>VZTZ01030498.1:1291069-1527190 GCA_013400955.1 Drymodes brunneopygia | reverse complement strand
CCTGGCCTACAGTTCCCGCAGGGCAGCGCGCCACCTGCTCCGGCCCGGCCAGGGCAGGCGGCAGCAAGGCAGGCCGGGAGCTGTAGTTCGTGAGGGAGGGAAGCGGAGCCGCCACCGCGGTTTCTCCCTGGGTGGGCAACACAGCCGGCCCTGCCAGCGGCCCCAGCGCCTCAAAGTGCCGCTCTCAGAGCACCTGAGAAACCGTCGCGGGTTTCGCCTTCACCCCACTGTCTGTCCTGGGTGCTGCTTGGAGCGGGGCACCTGGCTCAGGTGCCCCCGCCGCCTCTTCCAGCCCCTCGTCCACACCTGCCCCGGGGCTGCCGCCAGCCCGCTCCCCCCTCCGCCCCTGCCACCACTGCACGGACGCGGCTGTCACACAGCGCTATGCCTTCCGAGCCAGCTCGCCAGATTCACTTCGTAGCGAGATTTTCAAAGTTCTCTAAACTGCTGCCCGGTTCACCAGTCTGTTTTCAACGGCTTTGCTTTCAGTCCAGTTTTCATGGGGTGTTGGTCATGTAGAGCCGGACAGGGAGATTTGCTGGGGACTGGCGTCACACAGCGTTATCTCCCACCTCCCCTTTGGAAAAGACTTGCGTGGAAACCGGGAGCCAAATCAGTTCAATTCAGTATCTGGGAGCACGCCTGAGAAGGCTTACTATCAACCTACAAACTGAAGTCAGATTAAGGTAACTGCAAGAAAGTTAACACATAAACGTCAGATTGGATTACTTGGAGCATTTGACAACCACTTGGACGGGCGGTTGTGCTGCTCTGCACCGCCACCCTCGTGTTGTGCCTCCAGCACAAGACACACATCCCTCCGCACCAGTCTAATGTGACCATCGCTGCCCATGTCTTCCAAGAGAGCAATTATCAGTCTTTAATTCCCTAGACAGAAAAATCAAGGTCTGCAGTTTTCTCAGATCCTGGTGCATCTTTGAGTGCCTCCTCCTCTCCCATGCTCCCCTTTTCATAGTCTTTGTAAGCAGTGTCACTTCAACAAGAAATTACATTTTCTGTGCTTATTTGGTGGTTGTGATAGAAAACAGGATTTAATACGGCCATAGAAAAGACAAGACACCATTGCTTCTCCCCTTACTTCCCTATATGGGTTGAAGGAGCAAGGATGGAAAGAACTAAATCACTCTACCCCAAATTTTCTTTTTGTTCTAGAGTATGAGTAGAGTTAACAGCAGCAATACAGTGTCGAAAGTGCAGAAGAGCTTTAAGTTTGAACAATGAAGGGGACATTATTGCCCACACATTCATCCCTCTATGTATCTGTGCAGATAGTCAGAAGCAAGACTGTGTAGGAGTGGAGCCTTTACCACCTTTCAGAGAAGCCTTTCAGGAGAATGGTAAGATTGGAAGTGCAGGTGTAAAGGCATCCTGTTGCTTCCTCTAGCTTTTCATCATGGCAGCCAGCAACTTACCAGTCTCCTCCTTCACCTCAGATGTTGCAAGTACTTTGGGTCTCATACTGGCCTTCCAAACAGCAGCAAAAATTTTCAGTCTTGCCTCAAAGAAATGGCAAAACTCAAGGTAACTCAGAGAAGACAAAACCCACACAAACTAAAATGTAACCTTATTTGGATAAAGCACTGATTTCGAACTAATAGTACCCCTCCTGTAAAAAAAAATTTTGCTATAAGACCGGTTAAAAACAAATCTGTCATGCATTGGCTTCTACTGCAAACCTTACCTGAGGGATATTTCCATCTGAACTTCATAAAGATGTTCTTTTTTTATGGGGGAAGGACACATTCAGGGATTGCTTGTAGAGATCCCTGAAGTTCAATTCTGCTTCCACTGGAACAAACAGAACTTGGGGTCACATGGCAGAACACATAATTTTTTTGTGAAGAAATTTCGTAAAAATAAACTTTGTCACTTCTGTAAAACAGCTAATTGAGCTTAATGAATTCAACACAGAGGAATTTTAAATGAATGGTATTTAACTGAATCCCTGAGCTTATGTGACATGAATAAGTTTCATAGGGGCACAAATGTCCCACATCTGAAGAGTTTTATTTTGAGGTTTCTATGATTAAGTAATGAGTAGGAAAGGAACTACAGCCCCCCCGCCTCATTTTGAGAAATTAGCATAATTTTGTTGCAGTTTCAATGTTTCTTCTGAAAGATTTCTCCAGGCATGAAAGGAAAAAGTAACAAACGTAAAAAGCTTAGTGGGCAGATTTCAGAGAGAAGGAGAAAAGGAGAAAGAAAGCATTTTCAACTGAATTTTTATAGTTACCTAGGTCTTGAACTCTTAGTCCTTCTGAAAACACTGCCTAGAAAACAGATATGCTGTAGAGACTAGTTTTGCTCCCTCTCTTGGAGATGATTTATTTTTTCAAATAAAACTGAACCAGGTAAGCCAGGGATCCTGCTTCATCAAACCTTCAGGGATGTTATTTTTACATTAATGGTACTGGTTTTTCTTCTCTATGAAAATGACTTTCCAGCCAAGAGATTACTTCTTATGTGGATTTGTACTTGATCTTATAGAAACATTTTCAGTTTTCTGAACAAGAGTTGGATGAAAACTCTAAGGCTGATGGAGGGCAGAAGCTGAAGCAGTGAGGGATAGTGTCAATTTGGTTAATTTTAGCTGCCTGTCCTAGCTAATTTTTATGGGATCAGAGTGCCAGTTACTTAGAAATGGCTCTGGAGACAAAGTCCCATACAATTTTTTTTTAAGCCAGAGGGGTTATTACTGCTTTCTTCCTCTGTGTTTCATCTCATATTAATTTAGGGGTGAAGAGAAATTAAAATAGTCAGAGATGCTTACAGTTTGATACCACAACCCCATCAAAATATGACATTTTGAATTAATTTTTGAATTAATTTTTTTTAACACATTGGAGAGATTTAACTATCTTATTGAAACATTGCAAAATTGTTCATCACCAAAACCTCTTTATAATTAGTCCCCAAAGGTGAAATTCACTCTTGTACAGACAGCTTTGCATGGTTCTTTGTCACATAAGTGCTGCTTTATGGAAACTGGGGGCAATGATGAAGTATAATTAAAACAGCCTAACTTGAACAGTCAAAACCTTGTAGCAAGCCTTCTGCAGATGCAGTCTGCAAGTGCATACATCCTTCAGTGGTGAGCTCCTTTCTCACGTGAATGCAATTTGTAAACCTTGAAATTGTCAGTGTCTTGGTAAAACAGAAGGGGTTAGATGATGAGTTGTGTGATAGCTTTATGAATGAATATTGCAGATAATCATTGATACTTGAATGATATGCTGAAATAGAAAATAGAAGGGTGGAAATAATGACACTACAGGATATTTCGCCATAAACATGGACATGGTCATTTAGAAACAGAATCTCACAAACTGAGTAATGGTTCCTTAGTAAGTAGAATACTGGTTTGCACATACAAATACAGACAGCAGATACCTCCACTATGCCAAGTTTGACATACAGCCTGTTCTTTTTTCTTCAGCAGAGGCAACTGGACCAGCAGCTGTAGAGTGGTACAGCAAAAATGCTGTGAGAGAGGGGCCAGCCCATAATCTATCACTTCTCTGTCTGTGGTGGCAAGCAGCACAGCCCAGGTAAAAAAGATTATCCCTAATCTAGTAGTTTAGCCTTTGAATTTTCATGGCAACTGTAATCAGTGTGAAGATACACAAAAATATGTTCATAAGCCAAGATGTTGTTGATATTTGGGTTAGGGGCCCTGTGAGCCTTGAAAATTAAATTCCAAGTATTTCTTTGCATTTTCGTCAGTTCTAAATGAAAATGAAAGGAAATGAAGGAAAAATGAAAGAACAAACTCTAATAGGAGCAATTGGAAAACTTTCCATTTCACCCATAAGTGAAAGAACGAGCTTTTCAACAGAGCAGAAAAGGCAACTTCAGGGCTCCTAATTGGCTTTTGGATCACTGGGAAGAAGTACCATTTGTAAGAATTCCAGGTTGACATCTTTTATATCTCTATACTTATATAAAATTAAAAATAGTTTACAAATGGTGATCGGTGGAGAGACTATAATTTAATATCAAATATGTTACAGATGAAGAAAGAATTTATCTGTTTACACCTGAAATTTCAGGGTATGTAGAATATGTAGAATATGAGTTGGAAGGGATCCATATGGATCATTGAGTCCAACTCCTGGCCCTGCACAGGAAAACCCCCAAAATCATATCACACATATTTGGTATATCTCAGGATATATATTTAGTGTTCAATGACTGTGTATTTCAGTAGAATATACAATTAAAAATACTGCTGTCTCCTAATTACAGGGTCTGCTTTTTGCTACTGCTCATTGGCAGTAGCTGGTTCCACTGCTTGTATTTCTGCTCCTGCTATTGACCTAATTCTAAGTACATGAAACATGATTATTTCAGGCAGATGACCATTTTTTACAAACATCTTTATCCTTTGTATAGGAAGGTAAAAAATGGGAATGTGATTCTTGTGTTCTAGCAGTAGTGCTCTCAAATCTGTGAGCATCTAACTAGGTGAAACAAAGTTTGTATCTGAGCAGATGCGCTCTTATCACATCATCTGATTAGCTTAGTGAAAAGCAGGCAGGCTTTCAAGAACACCAATATTCTTCATGTCCTGTCTACTTATATCAGCTAGTTTAGTTAAACAGAGATGTCACTTCCGTATATCAAACTAGCCTTGTTTGTAGCAAGCAAGCATTATAATGAAACTCTACAGTAAATGTTTATAAAATAGATGCATTTGGTTTTATGTGGGTAACTGAAACATGAATAGAGCTCTCAGCTTATACTATTTTAGAATATACATTGAATTCTTCAGAGGTTATTTTCAGGTCTTTGTTTATGGTTACTGTTTAGAGACTAATGATGTGGTAATACTGGGGCCAAAGGGCCATGGTCTCATCACATACATGTTCTGCTACACAAGAGAACACATGTATGAAGGCTGCATTGTATTTAGACAAACTCTTAGAGCTAGAAAAACAATCACACAACGTTTATGGTGAGCTGAGCATACTTGCTCATAGTAAAATTGTGTTTATAGAATCCTTCCTCAAAGCAGAGCTATGTTTCATTAAGGTAGAAAAAAATTGGACTTTAAATAACACAGGCTTGTAAGGTGAAATAAAATATTAACATGCAACTATATGAGAGACTCCATGGTGTTATATTATAAAAAACAAGTAGAAGTGAAACTTTTGTTCAGTACTAATTTAAAACATTTATTATTCTCAAAGTGTTCTTATGAGGATGATCTATCTTGTTTCAGTACTAGTCTGGCAGAAAAAGGTGTGTTAGTGAAAGCAGTCAGTTTGAAATGCCAAAAAATAACAAATTACTGTAGATTAGACTGCTGTTTTAACATGTCATTATTTGACTATTAAAATTAAATTTAGAGGGAATGTAAAATCCGATATATACTCCTAAGTGATGTCTCTGTAGCACTATCTATCAAATATGGCTGGTTTTCCTTCCATTTAAACTGTTATCCAATGTTCCACAGAGCTGAGTAATGTCACTCACTCTCTCTAAAGTTTCCCATGTGGCCAAGTAATTTAAGTATGCCATCATCAGAGCAACTCTGCAGCTGAAAATATACTGCTATTAAATCCAGGGAGAATAGATCACTAATTGCAGCTTAATATTAGAGATGGACATGGAATACTGAGTCAGCCATCAGAGAATGTACTGGTAATCCAAACTTGTGTTATAATTGAAAAGACAAAGATCTGTTTATGTCTTCATGAATGACTTCTACAATTGCAATAGCTAAAACTTGCTGAAGCTAAGTAAGACAAGGACTGCTACTTCTGTTGCAGACTACAGCTTAATTATTCTTTAAACTAAGGAAGCAGTTTTTTACTCCAAAAGCTACCCTTCCTTGTATGTAATGCCACACTGGGTAGGTTTCCCTGTATGAAAGTTGTACCAACAGAGCATGTGACAATATACAGCAAGAGTGGAACAGCACAGGAGGTGGTTCCTTCTCCCTGAAGGATTGCAACATAAATGGGAAGGGAGAGTATCTCATAAGCAGCACCCAGTTCTCAGGCTGGCTACTCCAGGAGAGCCATTGCCCACGAAGCAGAGTATAGGCTATCACCTCCTAGTTCTCTACTGTCTCCTCAGGAGTGAGGATGAAGGTGTATGTATGTAACAGTTTTGGGTTTACTGCAAAAAATCATGTTTTGGAGTCCTTTGCACCTCTTCCCAGCTGCAGTTTCCAGCATAGGCTGCAATTTTATAACCAACTTAACCAGCATCCACCACAGGTGGTAGTCACTTGGGTAAGGCAGTTTATTTCCTGTAACATCGCTTGCAGAATTGTTGCCTTTTGAAGTAGAACTATTCATGGATTGATTCAGAACAACTATTTTTACTACATCTTTCAGCTTTAGCTTATCAATTTTATGTATAACATTTCTTTTAGCTGAATTGCATTTGTTTTAGGTTATGTTCTGAGTCCCCCATTGATTTCCCCTTTCCTTTTCCTACCGATTCCATATCTTCATTTTCAAGCTAAACTTCTTGAACTGAAAAAGAGTAGAAGAAAAAGAAAAGAAGGAATATCGTGTATGAAATTCACTATTCTTTTAGCAAAACAGGGAGAGTAACATTATTTCTCAAACCCAAAACAAGCTGAAAAAAAAAGACCTGGCTATTACTGAAATGCATTACTTTCAATAGCTAGATCAGTGTTATGGGGTTTAGTTTGCTGTGACCTTAGATTTCTTCACATAACTGCATTCTTGAAATATTTGGATTTTTGTCTGCATGTTCTCAACAAGTATCTTTTCATGTGGTTATAATCAATTTCAGTAGTGCTGCAAAATTACTGAAAATAACATTTCTATTTTGTAATGGCAATTAATTCAACAGAACCAAGATGTTCTCTTATTTTCCCTTTTTTCATAATGAGATTTTAAAATCAAACATGGAATGGGTTTTTTCTGTTCAAGTTATTTCTCAAATAATTTTTTTAAAATTTATTTACTTACATTTACCATTTTCACATTAATTTTAAAGACTGCTTTTGTATTAGGCTAATTCAAACAAAGTAACAGAACAAGTATAGATTCATATTAAGTATTCCTTTTTAGGACTACATAAAGTAATCTCCTCAGCTAATAAAAAATGAAGTCACGGTAGGCTGAATATGACAAACTGAACAGCTCCTCATTGGATTCCTGCTGAGAAAGTAGACAGCAGAGATGATCTACTGCAGATCATCATGAGAAAAAGTGTGATATTGATGTTGATTATCCTTGAAAAAGCCTTTTTCATTTCAAGTATTCTTGGGTTGAGACGCAAAGAGAAGTAATCCTTTCCTTCTCTTAGGCAAGACAACTTCCCCTAAAACCCCCAAAATTTTGAGGGCTTCTTCCTTTTCCTCCTCTTGTTTAAAATGTGTTTAATTTCCCACCATTTGCAATAAGGGATGTTTTCACAGCTAGATATCTACATTCCCTGTCAATACCTCCCCACAGTGCAGAACAACTTGGCTGAGAAGCTGGTGTGCAGCACTTCAAGCAATGCTGGGATCCCTCTCCTTCAAGTTTGGGCCCAATGTCACAGTGATTCAGATGTATTCCTTTCCGTCCATTCTCTCTAGTCTATTACAGTCCATTTTGCATTTTTTCTTGCCTTTCTGTTTAGGGTTGAATCAAGGTATGTTTTCAACCTTTTCTGCGCTATAATGTTTACAGTTTCTTTCAAAAGAAAGCCAAGAGACCCCTGTCTTCTGGTTCTAGAGTCCTGGGCTTAAAGAAAGAACAGAATTTGTAATGCTAGTGTTAGAGCTGAGAATCATTTGTTCTTTAACGTAGAAACTCTCTCTTAACTGTAGTGCTTTACTGTTAAAAATTAACCACTTAAATATTACACAAATATTTTTACAAGCAGAGGGTGTATCATCACTTCATCAAAGTTGGCTGACAAGGTTTCATAGTGAGTATTTTTTAGACTCATGTAATAAGCCCTTCCTATTTAGATTATTTCTCATATTCTTAGCCTTTTATGCATTCTCACAATCAGCTTTTCCTCAACATGTGTCAGTCAGGTGTTGCTGCCTTAATATAGATTCTAGTGAGATACTCCGTCAGACTGGAGGGTCAAAGGAAGTGCTCAGAATGTCTTAAGCCAACAGCATTTGTTGCTGATAATTTGTGTGGGCTCTAGTCTTTTATTATTGTATCTACAAGTCTATGAAACTGGAATAGGTTTAACAGAAAACTCATTGTAGAAACTGCATAAGCTTTTAAAATCCAAAGCAATTTTGATCTTGAATTCCGTGTCCAGTGAAGGGCTAACAGTAACAAGTTTCACACCTCTGTGCAGTTACAAAATGTTTCTTAAATTTAGCCAAGCATGCCAATTCTCATCTTGCTGTTTCTCATCTTTGCAGAACTAAATACAATCACAGCATTCTGAGGTTTGTTTTTTTTTTTCCCCCAGGACACACACTCTCTAGTTATTTTCAGCTTCACAAAGCATTTGGTTAGCACAGCCATACTTTCTCTTGTTAAAGATATCTAAGAGGACTGTGATTAATGTTTGAAGAGCTCCATGTGTACCCAATTATGAAACCAATTAATTTAGTCAAAGACTAGATTAACTGCCATCTGTGGCCTGATTGTTTCTTAAATTTGAGTACTTCTGATCAAAGTTGTCATAAACAGTCTTACACAGCATGTGACAAATCAATGTCGTCCAAGAATGTCTTGATGTGAAGAGAGTTCATCATTAAGTGTTCGATATTGTTACACAACTTCCATCACCATTCTTTACAACATATATTATTTGGGATACATTTTCTTTGTTTCTTTATTAGAAGAGACACCTTGGAGCTTGCTAATAAAATAATGCCACTGTTACTTATGTAATAGATAATAAAAGAACCATGCCTAGGATGAGATGATAAACGTATACACAGTAGAGGACAAAAGCCAAGGGGAAGGCATGAAACAAGAGCAAGCTAGAGAAACAAATGGAGCAGAAACTTGAACTCAGATTGGCCCTCATGATAAGACCTTGCATGGATATACAGCTGGTCACCAAACAGACCATGCACATATTCAGCTATTGGATTTTGCTTTTTTTTACACTCCACAGTGACCCTTCATGCAGTATATGATGTTCAGCTGTTCTATCCAACATGGGAATTGGCCATACCATCCACAGCTAGAATTTACTCTGGGAAGCACATCTGTGCTCTTACCAGAGCAGAGGAAATGAGATAGTAGGTTTATCTAAAGATAGAAACTTAAACGGTTGTGGAGACGGTAGACATGGGAGAATGGTCACCCTTTTGATCATCTGGAAAGACATTTCTTCTTAGTTACAGAGGTGTTCAGCCAAGCAAAAATATGCCATGGAGCAGAGAAATGCCTGTAAACCAAATCTTTCTGAGCCAGTATGCTTCCTTAAAATGCTAGTTTGTTACTTTGAAAACAACACAAACACATTAAAGGTGAAGAAACAGTTCAATTCCAATCAGAATCCAGATCACCTACAACAGATTTTTCTTTCTCAGAAACAAAGTCATGCATATATATATGTATACACACACACATAAATATCCCTATGTACACATACAAAACCCAGTAGCAATTACTTGTCATTCAAGCAAAGCTCAGTATGAAAATTGAAGTCAAAAGGAAGGAATATTGAAACATATTTTTACACACTTTTCTTCCTTCACATTCCTTCTTATAAATATGACAAAAATTAGAGACATGGGTGAGTGGGGTCTTACCAGTGCAGCGAAAGTATGCAAAGAAAGGGTCATTATGACAGTTTTTCCTACTGCCTATTGAGAAGAAATGCAGCTTCTTTGTATAAGTGACAGGCAAGAGTAATTAGAGAAAGAGGTTGTAAGGAAATCCTCTTGGTCCAAGGTATACAAACCTCTAAGCCCCATAAGCTTCTTGAAGTTTCATTTTAGAGAGCTTTCTTTCAATTTTGGTATAGCTTGCTTAAGAAATGATGAGTTAGAAATCTTCTTTCCTCAAAATACTAAGTGATCTGGTATCCTCTTGCATCTTTCGCTGAGGAGGAGTGGTGATCCTGGAGTTCATGGAAAGGTTGTTTGAAGATCTGCTTGCTTGCCTCTAACATAACTAATGCCCCTATCTCCAGCACATACTATGGGATTTTAGGCAGTATTGGCAGATTTATTATTACAAAAACCCCAACAAACAACAAAACAATAAAGCAAACCCAAAACAGAATAAAAAAACCCCTTGTAATATGCCATCTTCAAAATAATCAGAGCAAAGGAAAATACATTCAAAAATTACTCAGTACAAGAACTGAGAAATGCAAAACACAAGCTCATCAATCCCTAAATTAGGGCTTGTGGTGGTTTGACCCCAGCCAGCAACCAATGACAAAAACATCGCTACATTATCAACCCTGTGTTCAGCACAAATCCAAAACCTAGCCCCATACCAGCCACTGGAAAAAAATTACCCTGGATGTAACCAACACAGCTATAATCAATATCTGTTTCCTTTTTTCTCCTTTCTTCTAAAAGAGATGCATTTCAGATTAGAAAATAGAACACAAAGGCTATTTTTATCTAACCTGATTACCCAAGTTTAGAGCTATAACGAGGCCTATTATGATAGTCAATTGAACTTTTTGTACATAGCTTGCTCTTTGTTATGCTTTGTTAATAAATCTATGACTGGGCATAGAAAGACCAACTACCTCTCTACTGCTCTCTGGGGGGTTGCACTCTGCTCAGGTGAAGTTCATAGGCAGAGGGCAAAAATTCCCCTGGGAGAAGTTAAATATATTCACCTGGGAGAAGGTGTCAGTGTGAAAGAATAGGATTACCACAATAAGTGATTTCTTTACTACTTGATGAGAAAAACTCTTGCCTTTTCGGGAGGGTGAGAAAGATTCTGAGGAAGAGGCCATAGTGAGTTTCTACAGGAAATTAATTCATATAAGAGTTAGGGTTAAGTTGCAATAGCATTAATACTCAAATAGTCAAGCCTCGGAGAGAATAGAAATAATTTTTCTTTCTTGAGGCATTAGTACAGACTGTATTTGTTTGGGGAATTTCTGAGTAAGAAAAATTAACTTTAAGGAAGGTTGTAGCCTCTACAGGCTTAGCAGGTAGGGGACAGATTTGTTCTCAGACCATTTTTAAACGTCTCAATATTTCTGAATCTGCAGTCTTTACAGGCATAGTTTGTTCTACTTTTTAGGGATTATAAATCTGTCATATCTTTGCGTGATTTTATCTTGAAGAAAAGGGGAAACTGAGCTAATGCCAAGCTTCTGGCTGAATTTGGGTTCTTTTTTTATGTAACTTAAACCCTTGATCTTGCCTGAATATTTATGTGGACAAGTGTTGGCTCTTCCAATAATTCCATCCTAACTTACTTGACTGCAGGTAAAAAATAAATATCTTTGTGTTCTTGTTTCATTACTCAGCTCTGTATCTGCAAAACAATTGGGGGTTTTTGTCATCCTTTAACCATTTTTGTCACTTTTTCCAAGGTTAATGTTTAGTAAAGCTTTGTTTAAACTATGCAAGACTGAGGCTACTTGTGGTATCTTTTTTCTGGAGAAAAGTGTAATACCAAACTTGAAATATAACAGGCACAGGGATAGTTCCATACCCCGAAATGAAATGCGGTGAGTACTTAACAACCTGAACAACAATTTTTAGAGAGCAAAGATCAAACTATGGATTAATACATGCCCTTGCTGATGTGGTAACTGTTGTAACTACCTGTGTCAATTCTGGTGTGAGCAGAATAAACTGCATTTATGGAAACTTCGGAGTTTTTCATAGCAGTTAACGATGTTGCTTCCACTTTTTATAACATTTTGGAGAATGTTTAGTAAACACAAAAGTGCAGAAGTGTTTTTGTATTAATTCAGTGAACATAAAGCATTCCATGCTGAATGATCATTTTCAAAAATAAATGTCCAGTTGTTTACAATGAGCAATAGGATTATACTAATTCTAGCTCATGTTTTCTTGCTTATTGCAATTTTTTAAATCTGCTTTAATAATCTCAACTGTGTGTATTTCCAGTTCTTTAAAAATTAACATTTTAATTAAACTGCACTGAAATCATGGCCTTGTAAATATTTACTCAGAAAGCTTCTCACTGGGGTGAGGGACAGGAAACATATACACTGAACAATTATGTCAGGAATTACTGCAAACCTAACAACTATATCTGTTTGGCAATGGAAGTAAGAAATGGTACAAATTGTCATAATATGAAGGAAAACAAAAAGCAAAAGGGTAATGAAATGTTTTTGTATAAATAGGTTATTGCTTAGAAACATATCAATCTCCAATTACAAAAATCAAACAGATTTCTAAATAAAGTTCAAACTAGTGTGACAGCATTGAACAAAGCTAGCATGAATAGAATTTACTCAGCTTCATTTTGCTTCCTTTAGCCTGAGTACTTTCTTTCCCTGCTTCTGTGTAGAATTATAAAATGGAGTCTACGTAAAGATATAGTTATCAGTTATGCCAGTGTATGGCTCTAATTCAGGAAAGCACTTAAGTAGGTGATTAACTTCAAGCATCCACTTACCCACTTTCCTAATTATGATCTTAAGTGCATACCAAAAGTTCTTTCCTGCACTGGTTTTATGCTACACCTGCTGACCACTGAGAGCACAGTGTTATCTGAGCCAGTCCGAGAGGACCGTGCTCAGGGGCTGGAAATGGCCTTGTAAGCTCAGCTGCACTTGGGGTGAGTTCACTGACTGCCTTTCAGTGCTCAAGCTGCCTTGGTAAAGCTTCTTGTGTTCTGCAGCTTGCAGTATATGTGCTTCCTTCGATTTGTCTCCTCTATTTTTCCAATATACTACTATTCCTTTTGGAGAGAGAGTACTAGTAAACCTCAAAATCAGAGGAATTAGAAAGTAGCTCAGATAAAGGGCTTACAAAGCCTAAAGTATGATCCCAAAAGACCTTACACAGTAGCTGTTTCATTCTAGATACACTTGACTTGCTTTGCTTCTTTTCTTTTAAATGTGAATGTGTCTAGACACTGGTTATTGTGCATGTCCTGATGGAGTTTTCCTATGTTCTGCCTTAATCTGGCAGCAATCTGGGAACCATTTCTTTACCAAATCCTCTAAGCAGCTTCATTTGGGAGGTATTCTCGGAGCATACCTAATACTTACTACAGGATTAGGCCCCTGACAAAATGCAGGTGTAATGTTTTCTAAATCAGTGCTAGGAATCACTTTCTGTAATGGCAGCTACTATAAGCTGCAGACTGTTATTGTGTATTTAACAGAAATTTAATACACAATAATGTGTATTGTGTCTTTAACAGAAATGTCTCAATCAGTAAGTTAGAGTTGGGCTCTCCTTTTCTGATCCAATTTATGACAAATTCCTTTCTGCATGATATCACAGTGTCAGTAGTATGGACAGTGGGCACATTCTCCCCCGAATCACCCAGAGGTTCATGGTTACAGATATTTCTTGAGGGAGAGAGGTTTAAATCCCTGCAGATGGAACCAAGAGTTGAGTCTGGATCACCTTGTTGAGGTTTTTATTAAAGAGGTGAAGATGTATTGTCAAGAACAACTTGTCAGAAATAACCTGGAAGCTTAAGTCTCAAGGATGGCTTATCACTGGATATTTTGGGAAACCCATAGAGTTAGAAGGTGAACCATTGGCAAGGGAAGACTTGATGTTCCACTGAATTATTATATACCTCATTAGAAGAGAGAAACTTCATGCCATCTGTTTCATTCATCATAGCTTTTATAAATTCTCTTGAAAATCTTGGGTTTAAATGATTTTTACATTTAAACGTCAAAACTCCTATAGCATTTTTCTGGACCGAAGGGCTATGTTAATATCAGCAAGAGGCTTTCTTCATTGAACCTGTAGAGTTTTATACTGGTGATTGTGTCTTATGTTCCTGTTATGTACATTTTTTTTAGGTTTTCCTTGGACTTGCAGTATTCAGTCCCCTGGCTTAGATGTCCAGCCAGGAGTGGACACTATTACACATACTTCTAGTACATACCTTCTACCTTAGTTTTATCAGAAAAGAATGCAGATTTTGGCCTCTAAACCTGTTCCATGATGTGGAGTATAGTAGGTAGTAATGAGTGGGAAACATGCTTGAGATCAGTAATCTTTGAACTAAAATGCTAATGTAATGCAATATTCCTTCAGTAAAGATAATGGTCCAATTTATTAATAGCAATACTTGCTGATGGCGTTGAAACATGAGCACTATTTTAGTCAGGACTTTGATATACCTGGAAGAACTATGTAAAGTAAATACATGACAATAACTCCATATTATCTCAGAACAAGTAATGAATTCAATGAGTAGAGCAACAAGGTTTCTTTGTTTAATGGGTGCTTATTTTCTAACAAAGTGAGGAGACGGTCTTTTAGCATATTTCAACATATCAACACAAAAATATTTAGTAGATATTCCTGCAAATAAAAAAAAACCCCATAAAACTTTCTAGGAGATCTTTTAAAAGTCTTGCATCTGGCATTTAACAGCACTTTTTCTGTGCTGGCCGTGCTGCTTTTGATGCAGCCCAGGATGCTGTTGGCTTTCTAGGCTGTGAATGCACATTGTCTTCCTCAGGTTGAGCTTCTCATCAGTCAACACCCCCAAGTCTTCCTCCTCAGGACTGCTCTCAATTCATTCGCCTGCCAGCCTATATTTGTTCTTGGGATTGCCCTGACCGAGGTGCAGGATCTTGAGCTTGGTCTCATTGAATTTCATGGTCTTATAACATTCTGAAAAGTGGTTCAATAGAGACTAATATAAGATCAGTGGTGATCTGCTCCTGGCTATAAATGCAAACAAAGGTTTTATGGGCTTAAGTTTAACCATGTTATTTTTCATCTCTTATTTCTTGGTTCCATATCTCTTCAAGTTTCGCTTAAGTTAACAGGATATTTGCTCAGATATCCTATTGGTGCAAACCCTATGGCTTTTAAATCCCACATCTGCTGTTTGGAATTGTAATTAACTCATTGAAATTGTTTTAAAGACATATAAAAAGTGAAGATATGATTTGAAAAGAAAAAAACTCAAATCTGCATAGAAGCCTGATGTATGGACATAGTGTCAGCATTAAATGCCAGCTGGGTTATTGAAGATTTTGATCGTATAATTATGATTGTTTCAGTGAATTTTATTGTAGTAAGTACACTAGGGCATGCTCAAGTCAATATGCATCATCAGAAAGATATAAAGTAAATAAGTACTCACCTAAGTAAAGCAATAACTCAGAAGAGACAGGTAATTGTATGCACAAAAGTAAAATCCCTGCTGCAAATTTGTCCCCTGGTTGTATCTCCATTATGTCTCTCTCCAGGTTCTCACTGAAGTTACGATGGACATTAATTTTGCACACACTGTGCTCAGTAATACTGCCATCTTCATCACTTATATCAGGCAATTGACTTGATTTAGAAGATTTTTTCTGTGTTCTGCCTAAGAAAAAGAAAGAACTTCACTTTCTGTATTCTTGCTGTCAAATCAATGCCAACATAGTATAGTGCTGTTTACAGTTGCTGCCTCACTTCTAATTTCTGTTCTGGCTCTCTAACGATTACTGTCTTTCCACACAAACTATAAAGTCTTGCCATGCATCTTGCATGGACCTTGGCTGCTCAGTAGCCCAATATATTTTTTGTAAAAACATACATAATTGCATTCAAAACTTGTGGAATATTACTTCAGTCTTATGGAGATTAATTTCTTTTAAAACTGGAAAATACAGGCAAATACAGGCAAACTGGAAAATACAGGCAATCTTTTGAAATTTAAATTATTTATGTCATACCCTAGCTAAATTTGCAGTTAAGATAAAAAGAAATAATTATTTAGTCCTTAAAATATGAGAATATGAATTGAGAATTTCGTTTGAGTTTTTGGTAAGTACAAATGGTATGTATTAAAACATTGACTTGAGCAATTTGTGTCTTTAGAGCCATTCTCTCACACGTGTAAGTTAAGTGACAGGTTATGCCTGGTTTGCCAGTGTGACTGTAGTGCAGTTTAATACAGTGCTGTGCAGAAGGCAGCATATGAGAGATTAGGGACCGGCTGCAAGCTGGACCGGTGTGTGTGTGGACTGGGAATTGCCAGTGTGCAGTACTGCCCTCCCTCAGTCTCCCCACTTGCCTTTCTATCCCTGACGAGATTCCACATTTTTGTACAGTGTTGGTAGAGACAGAGGGGCTGGACTGGAGGGCTGTGTGGAGCTGACCTTAGCGGCTCTGTGGTTCCCAAAACCTCTCCCATGCTGTCCTTGCACATATCAGGAAGCTTCTAAACTATTTGCAAAACAGGGCTGAAAAAAACAAGACAGGGTAATGGTTGTCTGTTCTGTAAATTTATCTTATTATTAAGGATTCTTGCCCATTGTTAGAAACCAATTCACAACATTTTATTTTACATATGTCATTGTTTAACTCATTAAATAATTAATGTTTGTAGAAATAAAGCCTAATCTGAAAGTCAAAGTATTTTATGTTCCGTCATGAACTATTTTTTGGCAAGTAAAATAATTTTTAAAGATGTACAGTATTTCACTGCTATTGTGAAAGAAGAATCAGAAGAAAAGATTTATTTTATTCTTTAAAATAATTGTGTGATATTTTGCTGTGAAAATTCGCCAAAAATTAAGCTTTGTAGATAGGATTTCTTGTGTAACATTCTTTGATAGCTACTTTAAAAAAGGAAAATAAAATACAAATTAATGTGATATTTTGAGCTCCACGGTTGCTCATTATATGCTAATAACATTTTAAAAGTTAAAGATGAAAATTGACATAAGATATAAGTTGTTAAGCACTTTAATTTGATCTGCATTTTTTGTGTCAAAAATAATTTTAATATTAAAGGACAACTGTAGACTCCTAATGACTTGAATACAGTTTGACTCTTTTCATGAAGTGCTCTGTGGGATGTCAGAATATTTAATTCAGGATGTTAAAAACATCCCAAAATGTCACAATAATTATATCACAGCAGGCAATTAAAATACTGGAAAATGCCAACTGACTAAGTGTGTTCTCTGTTATTTAGGAAACTAATGAGTGAGTGACACATAAGGCAGAAAATACAAATTATAGCCACAAAATCCAATATACATTATAATTGATTTTAATATAAATGTGTATTAAAATAAAGCAACCTATGTTAACCAAAACAAAGAAATATTAATTTAAAGCTGCTATTTCAGCTATAAGCTCTATAATTCCCCAGGCATTAGAAACTGTTTTTGTTTCCCCTTTATTATTCAGTTAATTAGTTATATATTTGTGTTATGACACTGTAATATGGGCTTGTTCATGGAGGCCTTACAAAGTACAGTGGTTCCATTCACTGCTGTGCAATAGTCTCTGCCAAATTCTCCATGTATCTTTAAATTAGTCTAAGGGCAGCTAGGGGAGATCTGTGTGCTTGTGGAGTGGAAAATACAACTCCCTTCACAGCAGATCAGAGAAACGGTAAAATCTGTATGGACTTGGGGAAGTTACAGCACAAGTAAAGATGCTGATTCCCAGGCAGAAAGGAATAGAAGCTTGGAGGTCTTCTAGCAGAGTTCCTGCATTTGAAGGCAATGGGTTAATTGAAGCGGCAATTCAATAAGAGAGATGCTTTTGATTTAATTTGTACAGGGATTTAATCCATAATTATTAAACCAACATCCTATGTTAGCAGACACTATGAAAATAAACTCATCCTATTCAACTTACAAGAAAGAAGTACTGTACGAAACGTAACTATTCAAAAACAAAGAAAAAGGAGGGATTTAATAAAGATGACAATAGACAATTATTCTTATTAGTTAATGATGCTCAAATAACTATTATTACTGCAGCTGAATTGCTTAAATACCAGAAAAATATATGAAGAACCAGGCAGAAAAAGAAACTGTGAGAGGTAACTGAGGAATCACTGTCACTGCTCCTATGCAAGGCTGCAGTAGGCAACAGTCTCTTTCCTCTATTTTTAGGATTTCCCCATTACCTGAGAGTCCAACAGCAGTTAGCAGAGTTTTAGCTGTTTAGTCTTGCCCCTTCCCTTGAGCAGACCTGAACATTCATGGAGCTGCAAGGTGAACTAGATCTGGCAATGATCTGGTTAAAAACTAAACCCCTAACTGTAATTTTCATGGACATGAGATCTATGTTTGGTGCACCATGTGTTTTCCTGAGTACTAGCGCTAGCACCAGAGAGGGGACAGGAACAGAAAAGGGGAAAGACAGGCTCAGCCCCCTCAGCAGTAGTGTGGATTTATACTGAATTAAACTAATTGGGGAATCATGACATAAAGCATTGTGTTATATTCATAATTGCAACAATTCAGACAGAATGAATTATTGCTGCATTGACTTGAGCACTGGAAAGTCAGCATTTAGCACTCGTTTAAAATTACTACTCTTTTCAGTTCCTTCCAGTTCCTTGACATGAAATAATCCTCAGATTTCTGCAACAGAGCTGAGTGCACTGAATGCCTCAAAGGCATCAAGGAAAAAGAGGAACAGTTATTCTGGTGGTTTTAGAGGTTTTTTTCTTTGTTTGTTTGTTTTGTAGGTCCCATTGCTTGTATTTAAAACTTAAGCAGTATTTTGCACTTCTTTGATTGCTTTTTTACATGTCTAGAGTTTAGCTCTGGTTGTGGATGGTCCATTTGTAGCTGAGTTTTCTTTCTGGATCTGGCATCATGCGGTGATCAGTAATTACTCAGCCCTTACAATGCTTGCATTTTGTGTTATTTTGAGGTGCATTATCTTCCTTCTGGCTCTGTAATCATGTTATTCTTTGGTCAGGTTGTTGAAGCTGATATCTGGCTTATTACAGAGCCTTTGACCACTACTTATTGCTGATAGACCTTCAAAAGCAACAAATTTGAGTCAACTGATTACCTGTGTTTCTACTTCTGGGAAAAAAGAGCTGAAAAATCCCTACTCTTCCATGTAGTTTTGCGTCAGACTGAAGGGAAGACATTGAAATCTTTCCTCATTTGGTTGCTGTTGAATAAGTGTGCGTATCATACTCAACTGAAGGGTGATTCCTATTCTTAGAGAAGTCCCACTTAGTGCCATGAGAGAGACCCTGGTATCCTGGAGATCTAAAGGCTGAGTAATGGAGGAATAAAAAAATATGTTCTTCCATGTCTTGACAGATTTTCAGTCCACTTTGCAATGGTGCCAGCTGCTCCTTTCAAACAGGTTTATTTTTTCCTCCTTTGCTCTGACAGGATGAACCTTGCAGAGTACCTGTAAACAAGGGAGTTAGAGAAAACAATTTAACAAGTAGAAATTGCCAAATTGTGATTTCCTTGAAAAAGAAAATCTAGAAGAAGATTATACTCATTACTAGGAAGCTCTTTCCAGTCACAAAGGCATTAGAAAAGATATTTATAGCTGACCTTTGAAGATTCATAATTTATTTCAGTAGAGAACTATAGAATTTAGTACTAAATATTCTATTACATTCTTATAAAAAGTATGTGTCATTTTAACTATAACAGAAGTTCTAAAACACTTTTTAGAATATCACTGAAGTAATATCAAAATATATGAAAAATTTCTGTTCTTTAAAAAGGTCCTCTGACAATATTTTTAGTCCATATAAGGTAGAAGATAAAATATTATAAATAAATAAATGTCTGTCATATATTTCTGAGCTCGAACTATGTACTTTTAGTACATGACGAATTTCTTCCTGTTATCCTGAGGGAAGTAATTATTTTCATTTCTTACAAAAGTATGGCTTCAAAGGTTTGAAAAAAGGATGGAAGCAGAAAACTATAAAATAATCATTGTTTCTGAATAATGGAAAAAGAATCCTCTTTGGTTTAAAAAGGACTCTGAAAGATTCCTTTTTCAAAGGTGAACTTTTTTTCTTTTATATGTTTCATATTCTTCCCTAGTTGAACCTGTTTTTCAAAAAGCACCATGTTGCAGGCTGCTATTCTGCAAATACATATGAACAACTGTGCTCACAGTAACTAACCCCCTTTTAGTATGAGCTGGTTACTCAACATAGATAAAATTTAAGTCATTAGACCATGTAATATTTTATCAATATCCCACATGCATTTTCCTCACACTTCAGGTAGCTGTAAGTTAAAAAAAAGAAAAAAGCAAAAGCCCACAAACATTACATTAGATTTACTAGATGCTTTGGGAAGTTTCACTGTCTTAATGATTGGTACTTTCCTATCTTTTTAGGTATAGTAATCTTCTGTGGTATAAAGAAATTATTTTTAAAAGCATTTTTAGGAAAGTGTTCACTTCCTGGTAATTATTTTAATGTTACCAAAAGCCTTTCCAGATATTTGAACTATATTTTCTGACAAAATATCTATTACAGAGAAAATGTCTAGTAATATTATGCAGAGACAATGGCTCCAGCTCTTGACTTGAAAGAAACACACTCTATTAGCAGTCCTGAAAGTGAAAGTTGCAGTGAAATTACCTGTCCCTTTCCTGTTCTCTGTGTGGCCAGAACACAGCTGAATACAGCATCTGTATTCCAAACTTACTGATTCAGTACAAAAATTGTATATCTGGTTCTGTCATTTTCTGAAGAATTATTATTTTCGAATTTGTGACTGTGAAATTGTGAAGCCAAGCATATTTAATCTAGCTGAAGGTGTAACAGTCCATTCAGCCTTAACCATGAAGCTGCACAGTTTCTACCTTCTTTTTAATTGTCTGGAATTGGCTGAAAATTCATCATCATCATAGTATTTTCCAAATGAAAAAAAAAATCTTTCATTGAAATCAGTAATTTTTTCTTCTACAAATTTATTTATGTTTTTGAGGTGATTTTTTTCGCTTGTTTGTTTTTGGGTTTGTTTTTCTAGGGGATTTTAAAAGGAATATTAAAAATGAGAGAATGGCATTTTGGAAACATTTTTTATTTCCTGTATTAATGGCTTTTTGAAAGGGAAATTTGAAGGCAAGAACAAACAAGTGAAAATTAAGTTCTGTGAAATTATAAATAAGAAAATACAGATGCTATTATTTCATGGTGGAGAGAAGCACACAGCTGTACTAGAAAACAGTATAAGAGGGTAAAGCTTGGGATGGTTGGTTGAAACTTGCCCTGTAGGTTTCTGTGGTCATAACTGAAAACCACAAAATCCAGTTAGCTCTTTAAGGCTGAAAAAAAATCAACACATTCTTTAAAACAGGATTACAGCAGTGTATACACAACATGGGACTGGCATGACATCTTCATGTTCTTTGAGAGACTCGACACTCCTGCCACTTTTATGTCTCTCTCAATCCAAATACAGTTTTCAATGATGAGTAAACTGTTCATCTCAAAAAGACAATAAATCCTATAGGCAATGTGTTTATTAGAAGCAAGCATGAAAAGGCATGATAGTTGCCTTCAGGAACTGTAGACATGGATCAATGTAGCTGGTGGCCTGTTTTACAGCTGGGCCAAGGTCAGAAGATGCAGAGCCTCAGAATCAAGGCCTTGTTACTGATGTCAGGTATCTCTCTTTGGACCTTCCCAGAATCTCAATCTCCTTCATGCAGCTTTTACCACTATTAATATTTAATTATGAATGTGCAGATAATGACTACTTCTTTTTGGGGGCTATACTGAGAAATTTGAGGGGGGAGAAAAGTCACAGGGACAGTACTAGTAGAAACAAGCTTTCAGCCTATCAGTGTCTTAATTCTCTCTCTCTGATCTCACAGAACATGCTGATGTGCTATTACTCCAGCCCTCTCCCCCTCTTTTTCTTCTAACTCTTAAATCACTTCCATGTTTGGCTGGGCATGTAGCAGCTCACGCAGAGATGTATACACTGCCTGTAAAACAGGAAACTGCTGGAGTTACACTGTCTTGCTCTAAATAGGGACAGGCAATTTAGTCTTCCTTCTTCCAATGGCTCTGAATTAGCAGACACATTTCTAATTGTAGAAATTAATGTCTTTAAATTTATATTTTAATGTAGTCATGGGATGAAAAGCTATAGAAGACCTAGAGTACAGATGTCAATTGATAGTACTGTTACCTAAACCTAATTTACTTAGAAAATCAGAGTTAAATTAATGTGGGAGGACTCAGGATAGAAATTGGGACATAAGAAAAGTTTCTTAGGGGAAAAGGAGCAAAATTCAATTAGCTTGAAAAGCATTCTTTTGTGTTGTTCAGGTCAAGTGAAGTAGTTAAATTAAAACAAAATGTATGATTTCTGGATTTATAAGATGGTTTCACATCCTATAATTGTTTCTGTTTCAAAACAAAGACATAGTTCTTAAACAAAAATAACAATAATTCTTGTAGCAAACATCTGAAGCACTCCCCTCTAGTTTCTGATGTTTCTTATTTTTTTCAACAGATCTACTATTTATTCAATTCCCTTGTTTAACTTCTTGTAGCATTTAGATTTGAAATATAAGTTGTATAATCATTTCAGGCATGACATTATCCTGGTATAGATCATTTACATGAACACTTCTTGGTGATTTATGAGAAATACTATATTTGTGATAATAACATCTTTTGACTTAATCCTAATAAGGATAATTGTCTGCTTATTTTGGAAATAGGTCTCTGAAATCTTCCACTCTCTTGCGTGTAATGATTTGTCTTGATCTGTCCTCTTAACCCAACCTGCCTCTTCCGTTCTTCCACTGCTCATCTGTCTGTTGGCAGAGGCAGAGAGATATGAAAGGCAAAAAGATCGAATTAGCCATGACCATGGAAAGTAGGTCAGAAAGCAGTGATAGATTTCTAGTGTTTTTTAGTCTGAAAGTTATCCGACTGTAAAAACCTTTTAGTATTAGTTTCTGGGCTAATTAATTTTTTAGCCAAAAATCAACCCTCTAGTTTAATTACTGATTCTTTCACATTTTGATTTTCATTTGTTTCCTTTGACTTGGAGAAATCATCAAAGCTGTACATAAACAGGGAAAAATACATATAGCTTGGATTTCCCCTACTATGCACCAGTGACGTTATTCCTGAAGACTGTTGTTAGTTACCTGTTAAACCAAATCCCTTCCTCTCTTTTCTCCTTATGTGATTTTAAATATAAAAGAGTAATTTTTTTTTTCTGTTCATGAACTCCAATTACAACAGATGATTATACAAAATTGAAAAGTACTCATTTAATGTGGAAAGGTGAAGATATTAATCTAGCCTTGAGTGGTTTCAATAGCCCTTTTCTTTCTTAATGTCCTCTTCTTTTGCACTGAAAGACTTCAGCCAGCTTCGATAACCCCAAGCTTACGCCTGATCTTTCAGTAGGGAATTAGCAGAGTTGCTTAGGAAAACAGCACAAATAAATAACGCTCAGAGTTGGAAGACGAGTAGCACACAGGGAATCATCATTAGGAAAAAATCTACCATCAAGTTAATAACTGCTAGAAGCAAAGACATATTAATCCATAACTTCTGATTATTTGGAAGGACTGATGTCCCAAACTTTCCAGCAAATCTATTTATGACTGGGCATCTAAAACTTTAATCAAGCCCTGAAATAAATTCCATGATTTTCTGTGTTAGAAGAAGTAGCTCAGGTTTTCTGTGCTGAATTACCAGTTCAGGCTTGATTTGTTTCCACTGTCACAAGCGATATTTCCTTGGCGCTGCAAATTGTAAAACGGGTAAATTGCTGTCATTAAGTAATTGTACTCCCTTGGTGACCAAGGCAGCCAGTTTCTAACCTGCTCCACGCCTGTGCCCACTCCCAGCTCTGTGTGACGTATCCTGCCAGGTTCAGTGATAGGAGAGTTGTCTCCTAGAATTTGAAAAAAAACCATCACTTGCTTTGCTCAGGATAAATAAACAGTCATTGATCTGCCCTGGATTCAAAAGGAGAGTGCATACATAGCAATTTCTGCCTCTTTCAAGCTGCCTTTTGAGACAGTGGATGCTTGTGAGATATTTTAAAGTGACAGAGAAGCAAAAAATGGAAAGGCTCTTGGGTTGTTCCTGGCAGGCTCCATTCCTGAGCCTGTGTCCTCATTACCCAGGGAAGCAAGGCACAGGGGATCTCTGCTGGGCACTTGCTCAGACTGTCATTTTGTTAGCAGCATTTTGGGTGCTTTTACAGTGATTGAAAAGTTCCATTATATATTTGTTTATTTATTTGTTTGTTTTTAATTTCTGAAAGAGATTAAATGATTCTCCTTTGAAGCAGTTTATGTTTGAAGAGTATTTTTTAGAATGAGGTTAGAGAAGATGGTCATGTACTGCTCTAAAGCACACCAAACTTTTCCCAAATGCTGCAAAAAATATTTAATTCAAAACGCAAAAATAGCAATGTAGGAGTAACTGCAGTCTTTAATCCACCTGTTGTAGTGGAATGTACAGAAATATTCCTTTCATTTACAATCTTATATGAAGCTTTGAGAGCAAGCAATAGTCTCTTGTGACTAAAGTGAGGGTTTTGTTGGGCTGGCTCTTGAGTGTCTGAGTGCCCTTTGCTTGCGGCACTTGCTCTGCAGCTATTATTAATATTTACAGAAGGCGGCACCTACAACTTTCAGCCTTTATAGGAGGCAAAGTCTTTGTCTCAAATTTATGAGCCACCTCAGAGGAATTCATCAGTACCACACATTATCTAATAGTGTAACTAAGAAATACTGTTTCAGCTTTTTCCAACTTTGTTCATTTGTTGCACTAGGTAGCACTTTTGTCTTTTTAGTTTGTGAAACGATAGTATTTTATCAATGTAATAAACAACAGAATATATGTATACTGGAATTGACACAGTGGATCAAACCCACAGCCAGACTGCCAATAGCCAGTGACAGGTAGCATAGACTGAAGAACACAGTTCCAAAAACTCCAACAAGCAGCTGCAGTAATTTTTTTTCCCATACATTAAATGCCATCCTAACTTCTTATGCACTGGAAGTGGCTGGACCCAAAAGTTTAGCTTTTTGCCTAGATCTTTCAGTTAAATGCTTTGGAGTGTCTTTAATTGATATACGTCAGAAACACTATTCCTCAAAATCTAATATTTTTTGGATTTTGTTAAGTTGTACCTGCTATTGTAAAAAGCTCGATGGAAATGTCTGACAGTATGCTATCAGTTTTGGTTTTGTCATTTTTTTGATCAAGAAACCCCCTTTTAATTTTGTGACTTTTATTTCCTCTTGGGACAGGGGTGGTGGGGAGAGAAAGAAAAAAGCACTTAGCCTGTAAATCTGAAGTGTTTTGTGAAAGAGAGAAACCATGGTTCATTATTATAGAGGAAGACAGTATGTGACAGTTAGAAATCTGCTTGTCTGCTCTGACCCAAGAAATCCCTACAAATTCTGCAACACAGTTTGGCTGTTTATGTTCTGCCTTACTAGATCATTCTGTGCTCTCTATTGTGAAATGCAAGACTTCAAAATAGATTAAAAGGATTATCTCTAGAAATGCTTGTTTTGATTTTATGACTGATGATTCTGTAGCTGGAAGGTTTATTGCAAATGCTTTAAAAGTTTTGGGAGAGACTGGAATCCTAGTAGTCTAAAATAATAATCTGCAAGTTTCCAGTTAAGCTCTTTTACAAGACAGTATGTTTAGAACAGCATGACTTAGCAGTGAATCTTTCCAGACCTGACCTAAAATATTTTAAAACTGTTTTTTTCTGATACCTAACAAAAGGGTAGGATAAAGCAGGAATTTACATATATTTATATATGTGTATGAAGCTGTCAAAAACCTCACACAAATACAGAATAATGAATAAACTAGGTGAATGACAAACAGGCTCCAAATCTGAAAATGTAATAAAGTATGTTTTTCCAAGAGATAGCATAAAGATTTGTGCCTGTGTGTGTGGATGGGAAAGGGTGAGAAAGGAGAGGAATAAAGATTTTATTGTCACTTCTAAGAATGAGTTGCGTAACTTTGTGCGGAACACACTCTTCCCAGAATCATGGTTATAAAACCTTTTATTATTACTTGTCCTGTACCTGTTCGATGGTCTTTTCATGCCACTGTCTTTAATTGCATAAAATAGAAAGAGGTGGATGCAAAATAGGATGATGTAACTGTTCTACATGTTACACAAGTTAATAGTTAGACACTAGTTATACAAGCTCTAAATTAACAGTTTTATATAATTCATTGCTGGACCCTGATTTGGCTTTCAAGAAAAGTCAATCTCAAATCATCCTACAATGTGTCCCTTCAGAAGAGCAACTGACAGCTTGTTAGCTTAGTTGAAGAGCTATGAAAACTCAAACCAACTTTGGCTAATACTTTTCAACGGAATTTGAATGGACAAGGAAGTCCCCATATGCCTTGTCCTACAGAGCTGGTCTTTGGAAAGTGCGTTTGGGGCTTTCTGAAAATCAGAAATACTTGGTTGATTTCAAGTTGGGCTCCAGAAGATAAAGTACAACCAACCAACTTCTGAAGTTAATTTTTTTCCTGAATTTTCTTTTAGTTTTCTAAGCTCCTAGCATTTGTCCTGTTTGCTCTACCTACTGCCTTTTAGGCAGGATGAAAAAGGTGTGTGTTCTACGAGGTGTCAAAGCTGTTATTTTGCACTAGTGGATTCCACATCACTGAGGAAAAGGATTAATCAGTATTCCAAAATATCAATCAACATTTTGACTTTGAATTACCATATGTTTAAGGTGTTGATTGTTAGTTTATAGAAAATATAGATTATAAGGTATCAGATGTTCATACAGGATTTCCAAATACTGTTCCCTTCTCTGAACACAGTTTTGGAGAAAACACTGTGCTTCAGAAGGGTGTGAGGACATTTAACATAAGCATGAACTTGGAATGACTCTAAAAGTTTTTCTGGTTCAGTGTTTACAGAGTAACAAAAGGTCTCTGAGAGGTCATTACTATTCAAGATGTTGCAAAGTCTTACCACAGACAACTGGAAGCCAAAAAGTGAGGTGTTTAGTATGGAATGTAGTAACAACTTTTCTCCTATCCTCTTTTTCTATGAACTAAACAACAGCCAGACTTTTCCACCTGGCCTAAACTTTTCAGAAATAAAGCATAGAACTGGTACTGAGATAGGTGTACAAGGTTATGCAGGCTGGGTCTTAAAAGATGTGATTCAGCAACATTTGGACAGGGTAAGAGTTTCAGTGAAAATGCTTCACACAGGGAACATCTAAGCTGAACCAAGATGATCCAGATTACTGAACTAGGGACTCAACCCTTTCATGAGCTTGTAACACTTCTGGTGTCAGACTCAGGGTATGAAAGGAATGATTGCTTTCCTGCAGTGAACAGTGAGATGAGGTGCCCTTAAATATCGTGTTAGGGGTTTAGCATATTGAATTCACTGATGTTCTCTCTTGTTGCTACCACTCTCTGGGTCTCATTGGAGGGTTGATCTGCTGAACTTATCACATAGTATGTTCAGTTTCCAGTGACTATGGAAAAGGTTACTTCTTCATGTGCAGAGTAGTCTTTGCTTATGGGTTTATTTTTGGGCCTGGCCTAAAAGTGTTTGCATGCACACAGGTTATGAGCGAGAGTCTTATCCTGAACATCGGAAGGCATACTTCCTTTAACCTGCTTCCAGAACACCCCATTTGCTTGTAGAAATAGGTAATAAGAAAGCCATAATTCTAATTCTATTTGAGAAAATATAATCTGTAAGGACCAAATATAGGCAGGCTAGGAATTTAAGTGACTTATGTGTTTTCATAATATGCTGATTGACATGAAGTAACATTTTCTGTGAGTAGCTGGCCATACCTTATTCTTCTTAAGAGCCTTTACAGGTATACAGACTAGTATACCAATCTAAAATTTATACAGGTGTCTTCTGATGTCTAAATATACATTTATTAACTACAAATAGAAATGAAACATCAGCATAAAGCAGTACACCACTTTTGAACATAAAAATGAGGGCCATTAGCAGCTGGAATTTGCATAGAATCTTTTAAATCTAGAACCACTTTTCCTATGCTCGGAAACTGGCAATATTTTGTGGCAGAGTACAGAATCAGGCTATATTTAGTCCTGTATGAGAGGTGTAAAACCAAATTTTTACATGAAAGAGAAGAGTCTTTTCTTGATACCATAACCTGAAATTTTTGATTTTTTTTTAGGAGTGAAATGCTTGCAAATTTGTCTTCTGACTAGTAAATATTCTTTCATAAACAAAGAAAGCTTGGGGTGGTGCAGAACTCAAGTTTCACCTACAGGTTTTAACTATGCTGTTACTAAAGGTAGTTCAAATGTTTTACATTATCAAAAGCATTAAATGGCCCGTGTAAGTATAATACAAGTAAGAAAGCAAATTAAAAAAATTGTAGCTTTCAAAAAAATTTGTGATAGGATGGTTTAAATGTATAATTCAGTAGGTGAATACTGTCGGAAATCCATTTAATGAAAAAGAGTAGGTATGGAATAATTTCTCTGCTTCACTTGGGACAAAATCCTATCTTGTAGCAGACTTGAGTGGAATGTGCTTGTTTCTTCTAGACACCGGATTTGGTGGGCTTAGTCTGAACAGTAAGGAATTCCTTATTTTAGTGCTGGATCAAGGTGCTATTAAGAATTCAGACCAAAGTTTTATCTAGTAAGGGAGAAAAAAAGGTGCTCAATTGTGTGACATTGGCACTAGGGTGGGCAGGTCTGTAGATAACTGGTCTACATTTTGGCTTCTATACCCACAAGGTGTGGCCAAGTCAGGCATTCAAGAATATGCTTGCAGCTATGACACCCTGAAATCATTTGTACTGCAAATTTGCAACTTGTGGCAAAATTGACTGTGAGATTGTCAGCAATTAAGCTCCTCTGTGAGCAGTGCGTTTTGATTTGTATCTTAGCAGTGGGGTGCAGTCTTGAATCTGACAGAGTTTTTCATGTGTTTTTCAGATAGTCTTGGATAGGGTTCTTCAACTGAGAGGGAAAGCTCTGCTAGCCTGAAAAGCAATACCTCTTAATTTCTTTGGGAACTAGTGGCCATTTGCAATGTGCAGGTTTAGGCACTCTATTGATTGTAAAAACCATGAAAAATAAAGGCTCCAGCTCCCCAAAACATGCATTATAGAATATTCAGGTTTTTCTTATAGAAGTTCCATGTGTTTGGTGGTGGGTGGCTGAGTACCCTGGTATGCCAGGTGCTACAGGGCTCATGGGCTCTTCCAGAGGGTACTTCTCACTGTCCCAGTGTCTGCCTTGAATCCTAACTTTCATAGGAACCAGATTTGCTCAACCTTGCCCAGCCACCAAGACTGACTGAAGCAGCTCCTGCTTCACCTCCTGGGTTTCCTAATTAAGGCTGTATGGTCACTGAAGACCACTGAGTGCTTTGCTGCTTAATCATCATCAGCATCACAGTGTCTATTGTCCAGCAACTCGAATCAAACTTGTGCCTTTTCTTCACACATGTCTAATCAGTTCCTTAAACAAAACCCTATAGGCTATCATTTTCACCATGTGCCTTCAAAAATGGTTAATTAATTTATTAACATGCAAAACATGTACACAAAATGTAGTCATTAGTAGCAGCACATGTTCAGTACAAGCTATATATGTTTGAAAGCTATTTCTGTCATTTTCCAGGCTGCATCTACACAGTGCCACAAGCAGACTTTCACTTGTCCTTCAACAGACTATGGACATCTTTCGTGCCAGTGCTTCAGTTGCACAGCCGTGATAATTGAACTTTGAATTTTTCATATCTTCATATCATTGTGTTTATGACCTTTGCCCTGTGTCATGTGAGTATTGATCTGGTCAACATGACTCTTTTTCCGTGTTGGATGTAGGTTGGCGGAGATAGGCACCTTTTGTTATATATGTCTACAGTGCTTAGCAGAGTCTTCACACTGGAGCCACAAGCACTCTACTCCCAAACAGTTTCAAAGCATCTGAAACTGGCAGCAGAATTTAACACTCCCACTTTGTATCCAGTTGGCATTATCAATCTGTTTCAATATGTGCCTGAGTGCTGTTTAAAGATCTGTAGTAATCAACAAATTTCTATCATTAGAGAGCTGAGACTGTGGCATTTAATTTCAAAATAGTAGCACGAACACACAATTTGAACAGGAATCACTTAGAAATAAGAATATGGTCTCTGATTCCTTTTCAAGAATATGCCCACTGTTATGATTGCATTAAAAAGCAATTATTTATATGCTATGGATTCTTTAAATTATAGTACCTGTTAGTGTCATGTATTCACTGTGTGAAATTAAACGTTTAGAGTGACATTAACATCACCAGAAATAAGCACTAGAAATAAATATAAAGCACAGTTTTGCACAAAAAATTACTCAGTCCTGCACTGCAAGTCACACACCACCTCGCTTTTGTGAATTCGGCATGTCTCTATTTGTACATCACAGTGAGAATCAGGGTCCTAATGACAACTAATTATTATTGTATGTACTATGATTAAATTATAGACAGCTTCCATTTTCTAGTTGACTATCACTGCACATGGGAATAGAGATGTATTTAATAATTCAAGCATCAGTTTTTGAAAAATGCATGCCCTGATCCTGTTTTTTTTCTATTATTGCAAAAAGGGCACAGGTCATAAAATGAGCTGTAGTTAAAAAAGAAAAAATGTCAAAGATAATGTGCATAGCTGAATAAGGATGGCTCTAATAAGGTATCTGGAATGAGGGTAATTTGTGATATACATATGGGAGGAAAAAGGAGAAGAAAACAGAAAAAAATATACTATAGCAATGAATTACAGCATTTAATGACAGTCCTGATTACTGAAATATCTTACAAATCTGATGGTATTCAGGACATGAGAACAAGCTCTGCAGTGATTTAAAAAGGCAGGATTTTTAGGAAAGATACCTTCAGTGGTCCAACCACAGTATGATAGAAAGAAGAGAGCCTTCAGGTACATATCTTTTCTATAAGACTATCAACACCTTTCTCTGTTTCAAAGCATTATTTCCCAAAAGAATGGAATCTTTTCCATCAATTTGTCAACATATTACAGAAAGCAAATGATCTGCCTTTTTGAAGGGCTATGTATTTGTCAGAAAATCAGGTGCTGCTACTAACTTTCAATCTACAACTGGATTTAATTTGGATCAGCTTGTATCACAGGAATATAAAAAATGCCATACAAATCTTTATAAATCATAGAATCATGGACTGTCCTAAGTTGGAAGGGACCTACAAGGATCATCAAAGTCCAACTCAGCCCTGCACAGGACAGCTCCAAGGATCACACCATATGCGTTGTCCAAACGCTTCTCAAACTCTGTCAGGCTTGGTGCTGTGACCACTTCCCTGGGGGGCCTGTTCCAGTGCCCAGCTGCCCTCTGGGTGAAGAAATTCCTAACTTAACCACCCCTGACTCAGCTCCATGCCATTCCCTCAGGTTATGTTACCAGAGCAAAGAGATCAGTATCTGCCCCTCCTCTTCCACTCATGAGGAAGTTGTAACTCTAATGAGGTCTCCCCTCAGTTTCCTCCTCCAGGCTGAACAGACCAAGAGCATTTTGTTATTACTTTGAAAGGTAACACAAGAGGCTTTCCTTATGATACACAATGTTCTTTCATGTTTAAATTTAGTCATGTTTCTGAACCAAATGCTGTGTTGGGCTTACTTGACAAAGTGCCTCTGTGAGGAGGACACAACCCATCCCATCTGTCTCCAACAGGCTCCAGGCAGAGCACAGCTGAGTCCCTTAGCCATGAATAGGGAGCCTCTAGATAAACATGTTTAAGCAAGAGGGGATGGTTGTTTCAATTTTTGTCGTTGTTTCTCTAACCAAGTGTATTTTAATTGGTATTAAAATAAATTAATTTTTCCCAAGTTCTTTTTGCCCATGATGCAAACTGTTAGGCAATGTCCCTGTCTTTCTGCTAGACCAGGAATATTTCTGTCTTATTTTCACCCTTGGTCTGGTGAAAAGGGGAGTGACGGAGCTGCTGGGTGGGAGTTTGGTCTATGGCCAAACGTAATCCGCTACAAAAACATTTATTTTCCTGAAGATAAGTGCACTTTAATTCACTTTTCCAGAAACCAGAATACAAGTGTACGTATAATTCATAATTTTCTGGTTTTCTATATTTTTGCCTTTTAGTAAGAGAAATCCATCATGAGGAACTTTGTTACTGTATTTTACATTTTTTCTAGAGTGGGAACTCAGAAAGAGCTGAGCAGACATTTCTTCACATTGAGTCATCCTGCTCTTAAAAATGTTTTTATCCTAGTCCTGTTCTTTTTCTATTTGCTGCACTGCAGAGTTCAGTTTCCATGTGTAAACAGAATATTTGATCTACCTCTTTTGTTTACAATCTATCATTATTTTATTAACATTCTGTTTTTCAAGGAACCAAGCCAGGAATAATAGAAAAAAAACCCAAAACCCAAAAAGACAAAACTGTGTTCTGAGGATTGCAAACATCTGCAAGATGGCACAGCTATTTCCTGAAGAGCAATTAGCCAGTATCAATGACTCAGTACGGTCAGCGCAAGAAGATACCTTCCTTGCTTCTTAATTGCTAACACTCTTTAAAAGCCTTTCCCTTTCCACCTTTTTCATTATTATAACCACTACTAAATGTGATTACTTGAAATAAATACGTGGCTCCTCAGCAGCCCTTTTGAATGGGTGCATAGCCGGATCCAGTGCCCGGTGCAGGCTCCATCCCCTGCCTGCTGCAGGCTGTGGAGAGGCACGTCCATTGTGCATCGCTCCAAAACCCTGCTTGGCTGCTTTCCCAGAGCGCCCTCCATTCACTTCTGAGTTCTGAATGGTTTTCAATTAATGTAACAAGACTAATTAACTGTATAAGAGTAGGGGTTTTCATAGTGTTACTGACAATGTATCTATTTAATAGTACCTTAAAAATTCAGTGCTTCTCATGCTAAAAGAAAAGTACACAAAGCCAGTGGGTTACTGGGGGTCAAAATAAGGAACATGAATTTCTTTCTTTGCCTCTGAACCTGAACAAAGTACAAAGTTACTAGAAAAAAGTAGCGTAATCAGAATTAGACACCTTTTTGACTGGTTCTCTAGCAATCTTACCAGGCAGCCTCTGCTGAAAGCAGTATCATACAGCCTTGCTGTTTTAAGTCCATAGCTGAAGATTATCCCTTGTACCTAGCACTCAAGAATAACTGTTAAAATCCATCATGTATAAAAGCCATCATATATAAAAACCCACTAACCCCTAAGCTCTTTTTCATTTCAATGTAATATCTTTGTGATCAAGTTTCAATACCAGGCAGTGTTAATGAAAATTTTCCTGAATCATTTTACCTAAACTCTGTTTCAGCATACCACCCTATATGTTCACAGATCATTTAAACCTCTGTCACTCAAGCCTTATTTTGAGGTTATCATCCAGTGTGCCAGTTAATGTCTCTCTTTATTGGGGTGGGGGGGGGGACACATCACTTGCTGCAAGAAAGTGAAGTGTGACCTGGATTATACGAGCTATTAAACACTATCAGATGGAAACAATATTATAACTACAACCTTTTGACACTCAAACCACATACCTGAAACTGCAAGTACAGGCATCGATCTGATGATCCTCTGAGACATCTGATTGCAGATTTTATGGAAATGAATTTTAAGAAAAATGTTTGAAATATAACCTTACTGTATAAGAAAGGTGTTTTAATAACATATCGCATATATGATTTTGTGGTTGTGATAAGTACAATATATGGCATTGTAATGAGTATGTGATCCAATTAATGACTTATTACTATCATATTTATGTATGCTGCTGGGTTAGAAGAGACTTATTTTTATTATTACAGCTGGTTGCTAATAAGTGAACTGAATTTCAGTGATTTTTTTTGTCTACTATAAGAATGCTCATTATTTTTTTCATATGAAACTTGAATGCAGGTGTAAAAGAAGGAATGAGAAGATGAAAGAAAACAGTAACATTTGTTTGTTTCCTCTTACTGAATATTAAACATCTTGAAGGGACCCACTTTACCAAGAAGAAAATTTATTAATATGGAATAATATGTACCTTTCTAAAAATGTTAGTCTTAACTGTAGCACTGATGTGTTATATGACTATTTTACGTTTAATAAAATTCTACTTAATACATGAGCATTTTCAGTCTGCAAACCGAGAATGATGCCCAAATTATAAGTATCCCCTACAGTTCAAAATTTTTTAAGTGTGGGGTGGAAAATTTTATCAGGAGTCTGGATCCCTACAAGCTACAGCCCTCCCTGTAGATTTTTTGCTTTAGGTTTTGTTTTTTTTTCAGTTGAGCTGAATCTTAAATTTTGTGGTCAGCAACTAAGAAGTAAAGTGTGGCAATGGTATTTTCAACTGTTTCTTTGTTATTATGCAGTCTCCTTTTGACAGTTTTCTACTTTTCAAAAACAGCATTAGAAGTCACTAGGGAGTCACTTCAGCCTCTTAGAGGAGAGAGATGTCTTTGACTCTAATATAAAACCAGGGCTATTCAGGAACTGATCTGAAGTTTATGAAATTAAATAGAAAGATTCCCTCTGATTTTACTGAGGTTTGAGTCAGGCCTTTAAGTGGTGCTCTGTAATCCCATGTGGTTTTAGTGGTATTTATCTGAAGGAAAAGGTCCTGACTGCTTCTTGATAGGAATAATAGGTACAAAACAGACACAAAACACTACTGTTCTGGTTCTCCTCTTTGTGCTGAAGTAAATATTCTGCAAGATCCAAGGCAATGAAACGCTGAACAAAGGTAGAATCAGAGATAGTTTAAGGACAATAAACTGTCCAATATCTACCAAAGGGCAGAGCTCCTACTGATAATTAATGGAAAGCCAATCAATAAATCACCTCTGAAGTATAGCAAATAGCTCATTAGGAGCCACCTACTGAAACCGGTTATCTGATTAAAGATGTATATGTAATGTATTGTATCTAGAACAAGGCTGTTAGCAATGCTTCTTTCACATAAAATGTATAAAAACTTCAATTTCCTTTTGAAGAAACTCATAGAAAAAACCTAATCCATTCACTGCTGACCTATGTAATTCTTTTTTATTTTTGTTTTAGAAAATCAGTTAGACAAATATCAACAAATGTATTTTGCAATCTGTTACTATAAGTTTAGAAGCAGTGGCACAGGAGCTAAAAATCAGAAAAGTAATATCAGCAGCTTTGCCATAACTGCCTTCAAAAACACAACACACCATCAAGCACAAGGGAATGACAGTTTAGGGACAAGAATGGAAAATATGAACAAAAAATTATAAATGTTTATGCTCTTGTCTAACACCATTCCATTTTCCATATCACTCTTATCTATGTACTTGTTTTCTATCTTTCTCCCATTTGTGTGTGACAAGAGCTGTTCCTTTTATTCATATAAAAATGAAATCCTTCCAACGCTAGCTTCAAATTTTGCTAAATTTCCCAAATCCCTATCCCAGGAACTGTAACTTCATTTCTTCTGTTCAAATTCCAGGTTTACCCTGAAGATCCTTCTGACTTGAAAACAGACTCATCCTCTTATCATATCATGATTTAAATCATACCCAGCCGTAATTATTTTGCTTGATTTCCAGTGAGACTGTGCTTGATTTAAGTTTTGTTTTCTTTTGTTGGTTGAGGAGAAAATTTGGAATTTCTACACTCCAAATTTGAGAGGTTTGTACTCCATTTTAGACCCCCTCACACTCTTGCTTACTGACACAAACACATGAATGCTCTCAAAAGGGTTACTAAGGAAACCAGAAACTATGGTAACCTAGACTAGAAACACTCTTATTTGTCCAAGGAGATGGAAAGGAAAATTCAGGCAATGCACACTGCAATCACACTGAAAGTCCTGATCTTTCCTTTTCTCTTCAGCTGCTGCAGACCTTCTGTTTCTCATATTTCCCTTCCAGCAAGGCTATCAAAACAGAATTTTGACTTAGATAAAAGGAGAGAAAAATCACTAAGCAATGTAGATGAGAGTAATGGGAATAAATGGATTTAGGTAGTATTACTACACCAAACTGGCAATGTAATTAGTTTTTCCTTTCACCATTAGGTCAAAAATCCCTGTAACTTTGGTCGTTCTTCTATTATACAAATAGCAGCTTGGTCAGCAGTGCACCACATTGCCTGCCTTTGCTCTGAGGAGTAAGGTGTTGTGTTAGCAATACTCTACACAGAACCTCTTGTCAAAGCTGTCACTCTGCAGATGCTTATATTCACTTTTAGTTCTGCTGTCATAAATAGTCTCATGGAGTAAGAGCTACTGAGGGCTAGTAAATGCTCTATGATTGCCAAGTAATGGTGCTTCTTTAGAAGTGAAAGGAGCTCAGAAGCTCATTGTACTGGTCTGGAGATATTTCATTTGTGCCTTGTAGAAACAATCCTTTTTACCGTTGAACTGATCAACAAAACATTCTCTAATTGTAGGGCAAGCAACAAAATTTAGTAACGGATAATGAAAAAATATCAGATGTCATAATAAAGAGATTCATCTTGACCATATTTATTCCTTTAAAGTTTTGAGAAAAGTAAGTGTTGTTTATTCTGCAGACTAAGCTCATTTATTTATAAACAGGGAAATGCAAGTTGCCTATGGCTGAATATATTTGTCTATCTTTGCTAATGGTCTGATTCAGCAAGCTGACATGATACTGTACAAACGCAAACAGATTTACTGAAATCAGTGATATTATTCCCATGAAGTAATTTGAATCAGGGTTACAGGACTGGACCAGGATTGAACCCTGTGTTAGCAAAAAGTATAAATTCTGTCAGAAAAAATTTGCTACAATGTTCAACACAAATGCTGAATGTATTGATGCAAGAGATTGCTAGTCACAAGTATTTTTCTAAGTGAAGCATACAGAGAAGAATGTTGCTTTCTTATTTAAACAAGAATAGCAAGTAGATTTGTAAATGTTCATGCTCTTTAAACATGGCTTAAAATTAAAATATTAGGAAAAGAATGTCTCTCTATGCCATACATCATGGAACAGACTAATTATAAATTTATTGATATATTTTTGAGTAATTGATATACTGCATAGATGTGGTCATCAATAGCAAACTGATTAATATCACATACAAAATGGTTGCTGAAAAGCACCTTCTGAGCAGAACTGTGACATTTTGTGCATGTGAACTTAGAGAGATGAGATGATGTGAAATCCCTCCCATTTAGCATATCCACTTCAGAGGTAGCCAGGATTTTGTTGCTATGAGAGAGGGCGGAAGCCAACCTGCGCTGACTGAATGGTACACAAAGCTTTTTAGTCACACAAGCAAAAACACGAGGGCTAGGGAATAAAAGAAGTCTGATATGGATAGTTTAAATGAGTTAATTAAATGAGAAGTCACATCATAAAATGGCACGAAGTCCTCTTTGCAATCTGCATGAGTTATGACCCGAGGCTGGTAGTACATGTTTTGTTAGATTAGCAAATATTTATAAAGTAAACTATGATTTAGGGGATGTAAAATGTGTAAATTAAATATTAAAAGCATACCTGAAATTTTACTGCTATCATTTCCTAATTAATATTTTAATAGAAAGGTGGACCATATCAGATGTGAAACTATTTTCCATAATCACAATTTAGATGAATGATATTTTGCTTTGACAAATACTTTGTTTTCAGGAAAGGAAAAAAAAGAATAACGCTAGTATATATAGTGGCTAGGACAAATGATTTTATGCTAGGTCTATTTGTATTACATATGGCATATTAATACGGACTGTTTGAATCATCCTGTTTGTATTGGCAGGTTAACACTCTTATTTATTAAACTCTGAGGTGCAGATTACAAAGATATTGCTTGGTCTTTGGGCTGGAAGCACTACAGAAACCCCACAGAAACCCCACAAAGCCCATGGGTCTTGATGGAAGCAACATTACAGGCAGAGAGCAGAAAGTAAAGAAAGAAAATCAGAAAGAGGGGTAATTCCCTCCTCCAGAATCCAGATATACCAAAGAAGGAAGGAAGTATCTTTTGAGAGCTCCAGAGAGGTAGAAAACCTCCTTTGCTATGCAGCAAATCTGAGAGGGAGAGATATGAGGAATGGAAGCACAGGGGGAAACAAAGTACCCTTTCCCTACCTGCTCACAAACCTGCAGACAAAGCTGTGGAAAAGTGGCTAATGGTCTGCTTGGTGACTTGTCAGGCTGGATTTACTAATCTGTCCTCTTCCCTGTAAGTGGAAGGGTAGAAACAAGATACAGATACAGATACAGATACAGATACAGATACAGACACAGATACAGACACAGATACAGATATATGGGCTTCCTTATGTCTTCCTTCTTTGTTGACCCCCTGCACTGTTTTACTCTATGTCTTTTACAGCAGCATGACAGGACCTGCAAGTCCAGCCTCAGTTTTGTTACCGATTTTAACCAATGTTAATTAAACCTCCTGGTTCTGTCACACTCAGTGTTTATCCTGCTGTGCTTTTTCTCTGTCATATGTAGCAGTTGTATTTCTCAGGGCAATTTGTTAGAGTAGCTAATCAGAAAAACAGAGGGATCATAACTTACTGCTGGAGGCTTCCTTTTGTTGCCTTGTGACTAACTCAGTACTCTAAACTTTCAGGAGCAGCAGAGGATGATTACTTGTAGGGACATGTTATATCCTTGAAAAGAAAGGCTTTGCTGTCTTTTGATCTAATCCAGCCTATTGGTATGGCATTACCACATTTTCACAACAATTTTGGCTCTATGATCAGAAAGAAGTCCATGACAAGAGCCCCCAAAAATATTTGATTTCTTGTTTGGACTGTATCAGTTCAATTTAATTCCATGTTCTTTGATGTCTGATTGATTTATATCAATATTTTAAACCAGGTCTATTTCCCAACTAATTGACTTAATTTAGGCAGCCCATTGCAGTTTTCCAATGCATGGATTTAATCTTCTAAATTTAGCCTTTTGATTTTCAATATGAAGCTCCAAACTAAGGGAAATAAAAACTGATGTTGAGGATGTTTACACCTTTTCTATTTCTAGCATACAGAAAATTTAGTCTCTTTCCTGGCAAAAGCAGGAAGATTTAAAAGCTTAAACAGTTTGTGACTGTTAAAAGGACTTTTGATAATTATTGATATTCTTATGTCCAAAAATATTTTTCACATTAAATTCTCTATTGCTTCTGATTACAACTACAGAACATGATGAGTCTACCGGCCAGTCAGCTGTGTATAACTCCAATTTCTACAGCACCTAAAATTTTTACCTATTTTTAGGCAGATTAATTCTTCTTAATATGCCTACTATACAGAATAAAGCTTATCTGTCGAATTAGATTTTCTCTTGAATATCTGCTGTTAGTGATCTAGTGGTCTGTGAAACTCATTCTAGGAACATTCATTCTTCATCTGAGCCTAGGAATCCATCCCAGCTGGGTCAAGTCTGTGTTCCTTTAAGTAGAAAATATGCAAGTCAGAGTTTTCAGCAGATCTGCTTGCCAAAGAATTACATTTAATCAACTAGTGTGACTTTCTGTGTGTCAAAGGCTGTTGTGTCACATACTTATCTCCCCTATAATCCAAATGCTTCAGTTAGTGAAAATCATTCCTAATATTGGGAGACTAAACAGTGGCATGTTGGTTGTCCTGGATGATCTGTTGCAAGAAGCAGCTGAAGTTTACACTTTCCAAACCTAGTCATAGAAATTAAATCCTTTGAGCAGAATACTTCATTCATCCTTGGTGAGAAAGTGGGCTGTACAGCAGCAAAGAAAGCTGATTGACCTCTCCTGTTGACCTCCCTAGGTAAACTTCTCTGTTGACCAATATCCTAAGTCCTAAAAAGAGCTCTCCTTCTCTCAGCTGCGTGTTGCTGAGAAAAGGAAGGTATTTTTCCTCATGTACTTAAGGGACTCACTGAATCCCTGAAGCATGAGTTTTGATAAATTAAATACTACGTGAATGGCAGAACAGCATTACTGCTCTCCAGTTCTTTTTAAAATTGTCTGGTGAGGATTTACCAGGGGCTAAAGTGACCTCAACCCCTCTCTCAGAGAGAGGGTCACTCTCCCTCCTGATTGTTCTCATCACAAGTCCATGCACAATGCTTTGGGGGGCAGTCCATACTGCAAACCCCTGCTCACACATTCCTGAAAATGGGAGCTATTGTACAGCTGGGCATGGGAGCCCCTTCACCACAGGGGGTGATTGGCAGCCTGTAGTCCCTGATTTACCCTTTAACTTGCCCATGTCTGACATTAGAAGAGTATTCTAGTCCTTAGAATAACCCTAGACTATTGCAGTGAGCTTTTCAGCTAGTTGCTGTGGGGTTCTTGGATATAAGATGTTCAGCTTTAACTGCAATAATTAATTTTAGCAAATGCTCCTTCACATCTTTCTTTGTCAACAGATGGTAAATTTTACTACATCCTTAACATCATATGGGATGGAACATCTCCTTCTGCTTCATTATAAATACAGAATAGAAATAAATAGTGATAGTTTTGACAAATATGCAGCACTGCTTGGAACTTTAATATATGTATTTAGCAACAAACATAGTATTGGACTTTGCTTTTTTTGTGTTTTGGCCATTGTCAGCTCTAGATTATTCTGAAAAAATGTGGCTAGGAAGCTCTAGGCTAATGTAAAAATCTCAATGATATGAATATTGTGAATCTGGCTGACAAGGAGTATTTTTTTCATAGTTACTGGGAACATACTTTGGACTCTATAAATCTTGTTAAACTCCAAAGGTCAACACTGGCTTTTCCAGGTACATTGAATGTCTTTTGATCATATCCCTGGGTAATGGGTGCTGGGCTTAAATCTGCTCATATCCTGCTGTTTGCACACTGCTGTGCCCATCTAAAGTTCTGTAACTGGGATGCTTCAAAATGCAGTCCTGAGGCACTGAGATTATTCTCCAGGAGCAAATTAGGGCTGCTGAGTTCACAGCCTTAGTCTTTGTATCACATGAAAGAAGTTGAATTGTTTCTAGATGAGTTTTCCTGGGATTAGTGTATCTCTGTTTTGTTGTTTCTGAGATTAAGCCAGCAAGCAAGCAAGTTCTGCATCAATAGCAATAATAATTTACAATCTGTGTAAATGTCAGTTGACTGTGTGCTTAAATGAGTAGTTCCATGAACAGGAGAACTATAGAAATCTGGTTTGTTATATGTTTGTATCTCACAGTTAATTAACATTTTAACCATATTTTACTAAACCATAACATGGATCTCACCCTTCTTTGACATCAAATGACATAAGTAGAATTTGTATAATAATTATTAAAATATGAAGTTCAGAAGTTTATAATTTTTGGTAATTCTCAGTATGAAGTCAGCCTTTTTCAACAGCTGCAATCTTTATTATGCTTACAAGGTTCTATAATCAAAAGCTGAGAAAATGTCCAGAAAATATGACAACAAAACTAATTTTTCTTGTTACTTACATCCTCATAGCAATAGAGTTTGGAATGGGAATGATTAAAAGAGTTTGCAGACGGAAGAAAGCACAGCATAATTAAGCTTAGATTTTGTTTACCTGATTGCCTGGTGTGAGAGAAGACATGCCATTTATTTATAAATCTAAATAACTAATTGAAATAAAATACCTCTGCAAGAGCAAAGAAGCGCCAGAACAGGATCATACAGTTTAATTGTGTATTACACTTGCCAACGTTGTGCTGTTTATTTCATTTCTAATTGATAGCTGGAATCAAGCAGGTGCAAACAAAGATGTGTGGGGCTTTCACCATACCTTCTATTGGGTGATTCAGTTTTTATTAAACATGTAAGAAGTAAACTGTGCACAATGTCCGCTTTTATTAAAAGAAAAATAATGATTGAAGTTCCATGAGATTATAATTTTTGGCATAGGCCAAAAGGTGAAGAAAGAATAAAAAGTCTTTACTTTCCTGCGAATGATGAGCAAGCTCTTACCTCGTTATGGGCTCTCAGAAAGATGCCTTAAAAATAGAAATGAGGAATAAAATTATAATGAGCATCAGTATATTCTGTTTTTTAGAAGATCTGTTACTAGGATGTCTGAGTCTGTCACTTGTTGAAAATCAGTTTTATAGCCTGCGAAGTGACAGCAAACGTTTTTCTTTCTTTTCTTTGGCTAAGAAGGAACATAGTTCTTGTGAGTTACTATTCTGCACAAATTATGCTACTTAGGTTGTATTTACAAGTAATGACAAATAACCATTGGATAGATGCAAGCTGTGATAAAGCTTCAACAGCTGTACTGAAAATGTAGTTTAAAATATGGAAAAAACTACCTCCACCCCACAGATGCAAGGAAGGGGCATTATCCAACTAAAACCATATTTACCTCTTTTCTCAGTACAGATATTTTTCCCCTTAAAGTTTCCTCAGCACTCCATAGAAGTAATTTTCCCCTCCATTAAGGAACAGAAATCATTAGACCTGAGGTCAAAACCTGCCAAAGTCAATGATTTTGAGAAGGATGTGGGACAATGTGTGGCATGATGCGGGATTTTCAGTCCATCAACATGATGAATTTTAATTTTCCCTTGGAAAACAACATGAAATATTCACAAGCTCATGTCAAATTTTAGAGTCTTGAAGTGAATGCCTTAATAACGCTCCCTCACAATTTTTGATTCAATATTTAAAAAAATGAGCATAACCCATATTCAGGCACCTGAAAAAATAAAACCCCTCTGTTACTGATCAGTGCCTCCAAGAAAATCAACTCTTTGCTGCGTGGATTATTTTACATCTTTTATTCTAAAGCTGAAATTTAGTCATCCATGTCTGAAAGCTGTGGTATCATAGCAGAATTTTCAGTAATAGACGCTTTTGAGAATGTCTACTGAGCTCAGCACACAACCTCTTTTCCTCAGCTTTCCACCTGAATTACTGCTTAAATTCACATAAGCCGCTGTTGTACCTCTAGCACAGTATAGAGAATATAAGCACTAACAAATACAGGCACAAAAAGAATCTTTAAAAGACCATTTAATAAAAATAGACAACATCTCACTATAAAGTGTGTAGGGGAAAAACTCTAATTACTTATGAAAGCAAATGTAAGAGAATATGTAGAGCAAGAAACTCTAAGCGCTTCTAGACGCTTTAAAATCAAGTGCAGTAGCATGAATTCACCATGGAACTACAATATTTTGAACATTATTATAATGGATAAATTTGACTGAACTGGAAGTTTAATATTTGGCTTCTTTAAGGAAAGAATTATTCAAAAGTAAGGATTTTGATTAAATCTAGAGAATTATCAGAAAATCTTCAAAGTTATGATTCTGTGTCAGGTAGGAGATTTATTTTCTTAGAAGTTCACCTTTTATCAGTGATGCAATGAAGATAACAGAAATAGAGGAATGGTCTGTTAAATCCAAGAAAAGCAAAGGAGAGAGAAAAATGAGCTTCAATCTAGAGCATAGAAAATTGTTACTAAAATAGGAATTGCAGAAAAGCCATGTCTGCCAGTAAAAAGGCTAATAGAAATTTGTTTTTTTTTACAATTACATTGGGAACAAAGGAGATTCTACTAATTGGATGGGCCATTATGAAATTGGAGATAGCTAAAATGAAGATAATGTCTCAGGAAATGTTCAACAACTATTCCTATTCCCTGTTTGGAAAGGCTGATATACAGGAGTTACATAAAAACAAAGAGCAACTTTCTAGCCTGCTCACAGAAAAAGAGCTGATACCACTGCTGATGTCAATAACTGGAGCATAGAGTTTGAAAAGAGCTGGCTAAGATATCTGGTCTGCTAGTGTTAAACTTATTAAACATTTGAATACCAGGGAAGTTCCTTAGAGTTGAAAACCAACCCCATTTGTACCAGTAATTCAAAAGGGTAAAAGATGTTCCAGTTATCCTGAAAACAAAACCAAATGAAATAACGTGAAAAGGGCTATTTGATAAAACCATTGAAAAATAAGAATATATTTTATCATCATTAATATGACTTAAAGGAAATAGATAATTTCAAACAGGCCTCGACAGATATCAGGTCCTTGCCAATGGTGAATCATCATCACGTGGTGGGTTTCCAAGGGAGGTACAGCGCAGATTCATATTAGGCTCAATGCTTTTTCAGCATTTCGTCAATGATGTGAGGAAAAATATGAAATCAGAGATGTTAAATTGTGCAAATGGAAATGTAAATAATCCTGAAGGTTTGATAGTCATTTAGAGAAATCTAGATTGCTTGATTAGCTGGAACTCTTCAAAGAATGCTCCTATTCATGTATACTGTATGGAATAGTGCTTATCAGTGAACTGAGAATTTAGGCAGGACTTTGGGAGACTTAAGCCTATAAATGATGAACATAGGTGATAGTTTCAGTCTTGTGTCTTTTGCTGTGTGAGTTTTGACCCTAACACAGTCTACATTTACATATTTATAAGTGTAGCCCAACATGCTTAGATCTTTTGGCCATGCTTTTCTTTCACTTTCATGCATGCAAATACTTCTTGTAAGGATCTTAGTAACATCTGTATGATGAAATGTACATGCATGCACACACATGTGTGTGTCTGTTGAAATTTCAGCATGTTGACTATGGAATGTAACACGAATAGCAGAGCAAGAATCACCTAAAAGGTGAATTGAACATACATAGGTGTACATGGTATTTTTTGAAGGGTGGCTACAAGCTTATATGCAATGCATTTCTTGCATTAGGAAAAATTAACCTTAATCTTCTCTCAAAAAATCTCCCTGTAGTACCTGAAAATATCCCAGATTTGCATATTTTATATTCAACATAAACAAGACATGTTCTTTCATTTGCAAAGTGATGAACCTCTTCCAATACTCATCCTTTCCCTAGGACTAAGGTGAAAGTCTGGTCTCCATTACCTATATTCTGTAATCTGGTGAGAAAAATATCCTCCTAGAAAGTCACCACAAACTCTTCCTCAGTTGTTTTAGCTTCCTTTGCCTTCAGTAGACATACTTGTTCATTTCAATACGTACTAATACTTTCCCCTGCAGTACCTTATTCTTTGAACTATTACATAAAACATACAAATTGTGTTTTATTTTTAATTTGATAGTGCAGAATTTCTCACATTTCAAAATCACAACTTCATAGCTATCCTCCTCTGCCTTAGTTGACTGAAATCTGTTAAAAAACAAGTACATTAGAAAAAATGCTCATCATATTACAGCTGCCCCCAATTATTCCTGTTAGCTGGTCATTGTCTAATATTTTGAGAAGTTTTTGGAAAAATACTATGTTAGTTTAAGACATGTCCAGAAAGTAATTGAGGTTATTTCCTTAGAATTCTGTAGCAGAAAATGTGAACTACAAGAATGTGACCTTTATATTTATAAATATCATATATGTGCAAGTACAGGCAAATCAAAAAAAAACCCAACAATGGACATTTCAAATATTGAAAGATGACTGCCTCAATTTTTCCAAATATTGAATGTTAGGAGCAAATTAACATGCAATCCATGCTCATAAAGACAAACTCTTTATCAGGTTACAACAAACAATGGTTGCATAGATTTATAATAAATCTCAGTTTTAATTGAAAAGCAATCTGTGTTTTTTAAAGCTTGGGGTTTTTTTTTCAACTGTATCAGTAAATGTAATAGAAGATACATCCTAGTTTCATTTCAATTGACTGAATCCTCCATATTGGCTATTTATAGCATTTCCATATTAGAAGATGCTGTGGTAAAAGCTGGCCCTGAGACATTGTGCAGGTCTTGAGAGACAAGTGGATGTAATAGGCTGGGGCAGGCAGTGTTCAGCTCCCAGTGGTTTCCCTTCTTGGTGCGAGGGATTCTCAGCTGCAAGAAGGATTTTTAGTGAGGGTAAACTCAACATCCTTCCTGCTCATAAAGTGAGGTGGATCTCTGAAGGATTCCCCACATGGGCCTAAAGCCTTGAAAATTTCCAGTGACGGGGGGCAACCAGGAAATAATGACATAGATAACAGAAGGGTAGCTTTTAGCTTCTGTGATGTTTTTTGATGACTGAAAAGTAAGACATTGCTCTGCTGCAGATTATATATACATTCACTGTTATTAGTTGTTCAGAGTCTCTGGAGATTCAGTGCAGACAGACTTGTGTGTTCCACCTTGAAATACTGCCAGATTCAGCTCTGAGTTCACAGTAATTGTAATGTTGCCCAAGGCTCATATGGGAATGTGAACTGCATGTCAGGCTATCTAATTAGTGGTCTTATCACTTCAGTAGGTCTTTATGTGGGTGGTATTCCACAAACTACGAGTTGAAGGTAAAAAATTGAAAGAATTCATGAATCTGTGAAATTTCATATCTGTGAAAAGACTGACCTGATCCTGCACTGAAGCTTTGGTGAAAATTCAAAGATTTTGTGTTGAGGACATGGTCTGATACATTTTACAAAACAGTAGCTGCAGAACTCAGGGAATGAAGGATATTATCTCATGTTTCTTTATGATCCTAGGATGGAAAAGTTAGAAATTATTCTTTTACTCTCTGGCATTTATGAAAAATGTTTTCTGGCAATTTCAGAAGACAGAGACTAAAAAGTTTTTCAGCTCCTGAGTCTTGGTTTGAGATACAACTGTAAGCATGTGCCTGTAACCCCTCACCACATGGACCTCAGGCAATTAGGAAAAACATTGCTCAAAGAATTATTCAGAGCTGTGCCTCTCAGGTGTCTAATCTGAATTAATAGTCTAAAGTCAGAGAATGCGGAACAAAACAATTTTATGATATATATTTTTCTTAAGAGGAGTTTAAAATCTACTGCACATTAGTTAACTTAAGGACTTTATCAGTGGAAAAAATCTAAAAATATTTAGGTCAAGGTGGGCATAATGATGAGAGACCAGCACACAACTGCCTCTGGATGAATGATAAAGGTGATGATTTCTTTGGATCTGTAATATAGTACTTAATGACTAATTTTATTAAAAACTGTGTTTGTGGTAAAAATGAGTAGGCAAAGGTGTGAAGAGATGTGTAATTTCTGTAAAAGAAAAGTAGGAGGAGAAAGAGAAAAAAAATTATGTGGAGCTTAACAGAGAAGGTGAGAGAATGTAATTAAAGACAGTGGTGTTTTCTGAGGTTAGTAAGCTTGTTCAAATCTTTTATAATAGTTAAAAGAAAACTCCCAGGAAGTAATTTTTCACCTGAAACAGGACAGTTGGTTGTTTGAATTTGTTGCTATATATTCATATCTGCAGAAATAATAGCCTTTGTGAACACTTGATTAAGAATGTGACTGTTTCAAGATTCTTTGGAAATCAGCTTTGTGTGAAGGACTTTTAAGGTATTGACTTTTGAAGGATTTACCTTAAAATTAAAAAAAACCCCTGTATTATATTAGCTGTTTTTACAGTTGCATTTTAAGGAATATTTAATACCAAACTACTGAGCATCTACATTATGAGACATTTTTCATCAAAAATCATTTGCTAGTGGAGATTTCTGGAACTATACAGTTATTGCTGTCATTTCACTTTGAGAGGCTGGATTGCTCTATTTTCAATGATTATACAAATTTATGCAGACGACTTTCCCCTTTAAAAGCATTATCATTTTTATGACGTATGCTTGCACTTATTTTTCCCTTAGATACTTTATGTTACAATTGAGTCAAACATGAAACTTGCAGTTGCAAATTGCACGTATTTCTGTCAAAAGTAGTTCTCTTAAGAATGACGTGAATTATTTGCAAAGATATTTCACAGGTAAGAAGCAATTTCCATCTTTTAGGAGTCTAGTAATATTGTTTAGACTAGAAACTTAACATGATGATACAAATCTTTGGGAACACACTCAAATAAATATCCTGCACGACATTGATAACATTTGCTCTAGCCATGCATATGCACCTTTTATTAGTTTCTGATCAGCACTCCAACTTATTTCCTAGACTTTCAAACAAACTGCAAAGCATGAAGTTCACACAAATTTGGGTTAAGGGGTCAAAAAAGATGAAACCTCTCTGACAGGGTGTTCTCTCTAGGATGCAGCAGAAGCTTTCTTTGTGTAGAGGTAACACATATTTTTTTCATTTGATGGATGGAAGAGATTGTGGGTCCCGGAAGAAGTGCTATGTCACCAAAGGCTTCCCTGGAATGTCAGCACATTTTTCCTTATGCTTGCATATTCTGTACAAAAACCTTACCAAGTTATACAGTACTGGACAATGTACTATCAGTTCCCATCTGTATTTTGGGAAGATGTTACAAAATTAAAAAGAATCAGAAATTAATCATTAAGATAAATTTTGACCAGTAGTTTTCTATTTTGACAAGAATTAGGTGAAACAGTTACACATGTAGCAGGTAAATATACTTCACACATTTATACACATTATATATGTATATGTATATGTAATGTATATATATGTATACCGCATGTTTATGTGTGTATATATAAATATACGTGTTACATTTCTACACATGCTATTTTAAATGGAATTTTTTCATTTCCAGAAGACTGAAAATCTGAAAAAAAATAGATGTCATAATTTAATAGAGAACAGGATATAGGAAATCCAGTAGGTCTTGATTTCCAAGGCTTAGATTTAATTGTATAAGTAAATAATTTTTCTTTCTTTCCATTAATCCACCAGATTAATGATTGGTTTGCCATGATCAACTAAAGATTTATAGATCAGTACTTAAATGAGTGCAACAGGCTTTTATCATGCAGCAAGCATATTCTCACTAGCTTATGTAGCTGTCACTAAAGTAAATTAATTATAGTTTATATTCATATGCAAAGTAAAGCTTTCTTTGAAGTCTGTAGTTATAAATATGTTTGAGGTTAAGCAGTTATTTATATAAATTGCTGATAAGAGCTAGCCTGTTCAACATTCTGGAGAAATTTGAATGTCCTGAAACAACTGCTACTGATTCAATTTCCATGGCTGTGAAATCTGTCCTGTGGACTGCAGGAAAAAGAAAAAAAAGAAGCAGCAGTTCTGATAGTAGTAATGAAGACCTCCTTCACTGATTAATGCTTTAGCCCTTAACTGAGTACTGTATGAGGAGCCACCTCTTCCACAAAAGTAAGAGATGTGAGAAGGTACAGAACAAAAGAGGAAGTGCACAGGAATATAGGTCGTAAAATAGTCTCCTGCCTCATCAGATCTAATTATTTGCAATTCTCAGCAATCATACCAAGTTTGAAGGTTCCACAGTATCATCTGTGCCACACACTATTTATACATCTCATGGGGCATGAAATATTTCTGCATTCCATTAAAAACAGAAGCCCTGTAATAAAAGTCTTAGTTAAAATTTTCCACAGGAAGAGATCAAGGGACACTGTGGCCATTGTCAGTGCACTAGCAGGATGTTTATTAAATAACCTTTCCAGATCATCCCAGAAAAAACACTCCATATGAACAAATATCCCAGCAACTCTTCATTCTCTGATACAAGAAAACTCTTCCTCAGTCCCACTTCTAGAGATTTTTCTAAGATTAAAAATTACTGTAAATGTTGAGTTTATTATTTTGTAATAACCTCACAAAGTGGATTCAAGGCAGCTTGCAGTTTCACATATGCATTGATGGATGTATTTTTATCTCTGTGAGCCTATTGTTTTGCATCATGTAATACTTATCCTTACTTAGCATCTTCATTAGCATGTTCACAAGATAAATACATTAATCCTCAGAAGGCTGGGATCCACTGAAGTACTCACACAGGTGGAATATGTACTAGTCAATTGTACTTCTAAGCCTTGTGATATTGCATTTACTTCAGCAAGCTGCATCCTTTCAGAAAGAACTAGCAGATCTATTGTTTCCAGAGCTGTGAAACAGCAAGGTCAGGCCTTTTGCCCAGCATCTGTGTTTAAAAAAATAGTTTTTGTAACCTCTGTTGACTGAAGAATACTCGAAGCATAAAAATAGTATTCTTTATAATTGCTTTTGTAAAGTAGTCTTAAACAAAGAAACTGGAGAGCATTACATGGTGAAAGCAGAACAATGAGAGTCAGGGAAAGCCGATCTGTTCTGAACACTGCAGTACAATGGAGCTTCCTAGAGTGTTCTGGTAGTCCTTCACCAGGCCAAGGAGACAGAGCTGCAAGGTTTTTCTCTAAAGCATGGATTTTCATTTAGAGTAGAAAGGATTTTTTTTTTGGTGCAGTTTTTGGAGTGTAACATGTTTTATTCAAGAAAAGAAGACAATATGAAAATCTCAGTCTTCACTACCAAAAATGAGGAAAATAGTCAAGTCAGTTGAAATGCTTTATTTAATATCTTCAAATATCTCTTCTCTATTTGACTGTGTTTTTTTTTTTTTTAATGTTTTGTTCTGTTATTATCTAAACTTATTTTTAGTTTAGGAAAAATAATTTTAAAATATCAAATCACCATGATGAAATGTTTGGGTATTTTCTGAACTCTTTGCACGTCATTTTGCAGGTTTTCCAAGGTCAGTTCTTTCCTGATTCAAATGAATAGGCATTTTCTGATGAAATATATATAACCAAAAGTTTACAACTACTACTTTTAAAGGTTCTTTTTACAACAAGGCCGAAACTATAACTATTCAATACATGCATTGCTTGTATTCTAGTATCTATAAATAAAGCAGAATATTTTTGTTGTCAGCTGAATTTTGGGACCTTCTAATGAAGGTTTTGTTTCTTGGAAAGCTTCATTTTGGTGTCGTGTTTCTAGTAGGACTTAGTATATGTTGTCTGTGTTTTCTGCAGACCACTAAAGCAACCACTGGCTATGAATTTAGTGTCTATAGTGTTTTCAACATAGAATAAAAGAAGCATATAAGAAAAAATCCTTAAAACTGCTTAGGCAGTGGTCTGTTATTAAAGTGTTTTGGAGACACTGTTGCAGATACTTTCTGTGTTCTTTTATTCTTAGGAAGGAGCCACAGTTCAGTAGCAGAAATACCGGGGGTAAATTATTCCATCATTTAAGTGTTTTAGGCATTAGAGCAGCTAAATGGATCCCACTGCTGCTCTGGCATCCTGAAGCAATTCTGCTGTGACTCACAGAGTTACTAATGAGGTTATCCGGGTGCTTTGCTCATGAGTGACTGTCCCTGCGAGTCACTGCCAGCTCCTGCCCCGCAGGACCCCTGCCCCGCAGCTGCCAGGGTGATGTTCAGCTGAGACAGGACAAAGAGTTAATGTAGCAAAGTGAAGGAATTTATTTTAAGTGAAAACAGCACAAGTTCACATCTCAGAGAGCTGTGATGGTATCTTACTATACCAAAGTCCTTAATAAAATATGAGAAAATGCTTCAGTTTTGAAACTCAATGAATCCTTCTGGTGAAAGAAGTTCTATTTGAGTAAAAGAAATACAGCTTGAAAAACTGCAGATATTATCATCCTGAAATACAGTTTTTAATGCTCAAGTTAGCTAACGGATCTTGATGGGATTTTTCAGGCAGTGAAGCAAAGGACAAATTCTAGTAATAATCATACCACACCCTCAAACTGAAGCTGTATTCTCAATGAGTTTAAGTACATGATGCTGAACATGGCTTGTCCTTTGCTATATCAGTTGCAGAATCAGCATTATATTTGCACCTGTTAAAAATGGAATAGGAAGAAAATGTCCTGTGTAAGCAGAACTCTTAAGCTACGGTGTAAATAAAGAGCTTTTATTACTACTCTACTGTATTCTCACACACAATGGAAAAACTATTTCGATATCCACATTTAGCTCACATTTCTAAAATAATTTTGAAAAATCATGTCAGAGATGTAAACAATTCTGCTTTTAGCTTTGCTCTTGAATGAAAGAACATACCATAAAATGACCAAAAAATTATAACCCCTTGGTCAGTTTCTTAAGCAATATTCTGTCAGATTTTCCTATTCTGCCCATTAAGACTCATAGAACAAACACATACATAGGGCTGAATCCTTCATATTTACACTTTATTGACTTCTACATTAAGAAAGTAGCTTCCTTCTTCTTTGTGAATATTTAATAACAAACACAATACAGCAGTTAAATTTTGGATTGTGAAGAAATAAATTGTGTATGGAAAATATTTTAGAGGTCATTTAACGAAAGAGTATTAAGGAACTAACTATGAACTGAAATGAATTTGTGGGGTTTTTTTCCTCTAAATGCTAATGAAAGTGTTTGGGAAATATTTATGTAATTTTTGAAGTATGACAAAATATTTTAAATTGGTTTCAGTACACTGAACAATGGAGATTCATTAATAGCAGTGAAATCTCCTCCAAATAAAATTGAAAACCACTCATTTTAATCTATAATAAAATATCATAAAATCAATAAAAATGAATATGGAGACTTGGTTTTTGAAAGTACTTGGTAAGTTTTAGTGACCCAATTTCTAATGACATCAGAAAACCCCATCAGGGAGCACTTTGCAAAATCAGAATCAACATTTCAACCCACTAAAATCTGTTCAAGAGCATAGGAAGCACAGCATTAACACCGTAATCAGAAAGCTGGCTCAGGAATTTTTACCTCCTCTTTTTCTCACACTCTTTAAGCTCCAGCTGTCTTTACTTTTCCTCCTCTTCTCCTCCCCCCAAAGGGGAGAACCATAGCTGCTCATTCCTTCTTATATATGAAGACCCTCATACTGCTCCATCATCTCTCAGCTGCTTTTTGGTCTTTTTGTTTTCTGCTCCCAGTCTCAAAATAGGACTGGTCTAACTCTTCTAGTGCTGCTCTCAAAACTGAGATAACTCTACATATGACTTTTTTTACCTCTCAGCTCAATATTTCCCCTTATTTTTTTTTGGTCCATGTTTGATCTTTTAGTTCTGTATTTGTGGTCTTTGTTTAGGCCCCTTTGAATAGATGCAAATAGCTGGTTATGGTTGCTCATGCTTCAAAAGCAGAACAGCAGCACAAAACCAGCACATTTGCCTTTATACATAACTACTGACACTCCCCTATCAGTTGCGCTTTAGCATAGAGAGGTGGTATCCTGTCACCCTGCTTTGCAGGGTTTCATATTAGTAACTTTGTAGTACAAGTTTTCCATACTTTTTCTGTAAACATGGTCCTTGTTTTTCCTAACTGACCAAAATTATTTTACACTTGTAAATTGATTTTCATTCCTTTCTCCTGGGGTGAAAAAAAATAATTGACGATGTCTTTGTCCTGTAAACTTACAGAAGTGTTAACCCCTCTCACCAATTTTGTCTTTAAAAACATATAAAAATAAAAAAATAAAAAAGGCAGGCCCTTTTAATTGGGGCTGCCTAAAAATTCAACTACTGCTCTAAAACCTGCATGTTTCTTCTGTTACCAACTGTACAACAGTATCCTAATGTATTCCATGAGTTTCTGCTATTCAGGCTCCCTCTATGAAGTTCTTTTAGGGAGCTTTTTGGGATGTTTTCCATGTATGCTGGGACTAGCTATGGCTCTGTGGATGTCCCACCCTGACCGATACTTTTCCATGTTCCCTTCCAGCTGGGAATAAGCATCTATCAAAAGTCATTTATGTGGTGGGCTTCCTCCTTGGCCAGGGAGCAGAGCAGGGATTACCCATGCAGAGCCTTCCAGACTGTAACAAAGAAATGAACTACTGCAGTAGTCGATGTTCAGTGCCTCATTCCTCTTCCTGGGGCCAACCTCCTCTGTAGTGCTCACATCAGGTGCTGATGCTCTAGGCACTGCCTGATCCCTCTCATCACTTCCCCTGGAATTTGCCAAATTGCCTACATTGTCTGTGCTCATTCTGGGAGTCATATCCAGTCACTTTGAAGCCCTTAGGCACAGTTTGACTCCCCTGATGGGCTGTGATGACCCTCTTTTCTCCATCCAAATGAGTGTTTATGTCTCCACAAACGTAATCAATGTGCTGCTGCTCAGCTCTCACAAAGCACCCTGAAGATCTGGAGACAGTGATATCTCCAAGTCAGAATAAGTGGTGGATGTTCTGAGCTGGACTCTGTGACACACTTCTAAACAGAACAGCAGGTACTCACAAGCAGGAGGAAAGTGCAGAAGGAAGGTACCTGCAGCGCAGTCAGGCTGTCTGCCAATGTTAATATGCAAAAACAAGACTTAAACTCAAAGGTCCAAGGGTTGCTGCTTTTCTTGCTCCAGGATCTTATCCTTGCTCAAAACAAGACCTAGAAGTAAATTTAACCCTATTTCACAGGAGTCTGTACTCCAGATACCTCCAGGTATTCAGGAGAGAGCCTTCTCTAGGTGTATGTGAACACAAAGGAGCTTTTGTGTCACTCCTCTACATCACATCATCTTTGAGCATCTGTTCTTCTCTAACACTCAGTGTTATGACTGAAGTCTTCCCAGCTTCAGCCTGATAATTCATAAGGTTTTTAGGGTTTCCATTTTCTCTTTGGGATCATCTGCCAATAAGAGCAGATCTAGCAAAGTTTAGCTAAGCAATAGGGTTGAGCTGGGCTAAACTCAAGTGAGAGAGTGAGCACTCTTGAAAACTATGGTGCTTCTTAAGCTGCATCTATCTTTAGCAGCCCCTCATCGGCACTAAGACAAATCCAAGAAAAGCAAGGGAGGATTTCAGACATATTCCTGTAGTACTAAATTTTGATGAGACTGATCCAGTGATTTTTTGAAAGGGATCAACAAATGCTGTGAGATGGGTGTGCCAGGGTCTGCAGAATTCAGGAGATACAGTATGAGGGTATGTGCTCGGTGTAAGGCAGGCTCCCGGTCAGAGGCACATCTGCTTTCCTAGGTGTCCTACAACAGCGAGCTGTGAATGAGCTAGTCATCAGTCAAGTGAAGATTCTCTTACAGATGGTGTTTTTCTTCACCCTGAGAGACACCAAAGGCCTGTAGTCTGGTAGTGACTGTGTCTGTGTGTGTGTGTCTATTGTCAGGTTTGCCACTCCCAAGTGTGGACACAAAAAAATTAGCATCCCTGAGTAAGGCTTTTCCTTCAGCCTACTATGACCAATAGAAATGATGGGAGACTTTAGCTCACTTGTTGGACCAGAGGGAAGGAAAGATATAGCAGCTTTCTACTCCTGTGGACAATGTGGCCTAGCATGGATCTTCATGTTTAGAACTAGCTTGACTCTCTGAAGAAGTTGATTTGGGCTCAAAAAGAAGAATTATAAGGAAGATGAGGAGCAAGAACAGTGAATGACTACTCTGATTCCTTCATTTAGCTCATACCCTCTGCTGTTTCCAGCCCTCTGCCTGCACAGGTGCAATTGGTTGTGAGAACTGGGTCAGACAATGGCTTTAAGGCTTTGCTATTCTGGTTTAAAGCTTAGCAAGAAATAATTAATTTATTGATTAATTTAGTTAATTAATAAATCTAATTTATCTTTCTATATATTTCATAAGTATTGCTGGTTTGAAGTGGCTTATTTCTTAACCCTATACCTTAATCATAAACTATATCCTTCATAAGAAATGCCCCAAAACTTTGGTTTAAGACTCCATTTTGCATACATATTTTCAGAATTAGAAGGTAGGAATCATTTTAAGTTTGTTTGAAAAAATATAATTGTACATAACTAATTTTAAATAATTTTGTAGGGTACTTCTGATTTTAATTTTGTCTCCCTTTTAAAACATTTGTCTTGAAAGAAAATCATAGCATTCTCTTTATGTTTGTTTTTTTCTTTTTTGTGTGTGGGTGATTGACAGATATAATGTTAGAAGTATCTTAGCAGTTTTATTGACTGGGTTCCCTGTCAGCATATGCTCCTATATTGAGTGCTTCACTTCAGTACATGATTAACCTGTGCTTTCAAGAATTAAGCATAATATTCAGACTTTGTTTCATTCTTTTATTATTCATTTCCTTTGAACAAAAGGAACCATTATAATGGTACAAGCTCAGAATGATAGAGACCAGAGAACATTATTTTCCTCCTTTGGATTACTTTTTGACAGGCTTTCTTTTTTTTCAGATTGTTTAATATATCATTTTCCTCACATGAGAGAAAGAAATTAATAAGTTTTACTTGTCAATGGTGCAGAAAATGACACAAATGTTTTGCTTACTGAACATTCTTAAAGTTCCTCCCAAGCATTAGGCATTCATAAAAACAGGGTACTACTTTTGATTAATACCAAGAGTTAATTTTTTTTTTCTTTGATATACATCTATTTCAGGTACAAATAATTCAGAAGAGTGTCATTAGTAAAATAGATGAGAGATACTATTGATCAGAGAGTCACATGCATTAAGTATTCTGGTAACAATAGGAGCCTAAGCTTGTTGTAGAGTCTTGTTGGCAAGCTCATTTTAAAAGAGTCATTATTACAAATTGCTTCAACTAGTCAGATCATACAAAATCTACTTGTACTGTAATATTCCAGATGCTTGATTACTGTTCTTCAGTGTAGTGAGTTGCCAATTTCTTTCTCCTGAGAATGTGTGACAGATTGCAGTACAATCTGTTGATGGTCTTGATTGTAGCTAAAGTACATCATTGTCACCCATGCAAAAAAGCTAGTACATTTACTGTAAATATATAATTTTGGGAAATGTATGCTAGTGTTTTGTGTTCCAGCAATTGCAAATGGTACATGACAATATACTTGATCTGGTGAGGAGGAGAATCAGAGCCAGAGGAAAACAATGCAGATAATTAGAGCAGCAAAATGTAGTGGCTACACTAATTCTATGAATAATACAGGTTGAACTGTCTTTGGTGTGCATGCTGGTGTTTGGGTGTTTGGGGAAAAGGAGAGAAAAAGAAAGAGGAAACCGTACTTGTGTCAGTCCTACTCTCCATTTTCTGCTCTGAAAAGTTTGGGCACAACAGCCATCCCAGCACAAGTTTATAAATGGTAAATATTACAGCCAAGTCAATGACTGGCAATAAATCAGGAAATAAGGATTGTTTATTCCTTCTTTTTTCCCTGTGGAGAAAGATCAGGGATAGAAAGGCTTTTTTCTTTTTTTTTCTGTTCTGCCAACATCATAATTTCTTTGTGCATCCTGCTCTCTCAACTTCCTTTCCCAGCACAACTTTTCTTCTTTGAAGTTCACTAAGGTTGCAGCTCAGAGAAGCAGTTAAACATTAGGCACATTCCCACTCAGAAAATGACCTAGGTACCAAAAACACAGATGATTTGATCTGGTTCTCTTGCCCTGTCACAACTACATATGTTGTGGTTTCTTCTCCAAGCACTAAGGTCATGAGGCTGGAGACCTAGACCTATTCCAGCTTTGTATACTGCCACTATATCACATGCTGGTAGCTCTTATATCTTAGCATAGGTTTCGCATCAAAAGGGACTGGCTCTGAAAGCAGCGGTCTCTCTCCCCTGTCTGTCTTTGGCCCCTTCCCCTTGATTGGAAAATGCAGTTACACAGCTGCAGGGTCAGATGGGTTCAGCTCATACATCAGAACACTGCCCGGCAAAATAATGCCTTATTTTTGTTGGCTTCATAACACATAGCTGCATGGTCAAGATCCAAGAAAATTTTTAGGAATATACCCCTGCTGACAGGCAGGTGTTTTGGGAGTGGGACAGCTCAGTCCAGGATTGCCAGTTCGGATAGGCTCCACAGAGCTGCAAAACGAGATTGTGCCCTCAGATTTCCCAAGGGCACATAGTACTTCTGTGTTCCTGGACACTACATGACCCAAAGTCATGAGATACTGATATTTGTTTTTACTGTGTTACAACAGCTAAGAGAGAGAAGTTGTATCATCCACAATTTAAATACATAAATACGGATCTCTGTAGACCACATTTATACTTGAGGATGAGTACTGAGGTAAGAGAAATGGAATAAAGTGATTTTAATCCTTTTAAACCTTTTTTGCCTTTAAACAATTTCCCCTGGCCTGTTTTAGCTGACTGTTTTCCACCATTCCAGGTTTTTTGTTTGTTTGTTTGTTTTTTATTTTCCCATTCCATGTTAATTTTGTAATATCTGGATTAACAGAATGAAGAGAAAAGCTGAGATGGTAGTTTTATTGCTAGTCTTCTACTAAGTGTCTTGGAGAGATACAATAATCTGACAAAACTGTCTCTTGGAATTTAGGTGTAAGATCAGGCTCTGACATAAAGAAGGGCAGAAGAAACACTAAACACTAAATAATGTGTGCATGTTTGTAAATGTAAATTGTTTATTGAATTTACTGGAAACAGCATATATTCATTTCAGGGTATAATTTGGTCTGAGGAAGGAAATAATGATATTAATTCACAGCTCCATTAGTTACACTGGAAGTGCTATTTTTTAAACATGTCACTTTGAAAACAGCCTTTGTTCTTAATTATGTTTGATTCCAGTAGAGAAGCTCTGTAATTTCTGTGGTGTATCAGGTAGCTGTGATAGGCACTGCAACAAAAAACTGACTCAATAAAGGTGGATATATCTGGAATTACTGAGTTCTCTCTCCAGCTTTTAAAGGAACAATTAAGACAAATAGATAGTCCTGCTTCCCTGGCGGTCAGTGGAGCCATTCAGTAGAATCAAGATCAGCCTTTAGGTAAGCTCCTGTTGCTCAGGTCATGTTTTCCTATTTTTTCTTGTCCTGATTAATACAACCTGCTAGGACGCCAAGCATTCCATGTTGTGAAACAAGTAAAACCAGTACTTGAAAGGTGGCAAAATTGGTAGGTTACTGTACTGGCAAATATACTTTACATGATCTTTTCAGTCTTAGGAGGACTTGGAGTGCTTTTAGTTTTAGGAATATGGATATAGTTTCCTGGCTAGTATTCTAGAATACTACATAGTTAAATTGGTGATTAAAAATATTGCCCCTATTTCAGTAAATAGCTGTTTATTTACTACCAGCAAATATTCAAATACATCAATAAATTCACCAGCTTATAGGCTTTCTCCTTTTTGAACAGGACTGGAACATGAACAAGTCCTGTCTGTGGACTGGTACCACAGATACCAGTACCAAGAGAAAGTATTTGCTGCATATGAAAATTGGAAAAAGTTCAGTTATATTATTTACTTTTTCTGGTAGCAGATGGTGTTAAAAGAAGTTCAAAGAGGTCATTATAGGATAATGTGGAGCTCAAGAAACAGATTTATGTCTAAAGATAAGTGTTATTCAGTAACATAGACTCTTGCTTTAAGGTGACATATTGATGATAAATATTATTTCGTTAATATTCAGTGGTGCCCAATACTCATGCATACAAGTAGGCCTGTTGATGTCAAAAGTTTTACATTAATGGCCTTTGTCTATTTGTTATTTTTATAACAGCTATTTGCTTTGAATTCCTCACAAGATGATCTAGTGATAGTGTTATTAAAACTGTACAGGATGAAAAGAGAAAGCTGGGGGACAGTCAAACCATTTTCTACAGTGTATCCCTATCAGGTTATCTCTAATACTCCAAGAAAATAGTGTAATAACTTTCCCTTGGATTCTTTTCAAGGCTTGGTCTGTTCTGACACCATGCTTAGATCCATCTGGCTTCTATGTGTGCATTTCTGCTCAGACTATGGGGAGTTTGGAGGCCCCGGCTGCTTTTTGGGGGCAGCAGCTCCTCCTTTGCCTGCATCTGCTCTTGGGGTTTTCCTGTAAGAGAGCTCACACAATGCATGAATAGATTTCTCTATATAAGACAATGTCAGCATGCAAAAATTTTAAAGTGATCTGAACTGCCACGGGAAAATTTTAAGGAATTTTCGCAGCTGAATGCTGTTGGACTGGGCCAACCCATTTCCTGTTTGTTTTTTGTCATAGGTTGCTGGCCTGAGAGGGAGTGATCTCTGTAGCAATGTGGAATCGAGCCATGGAGATGGCTGCTTAGATGAACCCTAAGAATGACAGCGACAAAACTCCCACAATGATGATAAAATGTAATGCTGAATAAAGGGTGTCTGCAGTTACCCTTTATCTGGTCATGTAATATCACTTACAAAATTGGAAAGATTGCTTCTCTTGTGTGAAACATTCATTTAAAACCCCTGCATAGAAACGTTTTGGCTCTGTTATGATTTTTAATTATTTTCAAGTAAGGAAACAAAATTAATAATGACAGATTTTGTATATGTGCATATTCATGTGTTTGAAGAATTTTCTGTAACATAAACCATATTTTACTGTGTGTTAAGGCATGTCATATTCTTTTATACCAAGACCATTCTTTTGTCCTTCAACAAATAGATGTTTCCCTCAAAAGGTTAAGGAATCAGAACCATGGTAGCAGGTCATTGACTAATATACACCTGCTCTCACTTGTTTAAATTACATTTCCTCTTTACACTGTGGCTCAGCAGTATCAGGAGACTATTGTTCCCTGGGCTAATGCAATCTTTCCACGTGAAAAGCTCTTGATCTGTTTCTTTTCTACACTCCAGTTGCTGGCACCAGTGTTTCATCTGTTTGGTGCTAAAATGCACAGAAAGCAAATGTATATAATTTCAGTGTTGAGGTATCCTTTCTCTAGAATCTTTAGCTTGGTTTATTTTCATCAAGCAAAGCTTTTCCTGTCAGCAATATACATGCCCTCATGTCCTTCACCTGAGAGAGAGTGAGAAATGAAGGAAGGGAAAGGGTCTATGCAGATTCAAAAGCAAAAATGTTAGAAACGCTGCTGCCTTTTAAATAAAGAGCATGAGATTTACTTAGTGCATGTGAGCACATACAGAATTGTTATATTTATTATTGCACATTGTTATACAGATGAATATACAGAAATTCACTCATTTCACTTGCAACGTGACAGTTTTTAATAAGGGTGCTATTTAAAATAAATAAGAAAAGACCTGGTGGTATTTGGTGCTAAAACCTTTTTTCTGCTATTAGCACCAGTGAAAGTCCATGCTGCAAATTAGCTAACAGAATTAGTTCAATTACATTTTTATTCTTGAGCTTTTATGAGGTTTTTATGGGTGTTCATTTAAAAATGCCCATCTGCATAATAGATCGATTTTTTTTCAGAAAAACAATGGCTTGTCTGCTCTTGTTAACCTGAATTGGTATGATTTGGGACCCAACATTTCTGAAAATCAGATTCACATCAATTATTACACTTCAACTTGTAGCATGACATTCTGAAATCTGGATTACCTCTTAGATCTCACACAGGTAAACTCAAAGCTTATTTTATTACTATTAAAAATAAAAATATTGTCAAAATGTATATTCTATTAAAACCAGATTTTGTCATATTTAAATTATTTTCCCCAGTAAAACTCTACAAATCTCTCCACATCATAGATGATTAAAAAAAATTAAAAAATACAGAGAGAATGATCTGCCACAACACCTTAGCCATGCACATACACAAACTATTCAAGTAACAGATTACCAATAGAATAGAGAACTTTAAATCATAACGTTGAAAAATTCCAGTTACTTGCCTCAAGAAATGTATCAGTCAGAACAAAAAAAAAAAGCAAGAAGGTAGCAAAATTAATGTTCATAATTTACTGATCACGCGCTAAAAAATTAAATATTGTTGTACCAAATTATAAATTTTTATATGAATAATTTAATGAAAGAAAGCTGTAGCTTATAAGAACACAATTTTAATACAATAATAGGTCTGAGTTATCATACATCTCTTTTTATTTCAGGTTCTTGTTAATGATAAATATAATATCTTGTTAATGATAAATATAAATATTTTCAAGAACCACCACATGTACTATTTAATTATCAAAAATTTTAATTTATCATTTTTGTAGAGACATTCTGTATTGGTATTATAGTTACTTGTTTTTAATTTAAATTAAACCAAAATTTGACGTATGTAAAAACCCAGCCATTATATAGAGATATTTATTTATATAAAAAGCTAAGTCTTTCCTTAGTGTGTGATATAAAAGGGCCTTTAACAGTAGGAATGTTACCAGCCACTAGTGACCAATTGTCTTCTCCTCAATAATTAAAGCACAAAGTAAATGTACCCAAATTTAGCCTTTTTAACCTCTGCAGTTATGCAGACTCTGTACTGACTATAGACACTAGTGAAAGATTCTGGCAATACGCCAGGGACATTTCTCTCAGTCTTAAATAAATACCATAGAATTGTAATCAACATATTGTGGGAAGATCCTGCTGAGCTGTATTTATTTTCATAATTAGCATTTTTAAGCATTTGAAATAGAAATCAAAATTATTAATCATTTTTATAAGGGATCAAAACCAACTGAAATAGTCCAATATTTGCCTTTGAGGGTTTGCTTTTGTGAACAACTATGGTCAAAATGAGCTTTCAAGATAAAGTTATTAATTCTTTCATTCTGCTGAATCTTTATGGGGTTTTGAATCAGTGGTCTAGTGAGTAATGGCTCCAATTGCCTGAACTATTGCACTGTCTTTTTTATACTAGGAGACAGTCTTTGCAGCACAAGTCCCTGGGGAATGAGCATCATCTGAATTTTAGGCTTATTCTCTGAAGACGATTCAGACATTTATTCCTGTGTGGGGTTTCCATTTACAGTTGCTCTGGAGCCCAGTGATGTGCTAGGCTGCAAGGAGGTTTGTGGGATTAAGGTTACTGTAGTGAGCATATGTCTTTATTTTCAAAACATGTCCTGTTTGTATCATTTTTGAATGGTTGGTGTATATGTGGAGCAACTTGAAATGGGACTAACTGACCAGCTGGCCTAAAAGATTTATCACCGGGAGGTTCATTAGCATCTCCATTTCAGTATTGCATCCAGTTCCCTCATATTGCAGCCACAAAAAAACCACAGCCCACTTGAGACTTAGTTCCTCAAACAGAGTTCACTGTGTGTGGCGTTTAGTGTCCTCAGCAAGCATATAGTCCATATTTTTAAACAAATGTATAGGTCTCAAGATAATGAAAAACTTCATGCTTTCTAGCAGACATTGGCAATTACCTGTGTAAGTGCTTTGGAAAATTCTTTAAAGCATGTATCTATGTTGCAAAGCACCTAAATACCTCTCCACTTAAGTAAATAACTTGTCATACCCATATGAGCTACTATAAACTCCTGAAAATCAAAGGCAAAAGAAGCATTAAGGGCAGCGTTAGAACACACTGTGAATTAGAGACACCTCTGCAAATCCAAGGGGTATAGAGCTGAGATACTTGGCAGAAGAGATTAGAACATGGTGGTGTAGTAATATCTGGTATATCTCCCTGCTTTCATCAGCTCATGGCTCACTGTTCTCCCTGGGGCAGACAGCTTGTCACCTCAATTTAGGAGACAGCAAGGTGTCAGTAAGATTTGGCTCACTGAGACTTGCCTTTATCGATTCAGTTCTTTCTTTGGGGACTCTGTGTCTAAATGCTCATTAAGAAGATTTTACACATTTTTTTCTCCGTTTCAGATCTATTACAAAATTACAATACTGTTTGGGATTTAGTTCACTAAGTTAGTTATCCTTTGTGAAGCTCTCCCTCCCCCTACCCACACTTTTTTTCCTACAGCTATTTAGACATGCCATTTTCCTTCATTGGCAGCAGATGTTCTGAGGCCCCAAATTAATATCATTTAAAATGTTTTGTCATTTCACATATTTCTGTGAATCTCTTTTAGTCAGTTGGGTGTTGACAGAATTCTGTTAGAATTGGTCAAACCCTCGCTTTGTGATGTTATGTTTATTAGATGGTAATGGTGGTAGTTGGTGGTTTTGAACAAACGCTGCTAAAGTCAGAGGAAAAAATCCAATCCCTCTGAGAAAATGAATATTCAGAAAATGGTGTCTTACCAAAGATGCAATGTTAATTTGTTAGAAGTGGAATCAACATGCATTATCTGCTGTACGTAGGCCAAAACTGCTGTTTGAAATTTACCTGAGCAATGAAGGGAAGAAGATCTTACTAGGAAAGTAAATATTGAAAGTATTAGAGTGGGAAGATTCCTACCCATCTAAGCAATCTAAATGTTTTTCTCTAAATAAACACATTGGAAATTGCCAGGAAAAAACACTAAAGTAGTTATTTCAATCACAACAAGCTATGAAAACAATGGTAAAATTTTATTTCATTTGCAAGTCAGCACCAGTACTTTTCCTTCGTTTTGGGTGACACAGTGCTACAGTTGTTACCTGTAATAGACACTGTAACAGACACCGTGCACTTTGGTAAAGGAAGTTTCCCTTCCCAGAAAGGCTGTGATGGAAATGAGCTTGGGGCATCTCTGCTGACTGACATGGTTTTATGATCCGGTTATTGATATTTTTAGAGTGATGCCTCTGCCTGAAATAAGGTGCAAATGAGACCATATGCCAAAGTCAGTAGTATGGGTTTTATTTAACAGTAAATGAGAGAGAGAGACAGAAAGAGAGTGAGAGACGGAGAGAGAAAGAGAAAGAAATAGAAGAGAGGTGGGGGGAGTGAAAGAGAATGACAGAGACAGATTATGTAGAAAATATCACCACTCTGTGGATCCCAATGGCATACCATTGATCATCTCCATTTGGGTCTTCCTGGTGGTGAGGGTCCCTCAAAAAACATAGAGTCTCATTGATCAATATATGTTTAAACCAGGTGGGAATGCCCAGGTACCTCCCCTGGAGTGGGGGCAAGTTTGACACAATCTCTTGCAACGATCTCTGCATCTGTTGCATCACTGTGCATCATATGCAGTACTCTGGTGCAAGGTCTCAGGAATGAGTCTGGAGAGTGCTTTGGGGGTCTTTCATGGTTTATGACACCCCCTCAGCTGCCCCTCACATGAATGTCCCATGGATGTGGCCTTTCAGGGGTGGGGGTTTTGCAGCTGAGCCAGTCTGTGTAATGGAGGATGGGTATTTGCTGCCTCTGAGCAGAGGTTATGTCACACACCCAAAACTTTCTTCCCCCTTGGTTGGCTGCCTATCGCAGAGGTGGGTATAAAATGATTACATGTTTACTAGTTCTTCCATCTTTTAAAATACTAATATTTATTTCATCTATACATGTGATGCAGTCCCACATGAATTAGTTTAACTAAGCTAATGTATAATTAGTGTTTCTCTCTACCCCCATGTTTTCTACCTCAACCAGATGGGTATTCTGTTAGTACTTCATGTTCCAGAGAAATAAGAGATTATCAGTGTTTGAAATATTTTATTACTTTATGTTTTCTTAAGAAATTCCACTCACTTTAAAATCAAAAGCTCAAAAGTATTTTGGTTTGTTTTGTATGGGTAAAATGTAATAGTCTTTCCTAAGTGTAGAATATAGTCATGAAGCAGAATATTTTGTTTCAGTTGTTATATGGTTTTGCCTTTCTAAGGCATTCAAGATGTGTTACTAGTTCAAAGTTGGGAATTTGTCTGCTTCAGAGTTCACAAGGAGAAGAAAGCAAATGGCAGACGTATGACTGAATTGTGTGTGCTAAGGGGATTTTCAAGAAAGGTAAATTCATTGCAAACATGAATTTTTGCCTGGTGAACCTGCATACTTATTCGGTGGCTTATATACAGATGAATTATAATATTCTCTGTAGGAACCTGTGGTGGTATTTTATAATTTTTCAAATGAACTTGATACCACAAAATGCTGGTTTATTTTCAACATTTTGAAAGTTTTTAGCTTTTAGCTAAAGTGTCCTTGTACTGCCCCTGTGTTCACAGCAGCTTGTTTTCCCTTAGGATGGGAGAGAGCTGGCTGCAACGAATGATCTTATTCTCTCTATCTTTTACTTCCTCTACATCAAGTATCTAAACTGCTATCAACAATTAAAGGGAATTTGCAATTCCCTGGATAATCTAAACATTTGTAGTTAGTAATTACAGAGACTTTTCACTCTCCTGGCCCTGAAGAAAATCAGCTGCTGAGAACTAATAAGAGAACTAATAAATACTGTTTCTAATGTCATGTGGTATCCTTCCAACTGCCAATTCCCTTTTAACTGTTTTTCTGAGACTTCCCCACAATGATGATCTACAAAATATCAATAGTGTTAGGTGTCAGTGAAGTGAGCTCTCTCTGTCAAACAAATCCTTCTCTCTTAATAAACAAAGGAGCAAAATTCTCAGACCTGAGGGAGTGTGACTTCCAACAGAGAGGGGGAGAAGTATTTGCTATTCCTGCCTTGGAATCCTTCAAGGGTCCTTCTAAGTCCTTGTGCATCTCAGAGTATCTTGCTCTAGACAAATTACCAGTCAGTGAAAGCAGCTTCAGTGCCTGAAGTAGCAGCCGAGCAAGACAAAGGCACTGCACTGAAGCCAGAGATAGGACCCATCATTCTTGGCATTGTGTCAAAACAGAGTTCTAATTTATGCAGTGATTAATCCCCACCTCCAGCAGAAATCAAACTGCTGCAGCTGAGCATGACCACTGGTTATTAGGGCAGACTGGCACACATTCCACATCTGAATACTCACATCCATGCCTTCAGACCTAAAAAATTTGTCCGAGTTCCCCCTTGTAGCGCCACCATTGCCTTGTCAGCAGGCTTTGGAAAGTGCATTCCCAAAGCTCTGCATGGTCTCATGTGGCACCCTTGGGAGTCCAGAGGCAAAGCTGCACTTAATCCTGACTCCAGTGGTCCCTGTTCATAGAGGTAAACGTGCTGCAGAGGGCAGAGTGGAAATCTTTTAGCAGCTGATGAGAGACCATGCTTATTGAAGCAATTGCTTTAAAGTATTCCCAGACGGGAACATTCTCAGAGCTGCAACATGCACCTGGTAGGACTGAGGGCTGAAGGTGGGAAAACTGCTCTGGTATTAGTAGCAGGGACTGTGTGACCACAAGATTTTGCAGTGTGTGGGGGTGAAAAATAATAATGATGATGCACAAAGGACCTGAAATCACCAAACTCTCAACAAAGGTAAAACATGTGTTACATTTTTGAGAGTTTGAAAAGAGCTTAAAACTGTTGTTCTTTGAGGTAGACTCCTCTGAACATCTCAAAATCTGATATCACAGGAGTCAATATTTTATTGGAAATTTAGATTTATTAGGTGGTTTACTGGAATTAAATTATTAAATCAGACCACTGGGGTTTTGAGATGGAGTATTCTGATTCACACCAGAGAAATATCCCTATTATAATAAATTTTTATTCTGTATTTTCTTCTTCAAAACTAAGCAAAATCAGCAGGTATTTATTTCAGGGGGCAAAAAAATTATCAAATTATGAACAAGTGTGTTATTTGAGGCCTTTATTGTGGGAAGGGGTAGAAATGGATTGGAATCTTTAATTGCAAGGACCCGTGGGAAGTTTCAATCCCCAGTGCCTCAAAGGTAGTTCATTCAGTTGTGATTGAACTTTTGCTCATATTGAGAACATTTCTAATTCCTTATTTTGATCATTACTTCACTAAATTTAGGATATTAACTTTTAATTGGTTGTTTCAAGGTTTTTAGCCTCGTTAGTAAGAAAAACTTGTTACTGGGGTGTTACCCATCATCTGTGAGTACATCCATCCACAGGTTCTGTTCTACCTGGAACTTGATTATTAATTTGCTACTTGATCTTGATAAACTTACTGCTCTTCTGGTTTAATATGATTAATTTTGTTAGTTGCCCATTTATGCAGGTCAAGATCTCTAGGCCTATTATGCGGATTTCAGTTTTAACACATAGACTAATTGGCTCATTAACCTGCACTGAGAGCATGCTGCCTCATTGGTGTATTTTCAGCTGTTAACCAGATATCACACTGAAATATTGACAGCTATGTACTCATTAAATCAAAGAAAAGGAGAGGAAGAACCTAGTGATTAAGAGAGATAAAATCTTCTAAGCATGATTTCCCATATTAACTACAAAATCTTAGTAAAGGTTTAATCTACTGAACTAGTAGGGCATCATATTGGCATATTATTACTAAAAGTAGAAACAATATTTTGTTTCAATTATTAAATTACTCTTATCTTAATCCATAAGGTTTACCTTTTCTTTCCGATTCTCCTCCCCACAAGGTTGGGGGAAGTAAGTGACTGCATGGTACTTAATTGCTTAATTTATTCCAGTGAACCTTTAAAACTAGAAGTTACTTTATAGGTGCTAAATGCCCAACAATTAACCGTATTTGCTTTGGTGAAAATAAAACAGGAATATTTCTTAGAGAGAAATTAATATTAATAGAATATTAGCTACAGAATCGAAGTCAAATCACAGCACTGTTTGGCCTTCTAATTAATCTAACTGCCTTACAGTAGGATCAATTTTTTTTCCAAGGCTTTTACATTATTCTAATTCTTATGATAAATCCCCAATTACAATTGTAATTATAGGATAATTTAGATATCACTTAAAAAAATGATTTAAGTGTGATCAATGTAAGTATAGGCAATTCAGAAGTTCAAGGAATTGTTTAAGATGCCAGTGTGTTAAACGAGCATCTGTCCTGATTTGGACAGTATGTAAATTAAAACTTAGCCCAAGTATTACTTAGTAAAAGTTACAGCATTCTGTCAGACGTGGTAATTAAAGGGAGTAAGTTCACTTCTGTTTTAAACTTTCAGAAACCTGAACGACTCTGGAGTGGGGATACATGAACGAATGCTCCTCAGACTGAAAATAAAGATATTCTTCTGTGCCATGACTGAGGGAAGGGGTGGCAGTGGAAATGAAATCTGTCATCAAAGGGTGATTTATTTCTTAGTGGAGCAGGAGACCTTCCTGGCCCACAGAACTGTCATTTAATTTGCACCTGATTGAGCCAGCAAGGATGAAGCCAGCCAAAAATCACTAAAATATGTTTGCATAAGAAGAAAGAACTGAAAAGTGCTTCCAATACTTGAGTGAAACCTTAAAACTACCAGTAATAAGCACTGTTTGTCTATTGCCATGGTAATACAATGACATTCCCACCTCTGTGCTGTCATTTTCCATTATGGCAACTGCAATGTGACAAATACCCTTTTGTTTTGCAGGCCAAATAGAAAAAGGAAAGGGAGTGAAACCTGTAGCACTACTGTTCACATGCTTCAATGCTAAAGGGATGTGCAAAAATATGCATTGCATCTTCATTTTGGCTTTGTCATAAACTGTGAATCTGTTTTCTATAAATAGAAAAATTTAAATAGGCAAAAAAAATTATTGAAGAACAAGATATCATGCTCACACCATAAAAAAAAGGGGGGGGAAATTAAGAAAACACTCGGCTTCCTCTTGGCTCCTCTGGCCTATTTGAAGTACTGGAGTACAAATTTCCTTGGAAATTCTCAGAAGTGCAGATGCTAGAGGTGGAAAAGGTTTATGAGATCACCAAAAGCATTACCTCACCAACACAAAAAAGGTTTTGTGTTGTCAGGAGTTTTTCCTAGAGAAAGTTATGTTCATAGTTAGCTTTCTTCCTTCCTCAGGTCAGACCTAAAGTTAATCTCCAAGCAGGTGTTTATTTCCTTGAAGTTGCTCTAGAGGACACCATCTCTCCAAAGCTAAGGGGTATTCCAGACACTTGTTTTTAAGATGATTTTCTCATTTCAGTAACTATATTTGAACAAAACTTCCTCTTTAGAACCAGTAGATTTTGGAGGAGAATTTTTCTTTTTTATAGAGAAACTACATGAAAAGAAATTTTATAACTAATCATCACTTTAGCTTTTGTATATAACAGTTGAATTCACTTATGTAAATTAATACAAGTTCACTAAACTCAGTCAATCATTTTCTATCTGCAGCACTGGAATATGCTGGAAACTGCTTGTTTACTAAAACCATTCAGTCACTTTTTTTTTCAGTGGGCTTCCAGCAGGTTTCAGTTGCTAGCCTAACAGAAAATGTGTGGATGATAACTAAGGAGGTGATGTTTCTTCTCCTGCTCTCATCCTCAGAGAATATCTCCTTCCCAAATGTTTTTGTTTCCTGTATGTAAAATGCAGATAATGGTAATCCTTTGTAAAGAGCTTTGAAATCTGTATTTGAAACATGCTGTTCATAGCAATAGCCTGCAGGCTATTACTGGTTTCAAAAGGACTGACTGCCACCCTGATAGGGTAGAGGAGGTGGTGTTAATCCTCAAGACTGTAGAGCAAGGCTTCATTCAACCTTGGCTCCCCCAGTCACCAGCCTTTCAGACATGTGCAAAGATCGTCTCTTTTTCTTTGCGAAAGCATGGTCTGAGATACTGAGCAGTGAGAGAACCAATCTAGTTCTCAGTTTAGTGATGCTAGCAATAAATATTGTGATTGTTTTAAAAATAATTGTACTGACCTTTAAGAGGGCTGCCAGAATCTGGGCTGGGCTGTTTCAATGAATGTATTCAATAAAGGACATTACAAAAAGGTTGCATTTCCTCTCTACCCACAACCTAAATATAAACTGATTATATATTAAAGGCAAAATAATGTCATTTATCATCGATGCAATCATACAATTACATTGTGCACTTGAAATAAATTTGTCCACTTTTACTGTAATTTTACTGTAATTGCCAAGAATATTCTGGCTCTTGTCTCTAAAAATCATCGTCTGTTCTTCTCTTGCTAATGTTTCTGAGGGAGGAATGCAAGGGGTCCTTAAGTCTGAGCAAGATATTTATGTTATTTCATAAGCCTCTGAATAAACAGGAGTGATTCTTTGCTTCATGAGTGTTTACAATTTTATTTGATTTTTTTTCAGTGGGAAAATGATTTCATCTGTCTCTAAGTTGAACACATCTTAGATTCCAGACTCTTTATAGTCCATTTGGATATCAGAAATGCTGAAGGAAGAATTAAACATTCACTTGGGTGCCTTTTCTTTTGCCTCTGTTACTCCCTGAGGACCACCTACTATACTGGCTGCCTGTGAGTTGCCATTTCAGAGGGTTATAATGGATTGGAACAGAATCACTTAGCCTTCCATAGGCTTTCTTTTTTTCTTTTTTTTTTTTTTTTTTTTTTGTGATCTGATATTAGGGAGAGATTGCTGAAGAAATTGCTATTTGAGTCTTTCTGCTTTTGATATTCCTTCCCTGCAAAGCAGAACTGTCTAGCAATGCTGCAGAAAGAGGAGGATGGTGTCCAGTAGGCATAATGTGAATTCAAAAGTATACATGAAAGCTTGAAATGGATCCTTATCTCTCCCCTGTCCAGCCATTTCTGTTTTGTGTTCCTTAAATGACTGGAGAGCTGGTTACAGATGGAGACCGCTCTCCACATGCACAGTGGCAGACTGTGCACACAAGGGAGGTGGTGCTGCCTCTCAACTTTTCTGGGTTCTCCCTGGATGCCAGTAGACCAGGAAAACCTAATGTAATGGCAGAAAGGTGGTAGAGGTGGCATGATATGAAATTCTAGAAAGCAGGGCTTGATTCTTATCCTGCAGGTTTTGAAAAAGCTTAAAAAACCTCCCCTGACCTAGCCAAAATGTAAACTAGCAGTGTACTTTGTTTCTGAGGCCCGAACTCATGCTTTGTGACAGTTCAACACTTCTAACTATGCAATATAATTATTGGTCATAAAACCTGGTGGAAAGCAGAAAAGGACTGCTTGCTATAAATAACTGTGTCACTTTTCATGTGCTGAGATTATTGATAAAATGCAGCCCAGGCTATTTGGTTTTCATTTATTCTCATCTCTGTGAGTCCTGTGAGTGCTATTCACTTTGTAGTTGATTGGGGTTTTTCTCCCCTCTTTCTTGTTTCTGCTTCTGGCCTAAAGGTTTAGGAAAAGGAGCGCTCCTTCTATTGAATTTTATACCGCAGCACTTTTCACTAGAGATTTATTTGAGAGCAGTTTTTCAATTTGTGGTCCATATAGGATGTAAGAAAATTATGTATACAGTGGTCATTTTTAGATAAAAACCACAAGTCCAAAAACACACTCATATACAAAGTGGATCAGAACTCTCATAAATTTCTCCTGAAATTTGCAGGGGGAGAAACTGGCTATAGGTTATTTTATGCTGAACCTACCTTGAAGCATTCTTTTCCTTTGCTGGGAAGCAGGGCAGACAGGGTGAAAAGGTAATGTTGCTTGGTTTTAATACAAAACCATTTTTCTACTTTAAGATCAATTTTTGAATATAAACATATGGAATTGCAATATCTCTTATATTTCTATACCAGACTGTCAAGCAAAATTTTTCAGAACAGAATGACACATTTTGGGACTGAGAAGTTTTCCTTATGCCTCCTGATGCTGTGTTTGTTTTCTATGAAATTACATGCAAGAAAAATGTTCACAGTTTCAATTTTTAACACAGTAAACTCAGTGAGGGTGGAGACTTTGGGCTCCAATGTAATCCTGACCTTTTCTCTGAAACCTGTAAAAGTTGTAGAGTTTTGAAAGGCAGAATCTTTATAAGAATCCTGTAGATTTAAAGTAAAGGGACTGAAAAGATAAGGTTCCCATACCTTCATTTTAAGGGCCACAAAGATGATCAGAAGGCTGGAGCCTCTGATATTTTTGTTCTATGAAGACCGGCTGAGAGAGCTGGAGTGTTCTGTCTGGAGAAGAAAAGGCTCCAGGGAGACTTCGTTGCTGCCTTTCAGAACATAAAGGGAGCTTAAAGAGGAAGAGCAAGCTTTTACATGGGCAGATGTTGGTACAACAAGGGGAATGTTTTTAAACGAAAAGGGTAGATTCAGGTTAGATATTAAGTAGAAATTCTTTGCTGTGAGAGTGGTGAGGCACAGGCACAAGTTGCCCAGAGAAGCTGTGCATGCCCCATCCCTGGAATTGTTCAAGTTTTGAGCAACCTGGTCTGGTGGAAGGTGTCCATGTCCATGGTGGAGGAGTTGGAACTAGTAATCTTTAAGGTCCCTTCCAACCCAAGCCATTCTATTTTATGAAAAAATTAAAAGGATGGCTTTTCATTTAGCCCAAATTAATTTGTCATTCTGATCTCATGTGCCCTTTTGTTAAATCAACCAGCCATTTATCGAGTCAGATATCCTTGGTGTTCTAAATTATGCCCCATGAAGACCTTATTCAGTTTAGCTTACACTCTCAGTGGAGAGCCAACAGTATTTATTACAAAGTCTAAACAGCAGGATGATAATTTACTGTTTGGGAGATTCTGATGTAACCCTTTTACATCTTGAGATAAAAAATACCAGCAACATATCTACACAGAAACAAAAGATCACTCTTTCTATGGACCTCATGATTTTGTAACAGAATAAATTACATAGGACTGATTTTTGTAAGACAAAGAAATTTAAAAAATACATAAACTAGCAGTGATTTTAATGGGTTTCACCCCAGACTTAGTGTTTCAAATTTGGACCAAGTTTCTGTACATTCATGTGTACCCACATACACAAGACATTGCAAACACTCTTATTTTTTTAGTGTTACCTACAGAACTTATACTTTTCAAAAGCAGAATGAAACATGGAAAAACATTTGCAGAACTGAGGAAATCACTCCCAATTCTCACACAAGTTAATTGATGCAACATGACAGTAGACAGTAGAGATGTTCTTTCCTATTAAGTAAAAATACAACTTATGTCAATTAAATAATTGACCAGGTGCCTCTAACAAACAGGTATTTATCAGGGGAAATGTCATGTCAAGAAAATTCAGTTTGAATTAATAAAAGCTTAGAAACAACTGAGGCAACATAAAATGCAATGATATTAAAATTAGGTTATTACAGCTCTAGAAAACCTCTTAAATTGCTCAGATTCAATTTTACATTCTCCAGGACAAGAACAGAAGAGCATGTACTAATATTTATGAAGAGCTGTGAGCACTAAACTGCTCATCCTGAAATAAAGTGCATTCAGATGTAAGATTTTGCATTAGTCAACTATAAGGAGAGGATACAACTGGGACTTTCAGATCACAGCTCAGATACTCTTCTAAAATGTAGTTCCTCTTTTATTCCCTCAGTGGATAAGGCAGCAATTTTTGAAAGAGAGCTTTGTTCTACTGCTAAATTTTATTTTAAATATTATCGGCAAACCCTTTACATGAAATTTTTAATAATACATTAAGGAATTGTTCCTTTGTTTTCTGCTGGTCCCTCTGAATCAGATTCCTATATACTTTCCTGAATAACTCACATTAATTTCCCAGGAATACAAATATTCAACAGAAGAAAGATAAATTGACTTGTATTTTCCTCTAAACAGGGTCATGATTTAAAAAATAATTGCCAAAGAGTCAATTGATTTGAACATGAGGATATCCCAAGACTGTTTAGAAATGTGGATTTTCAAATTTTAGGCTTTACATCTGTAGTCACATTAGGTTACCGATCCTCTATCAACTAGAGTGCTTTGGCAGCCACTTCAAGAATTAAGCACCACTCTGAGTTGGAAGCAAGCTAGGAGAAGACACTTCAGGAACAGTCTGAACTTTTCTCCTTCTCTTTTATCTGAAACAAACAAAGGAAAAAAAACCCAAAGAAAGAAAGAAAGAAAGAAAGAAAGAAAGAAACAGCATTGTTTTGGAAAGTTCCTGCAGTTCTTACTCTGCTGAGACAGGCCTGGATAGAGTATGGCATAGTCAAGTACTTCATGGTTGGCTCTGATTTACTGAGTTATGGCAAAGGGCAACTCATGTTCCTTCTTATTGCAGCAGCACATTTCTGTTACACATCATTCTGTCTTTAGTTTAACATCTGATGACAACTGGCAACAAGGCAATTAGGAAGAAGCTACTGCTGACTTGAATTATAGATACTCTATTAAATGCTAAAAATGTTATGCTCCCCATTGAGCTGTCCTGTAGCTGCATTGTGCACTCGAAGCCAGGAAATGTCCGAGTTAAGTGGCCTTTACTCTGCCCTCTGCTGTATATGCATTACAATGGTCTTTAATTACACAATTTCAACAATTTCTCATATCACAGAATTCCAAAACATCCCATAGTTTTTAATTTTAGCTACAAAACCAAAACATGCTACAGTACTCCTCTTTTTCCTTCTTCTGTAGCAATTAAAATAGTCATGACATTTCTAATGCTCTAAATACTGTTAAAAAAACTCCAGTAGAAAAATATGATTAAAGCAAATATTCATAGCAAATACCACATATATATGTGAAATAAACACCTCATCAAGTAAATTCTCCTTTTATAATTTATATTTTAAACAGCTTTTATTTAATTTTTAACAAACATGCTTAGGAATGGGAAAAGAGACCTTGTTTTCTTGAAGTGTCTCTATATAAAAACATTGTAATAAAAGCTGAATATTTTTGAGATTTATTACCATTATATTATTACTGTAATTACTGCATTTCCTAATATATATATATTTTTTTACATTTTGTATTCAGAACATGCATTAAACTAGGGGAGTCCTACTCTCCTTTTGTGGCATGGAGAAATGAAGCACAAAGACATAGGTCCCTAAGTGTCTTTAGTACTCACACTGCCTTCTGCACTGCTGTTGCTGACATAGCTGGAGGTCAGGAATGCCTGTACAAGCTACAAGAACTAGTCATGGTGGGCACTGGTAGTGGGGAAAGCAGCCTGGGCTGTGTGAGTTGTCAGAGAAGAATCCCCTCTCAAGTGCCAGTCCACACTGAAGTCACTGCCACTGGGCCCATGCTGAGTTTGTCATGCTTTGCTCTCTGATGGCTCATGCACTCCATTGCTGCTGGAGAGCCACTAGGAGTGCCCACCATGTCTAGTGGCTTGACCACTTAGCATAGATAAATCTATTTTACCTGATGCAAGCTATTCAAAGCTCATCAAAATCCCAAATTTCAGCTCCATTTGCAGTCAGCTGGTATCACTGCAGGCATCAGGAATACAAGGTCAGTTAGTACCACTGCTGCCTCTCTTAGAAATTTCTTTAAGAACAAAATAAATCTCTCTCTGGAGATGCACACCTTTTTTTTGCACTGTTGGGAAGGAACCTTGATATCTGATATAGGTTGGATACTTTGTAGCATCTGAAGTTAAACAAGATCAATCTAGCTCTAAGTGTCTTGCCCAAAGTTATGCTGTGAACCTACAGATGATCAGGATGCAAGACCAGGGATATCTAATCCAGACTGTTAACCTTAGCAATGGGACACTCTTGTATGTTCTGCAAAGCTAAAACACTGAGCATTAAACACTAAAAAACAGCCTCATCCTTTGTGGCCTACTAAAAAAAAAAAATCCTGGAATGGGAATTGTACAGTTCAATTCTTGTGCCCTTTTCAACTAAATAAAATATGATTTAGTAACATCCAACTGAATTACCTAAAATGCTAGCCAACATGCTTGACTGAAAGTTACAGTGCATTGGCCAAGTGTGTGAGATCATTGAGGAGATGGGACTGCATAAATCTTGCCCATAGAGATGTTCAGCAGCTGCTAAATTGCATGTAGTCTTTAAATTATGTGATAACATTTTAGGGGCTACAATGGAATTTCAAAGTTGAATTTCATATTTGCCATCCTTTGACTGACTGATTCTTTGTTAAAGCTAGTAGATACTAAAATAAAAGGCTCAAAGGGTAGAAAACTTATGTAGAGCTTGAAAAAGACTACGACATTGTTCATAAAGTTGCTGCAGAATTTTTCATTCCAAAAGTCTTCTTCACAATATTTACATGATTAGATGTCTTACAGAGGAGAACAAACTTGCTAAAGAAACTTGTATCACAGAAGTGCATCAGAGTTGACTGGGATTCAAAGAGAGAAAGTTTTAATTCTGTTGTGCTTTAGCAGTTTTATGCAGTACTTTTTGATTTGCTGCCACAAAATGTCTTACTTGAGTACTGGAGTACTCTGCTCTGTTGAGGCAAAATTTCTTGTGTTTGTGATTAAGATTTCCTTGTCTGGTGAAAATGAATTGAAATATACTTAGTGTGCTTAGAGCCCTTGAGAATTCTGTTTATTTTTGCTTTTGCCATCTGTATTAATCACAACAGGAAAGTCCAGCTTGTAGTCTTAATACAGCACACGTAATGTTTTTGAATAATGATGAAGTGAAATACAAAAAACTAATTTTATCTCTGGAAACAAAAAGACATTCTAAAGGGCAAGCCATTATTCTCATCTACTTGTTCTAATTCCAGCATACTTCTGCTAAATTAATTTCCACCTAAGAAACCTTGGTCAAGGGTCACTATTCTAAATATAGACAAAACTCCATCAGCACAATTTTGTGTTTACATCTCTTCCTGATTCTCTGGCCACGTAGATATTAATGATGTGTACAAATCAAATGAATCTAGCTCAACCACATATTTATTCTCTTAAAATTTCTTGGTGGAATTTTTAGGCTCTGTTGAGATTGGAATTGCAGAGCCAATGCTAAACGCAACAAAATCAGTTTATTATGAAAAAAGACCTTTTGCATATTTTCATCATTGAAAGTAGGAAACAAACTTTTGCATTTTTTTCTAATATGACAGGTTCTCATCTTTTATGACAACACAAAGCCAATATGCCACAAACACGTTGAAATGCTGTGGCCTTTACAGTGTTCCCAGCCTGAGGTAACCAAATGAGTTATTTAATCTCTTGTCTGGATCAGACTCATTAGGAAGGACTGCAACGTCTTCCTTATTCACAAATGGCAAGCAGAGACCCGATGTCTTGTTTCTCAATAGCTCTTATTTGTATGGCATATTGTTTTCTCAGAATAATTTCTGCCTTATTTGAGCAATGTCAAGCTCTCTTCCTCCTGAACACATACATTATTACCTTTACTTTCATTGGCTCAAATATACTGGATAAAGCCACCTTTGAAAATTACTCAGCTTCTGATTATATAAAGTCAAGCTGCTTGCTACAATTTTTTGGTGACATACTTGATTTCTTTATTGAGAGGCTCAATAACAGTTTCCTTAAAACTAATTGAGATGTATCTTAATGGCAGGCTTTTCTCTTCATCTTAGGATGATTAAATATATTCAGTCATCCAATGCTCAGATCTTAAAATTATACAAAATTGTACCTTTCTCTCTGAAAAAGAATGATGTGAATCTTAGACTTTGGTTATTACAAAATAACCAAAGATAGAGGTTGGTTTTGAACAAGATCTCCGATAAAGTATCTTAAGAAACAAAACATCACCTGTCTCTTAGAATGTGAGTTAATAACACAGATCAAATCCCTAGCAGTGATAGATCTTGACATGCCTTTCCTGCCAATTTATTATCTCAGAAAAATCAGCAACATATATACCTCTAAACTGAAATTACTAAGCAGAATACCACTCAAATCTTTGTATAACTAGAACATACACATTCACACGTGCATGCATGTGGCCATTGAACTTAATACACACTGTGAAAATGCCACAGGAAAATCAGTTTTGCTTCCCAAATTTGTGATGAGTGTTAGCCAGATTTGTGGTCTGTTTTATTGGGATAGATCATGGAGTAAATTATTACTCAGTGTGAGTAAGGATACCAGAAGGAGCCCCTAACTAATTATGTAGATGTATTACGATTAATAAATAATAACTGCAATTATTGAGGAATGGCTTAACCAATAAGGTCTTCAATAAATGTTTAATAGTTAAAATACATGATAAACAAAACCAGATGGCAATATAGCATGATGCCAAGTCCCACTTGTGCAGCACAGGGTATACTGCTTTATTAGTTTTCAGAGCCTAAATGAAATATATCTTGAATGTAAAGAAAAAGTAATTGGAAAGTATTCTCATTCTTGGTGACTTTTTGTGACTATGTTGTGGTCACACACCTCTAGAACAGAAGTGGCCTTTTTTTGTCATTGATTGTTTTGTTGAAATTATCCATATGCTTTAGATAAGTTACTTTCCTTATTTATTTTGTATGCTAGATTCAGAATAAAAATAGCAGAATAGGAATGAATATGGCTCATGCTTATACTGAATCTTTTAATAGCACATATCTTTTAGATGAAGTCCACAGCTGTCCTACTACTCACTGCTCCCGTACAAAATAGAAAGATCTATTTTATTTTCGTTGGATCTGTAATTAATTTGGCCCTGTGCAGCTGATCTTGGTCTAGATTCCATATTTTTAATGCACCACACTGAATGAGATTTGGGATGTTTTCAAATGAGATACAAAAGGCCAATACTTGGATCGACTTCTTGAGTCTCTAGTTAGTCATACTTAAAGTTGTGATCCATAAATGACTGTAATTATTAGGTGACTTTCCATTGACCAAATGTCTTTGGGGTTACCTTTCTCTCTAGAGTGTCCTGTGATCATGACATGACTGATCATTGACAACTCAGTCGCAGTATTTTCAATGTTCTCTCCAAGTTAACTTGATTAACTCCTTCTCCAGGTCTTACTGACATTATTTTCCCTTTATTGTGTTTGTTAGGTTCTGCCCACAATTTCTGTCAGTTATGAGGTCAGCATTTAATCTGAGAGTAATGTTTGACCTTTATGATAAAGGAATAAGAGGGGATTCAGTTTTATTGTGAGTATTACCTGTCTTTTCCATATAACATAACAAAATAGACTCAGATTTTCCTTCTGAGGCAGCAAATGATTAGAATACTTATGTTTTAAAGAATATATGTGCATTGACACAACGTCAGTAGCCCAGTTACTAGAGTCCTAGGCACACATTTCAGTCTAACTACTGATTCATGTAAGCTAGATTTTGCCTTTGCTTTTAAGAGAACAGGAAAGGGGTACCCTCCTTAACTTGAATCTGCTCTTAGCCAAGATCTGAATAAAACCAAGGCAGTCTGTAATTATTATGTTTTAAAAACTTTGTGGTATAGGCTGGCCTTGCTTCCCACTAGCCAGCTCACCAAATAATAGAACTTTTGATGTTTATAATTGAAAAATTTTTCTTTCCAGCAAAAAAGAGGAATGGAGTAACTCAGCTCTGCTCTGTTAACCTTGGAAAGCAAGAAACTTGATGTGATTCCAGCCAAAGCACTTAAGGATCTTCTGAAGGAAGTAGCTGCTCTCACTTCAACCACTCAGCCTTCCTATACTGGGAGGCTTTTAAATCAGGGATAAAGGAATAACATCCTCCCTTTCTCCTTGTTTTCCAGCCAATTCTCTTGCTTGCACCCATTTTAGCAATTACATCCAGGTGCACTTTGGCGTTTCTTGCAGGGCTCATGCCCCTCTCTCAAGAGAAAGCCAGATCTTTTCTTAACAGCAACAGACTCCTTTTCATTCTTTGTTCTCTCATTTTACTTTTCTTGCATTGGTAGTCTTGGATAAAATTCTGTCTTTCTGTCTAGGTGAAGATCAGAACCTATTCTCTTCACCTAATCCTGTATTAGCAAACTTCAGACAGGGCAGAGCCAAAAAAATATCATTTAACTCATGGCAGTGTTCAAGTCTTCTCTGTTGTGTTTTTGTTTTGGGCTAACTGGCATCTTTCTAAACAGCTCTGAGGTCTGGCTTGGGAGCAAGTACAGGCAGAGGACCACTTCTAAAAACCAGCTTTTGTGGGACCTCTAAAAATACAAGCACAAACTATTTTTGTCTACCAGTCTGCACTGTTGGAGAATGGTTGCAAATATGTTCAGCTTCCTGACATGTCAATACATGGTGAGGACATAAACTTGGTTCTGCTTTTGTAAATAAAGATAAAAGTACTTCCACACATAACACTTGCAGGAGCTAAACAGAAAATACTATAAGGATGATGAAGCATTTATTTATGAAGCTGCCCATAGTGACATAAATATCCTGATTAGAGACCACAAATAATATAACAGTATGGATTAGTATTACTATGCAGAGCATAGCACTGTAATAGAACAAAAAAAGGAACATATTCAGTGACAATAAAAAAGACTATAAAAATAAGCCTGATAGAAAATAGCTATTTGTATGGCATAAAATTAGCACATGGAACTAATTATCAGAAGTTTAATTGAGACATTTTGCTCAGTACAATTCAAACATGATTAGGATTTATATGAATAAATAACTAACTGGAACTAGGCTACCTTGGTTAAATGTGGCTTTAAATCATCACAGAGTTAATAAATAAGTTTATAAATAGTCCCTAAGGGTTTCTTACATCTTGTGCTGCTGAATGTTTGCAGCTGATATGAGCATGAAGTGCCTTAGAAAGAGATGTGAACTCCCAAGCTAAAAAAACCCGAACAACAGAATATTCTTTTGGATCTCTTAATCTTAGTTCGTAACCGTTGCAAAAGGATGCTACGATTTTTGTACTGTCTTGTGGAAAACTGTGGAAGGCATGAAAATGCCTAATTCTGTTTACCTTTGAGTTGCAGACAGAGTGGGTGAGAGGTGAAGAAGAATGAAATGGGAAAAGAGTGATGTCCAAATGCAAATCCTCAGAGACTTGAGTTACTTTGAAAATAATTTACTGAATCACTAAATGCAGGGATCAAGTATTGAATACTAATGATAAATACTATATACTAAAATTAAGAGCTAATTTAAACATAAAACTATTTTCATTTCCTTCCTAGCTAGAAATTAATATATTTTTGTTCAATATTTTCTATGTATTTTTCAGAAAAATTTTATTATCTGAAGGAAATTTTTTCAAAGCAGAACATTTTAGTATGATTAGTGATACTCTATTCATTTTGCCAGCTCCCTAACCAAATGTAAAAAAAAATTAAAAATCTGAATTAACTGAGACTGGAAGGGAATTTCTTTTCAGCAACTAGAAGTTTGGCTAAATGTTTGAGAAACAGAATTAAAGAGAGAGTACAGAACACATGGGAAATGACAGAAAATATGTCTTCCCTTCTTTCTTATTTTTTAATGTAATTTTTCAACTAGCTGCATTATCTTTTCCTTTTTTAAAACTAATTTTTCTCATTATTTTATTTTTCCTCCTTTTATTCTGTCTGTCACAATCCATATTTATGCTTACTGGTCCCCCCATACCTAACCCTTGCTCATCTTACTCCCAGTCTGAATTTCTCTCTCTCTCTCTCTTTTCTAAATCTCCCCACTTCCCTCATGCAGAAAAAAAGATTTTCTGTGACTCCAAAATTTTCTTTCTTAGGGAGGTGACCTTGATGTATAGCAAGCAGGACTGAGCTTAGCAACTGATGTTTCTTCTGAGTAATTCCAGGCAGACTAATTGGACACAGTGAGGCCCTTATGGGTTAAGGGACAAGGTACTATCTCAGTCCACCACACTAAGAGGATTTCGACTTGCAGAACAGATGGCAGGTACAAGCCACCTCTCTCACTTCCATTTATGAGGCCCTGTGTGGAAATATGTGGAAATTTTACTTGTGCTGCTTAGAGAAGCATTAAAATCTTGAGCGAAGTGGCAGAGTAAAAAAAATGCTGCCCGATACATGTATTTTTTCTTTTCTGTAAAACATTTATCATTCTAATTCTTAAGAGATGAAACTACAGTTCAAATGCATAGAATCAAACAGGAAATGCTAGTCTTACAATTAAAATGGATTATAAATGTATTCAGATAAGTCCTCTAGAAAGGTAATTCATGCTGTAACAGCTAGATTTAAATTGTCAGTATTTGACTCAGATTTTTACAAAACATGCTCCATTTTACTAATGATGTTTACCAATTTATACATTTAGAACTGCACCTGCACCCCATAATTGTGGAAACAGCATCAAGAAACTAAGCACACAGGTAGACTATTCACTTCTGTTGCCAATGCAGTCTTTGTATTACATTGTGACTTCATGAAAGACATTCTGTTTTCTGAGAGCAGTTTCTTGTCACTATATGGCCTAGGGTGAAATCAATTAGTCTTACTGTCCCTACTCCAGAGCTTTTATAATGTTGGCTATAGGATCCTTTCTGGTAGGAGTTGAGAAGTCTGTAAGAATGCAAAGAGTTGTCAAAACCATTTGTATACAATTTCAGAACATTTAGAATGGGCAAAAAATGCCAAAAATCCATTTAATTAAATATGGGATTCCATATTGTGGCATTAAATCATCTTAAAATAAAAAATATATATTTTTGTCAAATTTCTCCCTGTTTAGAATAAGAACGAAATGTGACTTCTCAAAACTTGATCTTTATGAAATTAAAAAAAAACCCAACAAGTAGATGTTTATTTCATAAGAAGCTATCCTACCACTGTATCGTATCAGTGGTCTATGTTAACAAGAAACCTTGCCTGGGTTTTACATAAAGTGTCCTTGGCATGCAAAATACTGTATTAAAAATATCATAGACAAAGTGTCTGCCCCAAATAGTTTATCTTCTGGTCATGACACAGCATGCCTAAAACTGGGAAAGATGGTACAGAATGTAATTCTAAACCAGAATATTATAAGTACCTTTTTTTTGCCTCAATCTTATTTTAAAAACCTCTAGTATAAATGAGGGGATTTCTGGAGAGGTTTGGGAAACAGATTTTGAGAATTGCAGGTGTGGAAGCAGAGCGGATGGTGGGCAGAGCCAAAGGCAGTTTGGCAGGAGTTGTAATGTCAAGGTGCTGCCCTCCTTTCCTGCAGGCTGGATTGTATTCCTTAACACACTCCCCTGAAAGTGAAGTCACCCCTTTTCTGCACAACACTTGACCTGTAGGCTGCATCTTGATGGACATCAAAGCAAGAGAGGCTTGAAGTAAAATCTAATACACACACACACCCACACACCCTCACACACCCACACACCCACCCACACGCCACAAGCACACCAGCTGTAAAAAGAATATAGAGGCAGAAACGTGTCTGCCATTAAGCCATCCAAAACAGTCTCTGTGTTTCAGTGTCTTTTATCTTCCACAGTGCTTCCACTTTAGTCCTGTTTTCAAGGTCACTGTGACATTTTTACAGCTGTCACTCAAAGAAATAACATAGAAACTAGCTGTGCTTACCACAGCTACGGTAGCAATTCAGTTGCTTAAAAGAGCTGAAGTAACCAGAAAGTTCAATTGGTGAATTTATCTTGTGATTCAGACATCATTTGAAGATAATGTTTCCTGGAATTGATGCATATCTGTGTATGTGCTGAATCCAGGAGAGACCTTTTATGTTGAGTAAGAGGGCAATCAACCAAGCACTTCACTTTCTCTAACTGATCTGTTATCTTAGACATTAAGTTAAGAGTTGGGAATTTTTTGAGAGGTAGTTTTTAAAATACAAAACATTCTGGGGAATAAAATAAGTTGCTTTTCTCATTCATTTACTTTCTGAAATCTTATGAATTAAATAGCTGTCATTCCATTGCTTGTCATTCATGAGACCTCAGTTAGTAAAGACCTCTCCTTATGGTTTTACTTAGTGGAAGGTTTCTACATGAGTAGTATTTAGTGACATGTAGATGTGCATATCATTAATAAACCTAAGTGTCTTAGTTCCCAAAGCTGATGCAACACTTCACTGAAGCAAGTCAGTCCAGGGCAAAATGATGAAAAACTGCACATGCTACAAATACTATCATGACACTATTTTAGATTCCCTTTATACTTCTGTGAATGGCTTAATGAAGTGCAAAGAGAGATGGGATCATTAATGAAATGGGAAATAGGTTTCCCCACCTGTAAAATGGGGATAATCATTCTTACTTTTCCTGGAGAGTATTAATAGCAGCCAGAAAAATGTACTCTGCTTTTGTAATTATTACTGCTAGAAGACAAGCAAAATGAAATGATTTATGATATCCTTATAAATGGATGCCCAGACTATGGAACAAATACTTTTAGGGCTGTCTGAGCATAGTTTGCACATTAATTAACTGGATTAGAATCTAATTTAATTAAATTCTCTTTGTATGGAAAATACCTTTTGGATGAATAATACTCGATTCATTTGTTTTTTGGTGATTTTTATTTAGCGGTTAAACAAAACTGAAAAGAGGAATAGTGAATTCAAACTAAGAATGGTTGTGGGAGGAATACATAAAGTTAAATTAAATTGGTCTCTGGACCAATTCAAGCTGTAAAAATAAGGTCATCTGGATCTGTTACCTAGGTGTTGTCTGAACTGTGAATGTTTATTTGCATATATCCATGCAGAAAATAGAGTGGACTCCTCAGTCTAGGTTCCTGTCAATCTCTTCTATAAACACTGTGTTGTTAAAATAAGGAAGATTTTGAGCAGAATGAGGATCCTAATTCCAGTAAATTGTGGAGGATTGTTCACATGCTGGGAAAAGCTAGAGGATCTAGACATTAATCCTTGTGTAATAAAATCTCAATTGGTCTGGCTTGATCATGCAAATAATGTAATGTGTTTATTTGACCTGTGCTTCAATGAAGCACACTTTGGCCTTGGAATCTGTTTAACCATGGTATCTTGGTAGTATGCCCAAAAAAGTAACTCCCCTGAGAGGAGAAGATCTCATGTAGTTCGGATGTGGCTGCATCCCCTTGGACGCCAGATGCTCTGGGGAAGCTGGTGGGTCACTTCTGCATTGGGCAACGCCACATGTGCCCAACCTTCGACTCTCACTCTCTAGTGATGTTTGGATGAGGTGTGCTCTTAAGTCTTTAATGACCAAAAAACATGCAGTGCAACTTCTCATATTCATCATGGTATTTACCATGTGTTATTTACAACCTACTGTTAACAGACAACCTGAGCATTTCTCAGGGTCTTAAAAGCTCTCCCAAAACATCTTAAAATGCTTTCAGGTTTCTCTGTTCCTTTCTAATAGTTGAAGTAATGCTATGCACAAAAAAGGGTGTGAATTTTCATTTTTCCTGACTGAAGTAGTCTTTGAAGTGTTCACATTGTCCTCTGAAATGTGTAAGTTCCCTCCGCTGACTTCCCCTGCAGCTGAAAATACTCCGCATCTTCAGTGCCCTTATAGTCATGGGACCTGCTTTTTCACTGTTTTGTGTCAGCTCAGGTGTTTAGACAGATTTAAAAAGTCTTGTATGAGTATGAATCTATGTCTATGTGTATGTATACATGCAGCCATGTTCTATATTGCTTTCTTAATTTTTGATTTTGAAAAATAATCTTTAAATCGGTTTTTATTTTGGACCCACCCAGAAAATAAAATGATAATGCATATGATCTAAAGAATTACAGGGGCATTTGGAAGAGCTGTTTTAACCATATAAGACTTATGATTTACAGTGTTCTAATCACAAAGTGCATTTTCAAATTATAAAAAGCTTTAGGGAGAGATGAGAGGGATTGAAATAAAAATGAAGCTGCAAAAATACAGTATTTTACTTAGTTTAGGTAATTTCCCTGTGTGTTTGAAATATATTGCAATGTTCAAATCCAAATAGCATTTGTGAATGTTATTATGTATTAATTCACCTCATAGTTGTTTGTGTAATTATATTTACCAGCTTTGTAGTAAATTACATTTGGAGCAATCTAGTGATTAAAAAATACTTCCTAAAAATCACTGTTCATTAAGCTTAGTAAATATTCTGGATGTGCTGACTCCAACTGATTAACTAGTCACTTCTAACAGAGCAGAAAGGTCTGTTATTTGAAACTGCTTACAGAATACTCAGCTTATGGCGTACTAATCATGGACCCCTAAGAGACACCTGTAGCAGTATTTTAAAAAGTCATGAATAATGATGAAAGATCTAGCTATAAGTAGAGATATTGCCCATTCTTTATGTGTAATTTGTGCTACAATGCTTTTTTGCTGTATGCTTTCATTTATAGAAAACCAGGTGTGGCTGAGTTTGCCATCTGATAGTCATATTGAATTAAGTGGAAACTCTGGAATTTTGCAGTAGAGGTAAGAGGAACAGGGTAACAGTGAATCTTTGTAAGGAAGAATGTAAGGAAGATGTAGAGTACATCTGTATGGCTGTGGGCCCCAGCTGTAAGCACAATGACCTGGGTACAGGCTATTCTTATGGAAGACTGGACTTTCCTCTGATTAGAGTCCTTGGGAGTGTGTTGTCCTGGGGAACTCAGGGACCCCAGCCAAGATCTAAAGGGCACCTGCTTGGACCTGGTCTTCTGAAGAGCCTTGTGCTCAAAACAAGAAAGAAGAGTCTTCTGGGAGACCTGGCACTGTGCAATGGTCAGAGTGACCGGGCTGGCTCTGTGCAACCACCTGCCGTGGCAACCTTCTGCTTGGAGTGGTCTCAAAGGCCACATCTGTATTAGCAAATGAAGCATAGCTGAGAACAGCCTTGTATATGCTGGCTAAGGGGAGGGGGACAGCCTGCATCCCTGTAAACACCTCCATGATGCCACCTGGAAATGGCTCTGGGAAAGCTCTGCCTCTTGAACTGTGCTGAGGAACTATTGGGGAAATTGTTAGCTGGCAAAGAAGTAGTATGCCAAGGACATTTATCAGTATTTATTTGCAATTTATTAGCACATGTAATTGTGTTCCTGTGACTGGGAAACGGTCTGGACTTTAGATGAGCTGACTAGCATAGGCACAGTTTACTTTCTTTGCAAGGGTGCTGCTTCCCAGGAGTTGCTAAGTAGAGAAAAGGAGGTGTTTTTGCTCAATTTATGTACCTGCACCTTAAATACAAAGTAGATCATGGATATGTTTAATTAAGCTTTTTCAAACATTGTCTTTTGTGGGATTGTTTTCTGAGAACATAATTCAATTTTGATTCAAAAGCAATGCAGGCATCCTTACTGAGCCACTGAATCCAGGTTAATATATTCTGCTTATTGGGAGGAGTGTCTATAAAAGAGGGAGATGTTGAGGTAAAGAACTTTACTGAAATGCATTGGTCTGATACTCATGGCAAAATTTTGGTCCCTCTGAAGCCATTTTAACTCTAGTGGAAGTGGGGTTTGCCCCAGCCTCAACTTACTGTGATTAAACCTCTAATCTACTGAAAGTGGATAAAGACAAAGGCTTTTATGTAAAGTATGTTTTTTGGTTTTTTGGTGAGTGGGTTTTTTTTGTTTTTTTTTTTTTGTAACTGCATATTATTGCTGTGAGGGTTCTACAATTTAATTTAAGCATGAACTATCTCAACTCTTTCTAAAATAGCAGTTTGGCTGCAGTTTAGCTCTGGAATCCCTGCAGATAAGGCTCCCAGGAGAAAAGGCCTGAAATATCTTGAGGAATGATTAAAAGCTTCAGTAATGTTCCATTAAACCTTGCTGCTTTTAAAATAAATGGACACTTCATTGCTGTAAGACATTTTACCTGTAGACATTCATTTGGTGTCTCATGTTTTTAAATGACTTTGCCCCCATATTGCAGTCAAACCTCAAGATATTACAGGAAAGAAGGATTAAGGAGAAATACCTATAATGACTGGTAGATTAGTAATGATAAGTAGAATGACTCAAGCTCAAATTTTAATTTCATACTCTGCTTGATGTGGTTTCAGGATGTTATTGTTGCTGCTCATAGTATCAATTCATTAAAATAAGTAAATGTGGCTTGGAAACTAAAAAGATCCCACCTATGTCTTTCAGAGATGGTCAGCTTAAAGTATGTGGTTTTTTTAATAAGCAGAAATGGATATGTGCTAAGTATTTTAATGGAAACCTGAAACCACAAACCTTTTTCCTGCCTGTATGTTTTATAAGGAAACTAAAAGTTAGAATAGATTTAAAACTCTCAGATCTTTTGTTCTACCTTGATTGCCATTTTAAATTAATATAGGGCTTTGACCTCAGGAATAAATCTGCTACAGTAACTCACAATTTCATCAATATTTGTGATAATTATTAGCAGTGTGTACCTGTATAAGAAGGGGTTGGAGCTCTACTCCACAAAACGTAAAAATATGTTGGTTTAGCATTTTTAGTAATATGGAAAATAACTAAGTTGTTTCCATAAGTTATGGAAAATAAATTCCACTTCAGCTGTTGCTCTGAAGCTTTGGCCTCATATGATCCCGACACTGAGAAACAGGGATGATTGAAATCACAACAGGAATTTTGCAGATTATTATAGTGTACACGCATATTAATGACTGTTTGGCTTTCTTGCAAAGGCCTGTATGTTTGAGCCACTCAGAGATATTCAGGAGTAATTTTTTCCTCTCTCTATATTGGTTTTTCCTCAGACAGTGATAATTTATTTCTTTAAGTTTCATGTAACTTATTTTGGGAAATGTGGAAGGTATTATTATTTCTGAAAGCAGCTGAGGTTCTGTGTCTGCTTTCATTTTCTTTAGAAATTATTTCCAAAATCTTACCTAGTATTCAAAAAAATCTTTTCCTTCTGGCAATTTTGTGCCTGCCAACCACTGACTTGGACTTCTAGTGGGAAGAACAAGCTACAGAAATCAGGAGTCACGGACAGAGAGGTGATCTCAGATTCTAAAGGTCAGTCCTATGACAGAGTCCAATTAACTGGGATGGCACCATGCATTTCCCTATTTTTAGTGGGGAGTCAGTGCAGAGATTGGAGTCATGCTGTGATAGTCTCATGGTGCCTCAGCTGGTGGGCAGTTACATCAAGTGCAGGTTTCTCAGGAACACACATTTTCTTTCTTTGCTTACATGGTGCAGTAATTCAGCACAAGAATCAAGTACTGGCTATTCACATCAGTCAAACTACATCTAAAACTGACCAGCAAAGAGATCTGGCCAGCCCACAAATGGGAAAGAGCCATGTGTTTGGATATCCAGTTACAAATGGACTTGAAAAGCTTTTAGGAAAAGCTCTTAATAGAAAGGGACATTGTGCAGATGGTAGTTGGAACCAGGTGTTTTCCACTTTTTTTATTCCCTTTGCTGCTCCAGCTGCTGACCCCTGCTAGGCACTGAGCAACCTGAGAGATGGCTCTGTTCGTATATGATAAGAAAGCTGCTGTCCAATGGTGGGTATGGAGAAGTGATAAGAGAAAAAAGTATTTTTGCTAGTTAAGAAGAACCTGCCTCCAGATAAGTGGTGAAAGTTCAGAGATGAATAACTGAGCTGATAAAATCTTAATGGGAATAACTGATGGAGTCTGGCAGGACTCTGTGGGTAGGTGCTGTATCTCAAATTTTACACATATCTGCACTTATTTTTATTTTTATTTTTTTATTTTTATCTTTATCTTTACTTTTATCTTAATTTTTATCTACACTTTTATGTTTTATTTAGACTGGGGAAGTAAAATGGACTCATAGTAACCTTTCCAAAGTCAGTCTTTCATTTGGCCTTTCATTTTCCTATGTTTTTCTTTTCTCCTGAAACTAAGACAAAATGTCGGAAGTGGAAATATTTATGAGAGCCATTTAGAAAAAGAAAAGAATTCAGCTGAAATGAGTTGTGATTGAATAGTCTTCACAATTGTTGTAGCAGGGAAACTTAATATAGGGTTGCCATGGAGACTGGTTCTTTGGCCACTGGTCTTACACATTAAAGCCTTTTAGTTCAGCAATATGCTATTTGCAGTTGATGCCATACATGATATTAACAAGTGGTTTGCCTCCATTAAGAGGAAGACAGCTCTAAAATTACTGCACTTCTCATTAAAACAGAAATATGCAAAACACCTTGAAGTTATTTGAATAATCAGTGACGTGCATGATATCAGTTCATATAAGAGCAAAACATGTTTATTGCATCAAAACTTGGGCAGACATCCTGGTCAGAGCTATTGAAATGTGAGTTTGAATGGAGGCTGTCAAGGTGAAAGAGGCAAATCTACTTCTTTCAAGTGCACACTTTGCTCAGTTTTGGGGTGAAGTTACCTTTTCTCCCATTAGCCTTTTTCAAAGTCTCTTGAGTGCAGGGGTGTTTTGGCTATCAGACTTGCACTGTACCATGAAGACATCAGTTCCTTTCCCCTTGAAAGATTTATATTTATTATTGGTTAATGGCATCTTGTTTTTGTAAATGCCATGCTGCATTTTTACCATGTGGCCATCTCACAGAGTTCTGTAGAGCACATTTAATGGAATAAATGGAAGCACACATTAAACAGAATGCAGAAATTCAAGCAGAGGTAAACCACTTAATAGCAGTGCCTGTAATGAATTTCCTAACTAACTGGCCTATTTCATAAACTGATAACATCGACAGACTTCGCTTTAAAGGCCCTTGAGCAAGCAACAGACAGAAACAAAACGAGAGACAGAGCTGTAGCTATCAAAACCCACTCTGGCCAGGCAAGAGCCTGGGGCACTCCCTGTAATGGCGTGTTTGCTGGCTAAGCCAAAATTTCATTCCTGCAGTCCAGCTGGACGGGAATGCTAAAATACCGAGTTCTCAGTCCACCACTTCTGTGTCAAATAGAGCCTGAAGAACACTGGGATCCTATAATTCTAGAAGAGATTGAGCTTTCTGCAGAACAACTGTCAGGCACAAAGGTAACCCAGAGAGGCCAAAGGCTGGATCAGGACACACTGTTGTCACACTGTGCCATCATTTCACTGCTATCTTGTACTGACTGTTTCTGCCAGAGTGCAACAGCATCCACACATCACACATAGCTTGTAAATTTTTTGTGTAACATCCATACTTGTTTGTAATTTTTTAGGAAGGATTTCTCCTCATTGCAGAAATTGGGTCTCAAAATGCTACTGTTTTGATATTTTTGGGAATGTCCTGTGGTTCCCGGCACAGATTTTGCTTTCAAGAGTTTGGGAAAACACGTCAGTATCAGTATGAAATTCATGTATATTCAGTATCCACAGACCTTGCTACTGCTACAGGACAAAATTCATATTGTGGTAGATGATCCAGCTACATGCTCTGGTTTGATCAGTCAGTTTATTATGGCTGTGTTTGGCACAAGAGGTCTGTGGATTAAGGATGTATAGCAAAGACTTTGGAACTTCTCTTTGCAGAAGGACATCATCTTCCCTCTCTGGGAGAAATGTGGATCATCTCAGTCTTCTTCCCACTATGCATTTTTTTTCCATTATTTTGTATTTTTCTGCAGTTCCTTTAAAACTCAGAAAAATGTATAAATAAATCAAAACATTTATTTCAATTGGTCCTGTGTTGCACTGATTAATAGAACTAGTTGATACATTTTCAGTTTGTCAGAATATGTCATTTTGCTGAAGTCAAACAAGTGTGGGAGTCTGAGACTGTGCTGCATGAGGATTAAGAAATTAATAGTGTGAGACACCTGTACACAAATCTAGAGGTTAGGAGTGATGTGGGGAGTAAAAATCTGATACAAAATCAACATTGCATCTAAGGATGATTTTTAATAAATGTGAGAAATAGAATTTTTCCAGAAGTTAGTGTTTTGTTACTATTGTCTGCTTTTGAAGAAAAAACTTTAAAAATCTTTAAACCTGGGGAAAAACCTCAGAGCTCTCATATTCTACTCCTTTGTAGTAACCAGCCATGAATTCCTTTGCCATACTGATTTTTATTTTCTTGGTTGCATGAACTTTCTTTGAAATTCTCAGAAATTTTTCATTAAATTCCATATTATAAACATAATTTTTATCTACAGGGATATATTCCCAGCAAGCAAAATATTCTGCTACTCTGAGCCTCAAGTGGGGCCTCAAAATGTGGAAAGGGATAATTTTTTTCAGTGACTTCTGTTCCTTAAAACTTTCCAGAAAAATTATCTGCTACTGCTATATACAAATAGCAAGAAAACAACACTTTTCCTCTGATACACTGGTTCTTGTCTGAAGTTTTTCATTCTAATAAAGATGATACACACATACTCAGTTAAATATTACCGCATTAGGCACAATTTCTTAAAAAGAGATTATACTTTGTATTTGTTGGCATGTTAGGGCTGTGCCCCAAAGGTTGCTGGATCAGCAAAGATTTTAGTAACATGTGAAGATAAATGAAGGTTGTGGTTGTGCTTTGGCATGAAGTGAATGGAAAAAATGCCTGGATGGTGAGTGGGCAAGCTGTGATCAGAAGCAATGTATTGTTGGTCCTGGAGAAGGGTGGGGAGGCTCTGCCCCGACTGCAGAATTGCCGCAGACGTTCCCGGGGCCTCAGGGGAGACAAGATTTTGTCTTCTTGCTGAACACATGCAAACAGAAAAGGGAACTTCTACTTCCCAGTGCCACCCCAACTGGGAGCTGGAAATGAGGGTGGGCTTCAAAATGTAATTGGCTTTGGCTGCTTCTTATACAGCACTTACTGCTACCTGTATCTGCGACAGCCAGGAGGGACGTCTCTGGTATCTTAATAAAGGAGATGTAACACAGACACCCAAACCTTTGGATATTTGGGCCAAATCCTGCAAATTGCTATGCACTTCCTTGGAAGTACTCAGGACTTCCCTGACAACTGGCATCACTGACAGTCAGAACAGGTGGACCTCAGGAGCCCAAAGGACCTTAGTAGCCCCAGGAGGTGCTAAGCTTCTGGCTGCATGGCTACCTCTGTCTTCAGGCCCAAGGAAGTATTGAACAGCTCAAACTACTGCAGGGAAGAACAAAACCTTCAGATAGAGTAGAAGAAATTATTCATCTGCGTAGGAAAAAAGACAACCTTGAATGATTAAGAACCGTGTGAGAGATATTAATAATCACATGACTGAGCATAGTATACAATACAATACATAATTCATGAACTCACAGCTAAGAATGATTCACATTGCCTTGAAAATTAATTAAGAAAGATGCCTGGTAATGCTAAGGATTCACCAAGGTCCATAATTCTGAAAAAGATTTAAAACAAGCCTGTGTTTGTATTGTAGTAAAGCATTACAAAATTCTGATATAAAAGGAAATGAAATATGGTGTTTCAAATAACTATCAAACTTCTATGCAATCATCAGAAAATCAGTTTCCAAAAAACCTGAAATAAGCATCAAGAGAAATAATACAGCCGCAAAGCAACACAGAAATCAGACAAGAAAAATTCACCAAAGTTTTATGAAATAAAACTGAGAATTTTCGTTTTTGAAAAGGAGCAGCAGAGTTTTTGTTTACTGTCAGGAATGGTTGGCTAGTGCTGTGTTCTTTGTACTGAATTGCTTTACCTCTTCTCTGAAAGACAGGAAACTCGTTTCCTTAATAGGTTATAAAACAATACTGGAAAATTTGCAATTGCAATTAGTGGTGGCTGAGGTCAGCAGCGTGAAAAGCTAAATTTGTGAGGTGTTGGAAGCATTTTGCAATTCCCTTGCCCTATTTTTTTTTTTTTTGTCAACAAAATTAATCTGCGAAAAATCTGTCCAGGGGCTGAATGAAATAACTAATTTGGAAGTGTAAGGGATAATAAACCCCACCATTTTTCTTATTAGCTATAACATTTCCTCTGTCCTGAATTTCAGTGTAAAGCACACACTATTTCAGAAAGCAAAACATACCAGTGCAATTCCATGTTGTTTGCAAGAGCCACATGAAAGAGAATTGTGCAGAGCAGTCCAAACCACCCAGTTCTGGGAGCAGAGTCTTCATCTCCTTTCTTTGTAAACCATAATTGCTACCAGTGGGAATTCTGTGACATTTTGCACCTGGTCAGGATTTTGTTACCTGGAAGATAGTGACTGTCTGTGCACCAGTACCTCAGTCAGGGCATTTCAAGTGGGACTGTGCTGGCAGTGCAGTAGTCACCCTCTGTAGGATGATGTTCTGAGAGGTGCCTTTAAAGGCTTATGTAAGCTGATAAAGCTACTGTGTGGGGGAAGTCCTTCCACAGCCAGTGAGATGTCTCCCGACAGCTCTGGAGGCACAGTTATTAAATGGCAAGAAAGCTTTCATGTAATTAGCTCTTTTCTCACCAGTTACCATGATAGGGGACAGGAGATTAAATGCAGTGTATTCTTTGGGTAAGGGGGAGAATCATTTTACATGCATGAAATTAAAATTTCCCAGGGATTTTTTTTGCTAATATTTGTTGCATATAAGATTGTTTGTATGATTTTGTGCATATATGTTACTATTATTTCACAAAAATCGTGGAGACTTGGTTATAACACACACTCAATTTATTTCATATGGTACCAAATTAAATAACTGCCTCATTAAGAATCAACAGATGAAGATCCCCTTAATCATGCAGATGAGATATTTAGGTGCATATAGATAATACTCACAGAGGCATTGTGCTAAAAGGCAGGTGTTTTTCTTCAAATTTATGGTTAATGAGAGACGTCAAAAATATGATATTTGCCCTGCTAAGCATTGTTTGCCAAGGAAGAAAAGGTTTCTAAGCATTCACACATGCTCTAGCCTATCTGTGTGAACACACAGAAGTCAAGACTTGTTGTCTTAACAAAAGAGCACATCTTTTCTGGAGAGCAAAGACCAGCTCTAGTATTGTTATATTTTTTTCTGCTAATTGTAATTACTTTGCTTTGTCCGCCTTGCATTGCTTTTATGAATTAACTAGATGAAAGCCTCCAGCCAGCAATGATAGCCAGCTTTCCTTTGGATCTCTGCCAGCAACCTATAATTAAAGTGTTTTCTTGAGAGAGGACCACTGTATAGTACCTATTGTGCATTATGTCCTTGGAACTTGACTGCAGTAATTGAAAAAAAAATCTCCAATTTATATCATGGCATATTTCCATGGCACGTGGAAAAGAAAGAAGTGATTGGTGATGGCCAGCATGGCTTCACTGAGGGCAAATCATGCCAGACAAATTTAGTGGCTTTTTATGATGATGCTACAGCATTGCTGGATAAAAGAAGTGATACTGATGTCATCTACTGGACTTTTGCAAAGCATTTGATACTGTTCTATAAGTCATCCTTCTCTCTAAACCAGAGAGACATGGATTTGATGGATGGACCTCTCACTAGATAAGGAATTAGCTGAATGTTTGTGCTCAAAAGAACTGTGATCAATGGCTCAATATCCAAGTAGAGCTCAGTGACAAGTGGAGTTCCTCTGGGTTTGGTATTGGGACAGGCACTATTTAGCACCTTTGCTGGTGACACAGGCAGTGGGACTGAGCACAGTCTTAGCAAGGTCCCTGATGACACTGAGCTGTGTGGTGCGATCAAAACGCTACAGGGAAGGGATGCCATCCAGAGGGACCTTGGTAGGCTTGAGAGTTGGGCCCATATCAACCTCAGGAAATCCAACAAGGCAAGTGCAGGATCCTACACCTGGGTCTGGGCAATCCCAAGCATAAATAGGTTGGGCAGAGAATGCACTGAGAGCAGCCCAGGGAAGAAGGATTTGGGGATGGTGGTAGACAACAATCTCAACATAATCTGGCAATGTGCAGTTGCAGCCCAGAAAGCCAATCATGACCTGGGCTGCAACAAAAGCAGAGTGGCCAGCAGGTTGAGGGAGGAGATTCTGCTCCTCTACTCTGTTCTGGTGAGACCCCACCTGGAGCGCTGTGTCTGACTCTGGGGCCCCAGCATATGAAAAACGAGGCCCTGTTGGAACGAGTCTGGAGAAGGGCCATGAAGGTGATCAGAGGGATGGAGCTCCTCTCCTATGAAGATAGTCTGAGAGAATTGGGCTGTACAGACTGGATATTAAAAGGTTCCGGGGAGGCCTTATATGTCAGCCTTCCAGTATCCTAAAGAGGGCCTCCAAAATGGCTGGAGAAGGGCTTTTTACAAGGGCCTGCTGTGACAGGACAAGAGGTAAGGGCTCTAAACAGACAGATTAGGTTTAGATTACAATTTTAAAGAAATTCTTTATTGTGAGGGTGGTGAGATACTGAAACAAGTTGATCAGAGAAGTTGTGGATTCCCCATTCCTGGAAGTGTTCAAGGCCAGGTTGGATGGGGTTTTGAGCAACCTGATCTAAGGGAAGATGTCCCTGCCCCTGGCAAGTAGGCTGGAACTACAATATCCTGAATGTCCCTTCCAGTCCACACCATTGTATGATCGTATTACCTCTTTCTGTAGCTAGTTATGTCAGGGAGACTGCTGCAAGTGAAACTGTATATCATGGGAATGTAAAAACCATAGAATCACAGAAACACACATGTATGTACTAAAAATGAATATAATAAAATACCTTACAGTGAATTGAGCTAATTAGAATGAAGGGACTGGTCCCAGCAGATTAGTGTTTGCAGACAGAAATATTGAGAGAGCCTACTGAATTTAAGTACACACCTCAACACTACTCTTTTAAGTTTTCTGGAATAGAGAAGATCTAAATGTTCAAGTCTTGTTTGCCACATAAAATAATATTGCTAAACAAAAGGATTTCATTGTGGCTTTAGTCAGAGACCTTTGAGAAGCTGCTGTGTATGCTTAGAGCCATGAGACAGATGGAATGGCTTTTTGTTTTTTGAGAAATGGACCAGAAGAAACCATTACCAAAAGCCTGGGCCATCATGGTAAAGATGGAAAGATTTCCACAGCTGACATTTTGTGTAGGTTTTTGATGACCTCTATCTTCTGCCTAAATGAGATAATAACTGAAAGTCAAGAACCAACCAGAGGAGATCATTTTTATTTGCCCTTAGATAGAAAGCCAGTGCTTCTCAGGTACACTGGTTACAAAAAAAGTGTGATGACCAGGAAGAAGAAAGTTGTCTTTTACATCAACAGTTTTACTGTTGGCATTTTTAATTTTATATATGTGAAACAACACTGTTTGCATAGTTTAAGTGTACATGGATTGGTTTACATTACTTGTGCCAAAGAAACCCCTATGTTATTTACAACAACAATCAAGTTAGGATCCCTACTTGAAAAATTTTCAGCAAGTTCTGAACATTCTCTAAATTTCTGAGGTGAAGGGCCAAAAATATTTATAGAATATTGCTTCACACTTGGTATGCCTCAGTAAAGATGCAGCTATAATTAACTGCTACTGAAACAGAATCTACTAAGTATTCCCAATTTAGTTCTTTTCCCAATAAAAGCTGGGGAATTTGATGATGAATTTATTAAAAGATTTCAATTTTTGTTGTTGTTTTTCTATTTAAAGGAAGAAACTTCAAGCAAATCGATCGAGTTACAGGATGTGTACTTTAGATTTATGTTCGTATTATGTCAGTCAAATATCTATGGTAAGACAGGTTAAACACCTTGTTCCTGATGACTTTCTGATCTTCTTCATATCAAAGGCACTTGCAGAAATATGAAGTCACACTATTCTTCAGGAACAGCAAGGAAATAAATTACTTTTTAAATGGACAGAAGTATTCAGAAGCTTTCTAAACATTTTCTAAAATCAGCAAGATTTTGAAAGAAGCACATTTTGATAATGTTCTTGGGAAAAAAATCTGGCTCAACCTGGGTTAACAAAGTTCAGCTTTATATATGGAATTTAAAAACTGTCCCTTGCACTGTGTCTTGCAATGGTATTACTGAAATGAATCTCAGTATACTGACCACCTACATAAAGTTTATACAATTAGTTGTTTGGGAATTTCTTAATATATACATAGAATCTTGCTGTGGATACTGTGCTGGTCTTAATTTTTCTTTAGTTTCTCCATTATGTTGCATTAAAATTCCAAATGATGGTGACATATGAATCTTAAACTCTGGGGACTTTTTATTCACATGGAAGCTGCTTTAAGAATTGATTATTCTCTTGAATAAATCAGGATTTCAAGTGTCATTGTGCTGGAAACATCTGTTTATATATAGGATCTGCCAACATCCCATTTCTTTCCAGCAACAATGCCAAATAATCATAAATAATGACAGAACTCTTCAGTCAATAAAGAAAAAAAATGTATCCAGAAATTAGTTTAAGACCTATGTAATTAATATCTCTTGCATAATCCTCAGTAGGATGTTGTGCATTCCAGATTATGTGGTGATTCAAGGAATTGCTAGATCCGATAGTCTGGTTCCTTTGCCCAGAAGAAAATTAGATCCAGGAAACTAGAATCTTGGAAGAAAAGCAGGAGAAGAAAGACATTTTGGAATCTGTTTTAAAACCCCCCAAACAAAAGACTTCAGTTGTTTATACAATTTGGAATACATTATGAACTTATTTCTTCCATGTACTCAAACATATGGTAGAGAACTTGCAGACAGCTCTAAAGTCTTTGGATATATGAGGCCTCTAAGATCAGTAAATTTAGTTTTACAGGAGAGTTTTCCTTGAGATTCTCCCCTTTGCCAATTAGAAATTCTGCAAGACCAGCCTGTTCAATACACCACAATCAGATGAGCTCATTGTCTTAACTTCCAACACTTCCAAAACAAAGCAGACTGCTACTAGACACAGCCAGGTCTAAAAGAACTTTGCTTCATAGGCAGGACTGGGGGCTCCTGGATGGTTTCTTTAAGTATAGATATTCATCGTCTTATCAAGTGCTATCCCCTTTATTATTATCGGTACAATGGGAGAGAAGACCAGAGATTTTCTACCTCAACCATAGATGAGTGGTTTGGGTTGAGAGGATCTCTCCCAACTTTTGGAAGACTGAAAAGTGGTGCCTTTCCCATTCGCTGAGCTAATGCAATTCAATTTTGTATTTTAACCAGCTGCTTATAGATTTCTGTTGCGGTTATCAGCTTCAGACTTCTGTATTTTAGTAACATAAAAGCTATTTCAGACAGATTTTTTGGTGCACTTTTTCCAGTCAATGTGTCCATTTCTTACCTGCTTTTCCCCTGTATTTGTTTTATAGTTCATTTGACTGATTTTTTTTTTTTTCTATTGTCAACAGTCAGGTGCAGTTTGTAATGCTTAAACAGGTTTTACCCTCAGGAACAAAAAAATCCAAACCATTTCCTGGCAATAAGATATCAATACAAAGGTTTATTTAACCCAGAGGTATTAAGGATACATAAGTTAAAGAAAGCAAGTTTGGAAGTCAAAAATTCCCTCTGTAGATTACTATTTCAAATTTTTTCTAACTTCATATTGCTGATCCATCAGAATTTGGAACTGAAGTTTGTAAGTTCTTTAACTGTAGATTCAAATGAAAGCAATACAGGAATGAGACAGCATTTGCAAAATGTAATTTTAATACAGTTCCAGGCAGAACATCTTGCTGTGCTACAGATGTGCCTCAATACTAATTGATTATTTCTTTAGCAGAAAAGCTATTTAGAAGTGTTCCAAGATACAAAACTGACACTGCAACTGCCTCTATGGCAGCAAGTTATACTGTGTTTTCTCTTCTTTCATCTTCCTAAAATTGAATATGGCCAGAAGGAGTGACACAGCTTCACTGAATCTTATGCTAATGCTTTCCCAGAAAATGTTTTCTTTTCTCCCTAAATTATTCATTGAGCTATTAGAGGTCTGAAATAAAACTTTAATTAGTTGTTAGAGGCTTCACAAAGTATGACCTGCTGGAACATATGAATGGAGTTGAAAGAGAGCCATCTGACTACAGGAATTGCAGCCAGCAGGACAAGACATGGGCAGAAACTTAACATCTGTTGCAGATTTCTAGTGTTTTGGGCAATATGATTTTTAGCTGAAAGCTGAATGATGGTTTTTAGTTGACTGCATTTTGCAGTATGATAAAATACATAAAATACTGTCTTAAATCATGTATTCTGTCATTTTCAACTGGTAACTTCATTTTGGAATGTCCTTGCCTGTCCACAAGCTAAAATTTGTCAGTCTAACAACATATATAATGTTAATTAGTGCCCAGCATTGTCTGCTCCTGAGACTGTTATTTTCAGATGCCTTCCACTCTGTATTCTGCAACTTTTTGCTTAGTATAGAGAGAGAAAAGTGGACTGGAGTTTTGAAAGCAACAGAAGGAACTTATGTACCTACCTGTCACTAAAAACCACCCCTGTAATATACTTGAAATAGACAAAAAAATTCCTATCTATGTGAATTCAGATTATAGTCAGGCTCAGTAATTCAACAATCTCTCTTTTTGGCTGTCTGCTTAGACAGAAACATCTCTTTGCCTTTATTCTATTTAAGTTTGTCATAGTTGTGCACCCATCTCAGGCTGCAGCATTGCTCTGTTGACTTCATTTCAGGATAAAATCTTGAACAGTGTAAATGTTTCAGGAAAAATGACTTTCAGCAGATTGGAAAAAAACAGTATTAGCATTTATCATTATTTTATTGAAGGATTTGCAAAGTTTAAGAAGGTTTATTAGCAATTCTGAAGTCAGATATATTGTCATATCTAAAACATCCACCACATTATTATTGTCATTGGGACTTAATATTTCCTCAGGTAGGGACAGGGATGCAAACAAATACCCCTGTGAAATGCTGAGAGCATGGTATCCTGTGTAATAGTAATAAACTTATGACAAGTGAGTAAGGGTTTCTGTGACACTTCAGTAAAGGGTGATGTGGGCTGCTTTCCTCGACAGGGAAAGGATGACAGATAAAAATAAAGCAATCCTCACTAATGATCTTGAAGTCCTCTTCTGTCCAGTGAAGTTGAGGTTAATTTGCAAAATAGATGACATCAACCAAGAATAAGGGCAGGAGGGAATGGTTAAGGGACTAGAAAATTGCCTAATACAAAACTTAAAGAGCATTCAGAGTGGGGGAAACTCTTGTTGAATGAAACAGGAAGACTCAAGGGAAAGAAAGAATAGGAATCAGACCATGGTGTCACCAGAATGTTTGGAAAAAAGTGGTTCACCACAGCTCTAGAACTGGCTGAATAACTGGCTTCACAGTTCACAGATTTGTAGATGTTTTTCTTTTTAATTTGGCTTAGTTTCAAATTGGAACAAATCCATTTTTTTAAGAAAAATTTCTTCAGAAAAAAAAATTCCAGGAAAATGTTTTGGAAACACTGACATACTGTGTTTCCAAAACCACACATTTCCCCCTGACCCTACAGCTGCCTAATGGAACTGGCAGTCATAGAGCAGCTCCATGGAAAGGTGAAGGCTGTGGCTTGATTTTGGGCTTTCTGTTTTCAGGTCAGCCACCATGGGCAGGCAACAAGTAATGGGCTTAAACTGAACTATGAGATGCCTTTTTTAAACTGAACTATGAGATGCCTTTTTTTATTGATATATGTATTTCACATGTGTTTGTATAGCTATTGCGTGTATATAAATTTATTTTTCTGTAAAAGTGTTCAGAAGGATGCTTATGAAAGGTTTGTATATATTTTTTGACCTTTTCGCATCCCTACATAGCAAATCGAAGCATAACAACAGCTGATTTTCCTTTCTTCTATTGCTTTTCACAATCCATTTAAAAAGAAATCCATAAGTGTTCAAACATTTTCAATGCTAAAAGTAATAGAACTGAAGTAAATAATGAAGATCTGCAATATCTTCCATTCATATTTATTGCGATTATTTGAACTGCATCTGATATGCCAATGTAACCTGGGAAGATAACAGTTAATTTTCTTTGTAATATACCCTGTATCCTAATTTTTTTTCCAATCTTTCTCTAAACACTTCGTTTTCCAAAAAGTCTGGCTTCTTCAAGCCAGTGCATTTTTATACTTTTAAGATCCAAGAATAGGAACAAAAGCCTTTTTCTTTCTTTCCTGTGGCATAGAAACTCAGTTTGAATTTTTAAATGTTAAGTGTCCAATGCTCACATTTTTGTGATCTACTTGTATAGAAAAAAAAATCCCTGAAAACAGAAAAATGCAACTTGCAAAAACATGGCTATTTTAAAATGACAAATAAATTACAGTATGTTGGTGCATACCAGCGTTCTGCCGAAGTATGAATAGCTCATGTCATTTGCAATGAATCATCCACTCAAACTAACAGTGAGGAAAAACAAAGAGTGAAAGAATTGAGTGAGGCAACCACAGAAATTAGTGAAAATACAGAAGGCCTAGATTCTTGTCTAGATATGAAATTATTTAGAGCTCATATATATAAGCATGCTTATTTTTGCTCAAAAACTTTCCCGTGATTCGCTATCTGAAAAACTATCTGAATGTCTTTTACTTTAGCTAGCACAGATCTTGTTGCACACAAAATTTGCAGTTCTTAGCTGATCTTAGCATTTCCAAAACATCTCCTGACATTTCCACATCATATCCAGCATATTTGTTTTGTGATCTGAAGTCTGAGCCATTAAAACTATTGGGAATTACAAGAAGTTAAAATTCTGATACGACTTGGTGTATTTAGGAAAACTTTACCAACTTTGTTGCTGTTTTCTATAATTAATAAGGTTCTTTCTGAGTATTTCACTGATTTGAGGAGGTAACTGAAATAAGTTACATATCAGCTTTTCTGATGAGTTAACTGTAACATACAGTCTTGATAGTGATTGAGATATGTGTCCCTTGATGAGCAATGCCTTTGCTGGCAGTGGAGGCCCAAATGCAAATGAAAGGTGCTTCACAGTTCTCTCTGAAATGGGACAAAATCTTTTTGTAAATAAAGAATTACGACATGAAGATGAATTCCAAATTGCTACATTTTAAAATCTGCAAAATATTTGAACACACAACTCAACCCAGATTTTGGATATTTTCATTTGTATATTTATGGTTGTCTTTATGTTTAGGAGGAGAACTTATCTTAATGGAAATTTACTAGATTTAAAACATTCCTGCAGACAGATTTCTGACGTGAACAAGTATGCCATTACACAAAAGATTTGATCTCCCATTTAAAAAAATGTGTGAACAATCATTATTTGTGTTATATATATATATATGTATATATATTTAATAATTGACTCACGGTTTCAAGCTTGAAATTCAAGGACTCTTTTTTCATTATAGGAATGGTCATGACAGTCACAATTTATTTCCTTAGATTTCTGGTGAGATAGATGTAAATCTTATAGTCCACTTTATGATAAGTAATTTCATAGTAAAAGAACGGTACATTTATTTTACACATTTATGAATATATTGAATGAAAATTTACTATTCTTGAGCATTTATACTGAGAACTCATGAAATTTTTCGAAAGCAAACCCATAAGAAATTAAAACTTATTTTAGACAAATAATCTCAGATATCAACTAAAAGATTCCTTTGCTTTTAGCAGCAAGTTAGTAACATAACTGGGAGCAGAATTCTGATGATTTAACATGTTTATGCCAAGTTTAAATGAAGTTTGAATGAATACCTAATGCCAACAACCAAATATAATTGTATTAAAATAACTTAAATTAACAGATTCAAGATTTCTTGTATTTCTGTGCATCTATAAAAGTATGTAAATATATATTTCAAAGAACTGAATATAGATTAGTTTTCAGGGTTTGATTCTATTTTTAACTCACCTTAATATTCACTTTATAATAGATGATTCTTCTCTATTTGGGGAACTCACTACAGTTTCAAGGTTTGCAAACTCTTAGAATCATAGAGTCATAGAATGGTTTGGTTTGGAAGGGACCTTAAAAATCATCTCATTCCAAACCTCCTGATGTCGGCAAGAACACCTTTCACAAGACCAGGTTGCTCAGAGCTACATTCCATCTTGAACACTTCCAAGAATGGGGCTTCAACAACTTCTCTGGACAATCTGTTCCAGGGCCCTACCATCCTCACAGTGAAGAATTTCTGCCTAATATCTGATCAAAACCTACTCTCTTTCAGTTTGAAGCCATTTTCCCTTGTCGTGTCACTGGAGGGTCTGGTAAATTCTCTTCTACAACCCACTTTGCTCTGTATTCTGAGAGACATTTTCAGCAGCTGGCCCTTTGCTTACTGAAATATAAAACTGAACAGTTAATCTTGTATAAATATTTGTAGATAATAGAACTGGCATATAATCTGATGCTTTTCTCAATTTAAAGGAAAGTGTTTGAACCCTTGGTTATATTAATTGCAAGTAACCTGGAAGTGTTCCCATTTTTTAAGGTGTCAGTTTACAGTCGCATTGTAACATAATCTTATCTGAACCCCGTACAATCTGTTCCAAGGCTAGGGACATTAAAAAACAGAAAAAAGAAAAGGACAAATGTGTTTTTAATCAATAGCTAATATACGTGTGCAAGAGAGATTATTTTCGTTTTAAATCTATGTTGTTATATTTGGAAATACTTAGCCTAAAATGAAACGTTAGAGTGTAAGTACATGCAAAGATATCTCATTATATTGAACAGAAATACCATTCAAAGCTGTAATTTTCAGTGGTTGCCTTTTCTATAGTTTCTCTCATCTTGTTTTGAAAATTCTCCTGGTAGTAACTATTACAATAAGCTGGATTTTTGAGAATGCATTCAGGAAGCTCTAATTGCCTTATTTGGCCCTAATATCCCGAAATACTATGCAGTATAATTAACACCAATGTGATTAGGAGATGGTTGTAGGGCTTGTGCTGTAATGCACCTCAACAGTATTCTTACCACTCTCTCCCTCAGCTGAGAACCATGCCCTGGGACACAGTGATTAAAAACCAGGGAAGAGCCTTCAAATGACAGTTGAAATTCTGGAATACTTAATAGATTAAAAAAAAAAAACTTAGTTCTTTAGCTCAGTTTTCTTAGTTTTAATTTTTAGGATGCTTTGTCTAGATGCTTACACATTTTCAAATATTTGATTTTTGTTTAAGTGCAGTGTTAACTGAGGTTTTTCTGGTATCAGCAAATAAATGTGGGAAGCAACCTTCCATTTAATATAGATGGAGAAACCAAGTTGCATCTCAAGTGTTGTACTGCTTGGGTCTCAGAATAGTAATCCCTTTTAAAATCAATATTGAGTTGGTGATATTAATGAAATATAATTCTGTTCATGTTCTTTTGAATTTTTGATTTTGTATACAGCTTTACAATGTTAGCTCTACCTAACCTATAACATATTGTGCTAAAACAAATACCAAATGCTAACCTTCCTTTTCCCTCTCAGCTCCTCCCTAGGCTTCAGGTAGCTAGCAGCTGATAAATCTAGTTTCTAGGTTACCAGTGAACCAGATGGTAACACACAGGGAAAAAAAAAGAAAACCATGGCTTTTTCTGCACTTATTTAATTATGTTTTCATATAGTTCATTAGCTAAGTTAACTTGTGCTAAAAACACATTTTGTTCCAGGAAAAAGATTCTGCTTTTCAAAATGTGACTAAAATAACTAAGAGTTTTGAGATGTAAGTTCCTAACTGTTAAAACATGCTGTCATGAAATATAACAACATTTAATACATGCAACCATGTAATTATGCATAATAACTAGTGATCATTGTGTATGCTGATAGGAAGGATAAGGAGGGGGCTGTTGTGTATTAAGCTGGTCCTCTGCACCTGCAGAAAGCATAAAACTCTTCTCACTGTGGAGGAAACAAGATAATGACAGCACGATATTAAATGCAAACATTAATTTTTTGCAATAAAATACTAGGAAGAAGTCTATCAATTAAGGTTTGTTATTGTGAACAGCAAAATTATGTTGTTTGTCAGCTTAAAGACAAATAAAAGACTTGTGGAATGAAATCCTTAATTCTGTTTACCACATAGCTACTAAATCCATTATTACTATTTTGAAGAAGATTTATATTGGCTATTTAAGCTTCTCTTTGGGAAAAACTCTCCCTATATATATTGAACTCTACTTCGGTTCTGAAGTAAAGAAATCATCAGCCCATGTGATCTGATATTTTACTAAAAGATAAACAAGCTGCTGTGAAAGCATAATTGTACTAATACTGGGGCTCTCAGCAGGCCTTATTAGCTCAGGCATAGTCCTGCATTAGTGTAGCTAAATGGCTTTTGGACAGCCAGTGGCTCGCTTCCAGACGATTTGGAGTGCGGGTGTGGGGCCAGCCCACGGCTTTCTGTGTCCAACAGCATGAGCACACACTGAGCTGATCACTTATTTATAAAAAGCAACTTAATGTGTTTGGGAAAGATTAAATTCTGCTGAAATATTTGTGCTAGCATAGGAATGTGGCTACCTGCCATCTGGGGCTGATGAAAGTGGGCAAAACTGCTCCTGGAGATAAAACCCAGTGCTTTCAGAGAGTGAAGCCCCCCCATAATGCTGAAGCTGTCAAAACACCAGTATGTGTTATCATGTTTTCTCCATGACATTCTGCAAGAAAGGTCTTTGGAAGAAGAATGATTGGAAACTATTTTCTCTCATTAACAAGATACATCAGATCTTTAAATTATTAAGAGTATTGTGTCACATTCTTTATATTCTGAGCCTTGGACAAGGATTTTAACTAGAAGTGTTTCAGCAGCACTGGTGGGCAGGTTCCTTGTGGCATCTCAGAGGCCACTTTTGTTGACTTCACAAGTAGAGCTGTCACATGGTGATATTAATATATAGCAGGTGCAAACACGAGATGTAGAAAGCCAGTCCTCCTTGTTATGCTTCAGTCAGTCATGATGGTTGATCTTTCCTGCTTGAGGGTAACATCTACCTGATATTTGTTAACAAATTAAATACTCTCAGTAGTTAGTTTGGGTTCCTTATATACCAAAATAGTTTTTAAAGTAAAATGGAACCTGCATTGTAGCACTGGCAATGGATAGCGCTAGCAAGTGTTTGCAGTGGTTGTTATCAGCACTGTCACCCAGCAGTCACAGGAACTATCTGAATAGTCTTCCATTTCGGCACAGTACGGATAAGGAGTCAATGAACCTACACGCACAGGTCAAATATATGTTTTGAAAGTAAGGCCAGACGAAATTAGCTCCAGAAAAACATTGATATTATAATGTTAGATTGGAGCAGAGGCTCTTACTGTAGTTACTGCTTAACTTTTAGTCAGCTGAACATATTGATATGTGCATCAATACGGTAATAAGTTCTTGTTTGCTCTTCAGTTCTTGGAACATTCTTACAAATCCAGAATTCGCCCACTGCAACCAGCTACATTACTTTGGATTTAAATCAGTAACTATGTCCAGAACTTCAACAACCCAATCCTAACTCATTGTCACAGTCTGGATGGCTGTGATAGGTGCAGGGACACAGTACAAAGATGCTTGAATTGAACAGCCCATCTGCTCCTAATAAAGAATATACTAACAATATTAAATGCAGTAGAATCAAGAGGGAGAACACAACTCATTCATATCCTACTAGAAGAACATTACTATATACTTAGTGCTAATGTGCAATAATCACATTCATGAACTGGCAGTTGCAATCAGCACTGTAGAACTACACAATTAAAGCAGCAGCATAATTAAGAACAAAGCTTTCTGATAGCCCACATTACTAACAAATGACTATAAATTTGAATAATGTTCTCATCATGAAATTGGCCATTAATCAGATCATAATCAGCATTATTGCCAATCATAAAAGAAATGTATTATCTGGTTTAAGAACAAGACAGTGCCCTTCAACTCATCTACAGTTGCAGGTTGCATATGTGTGTCACATATTTTATCTTGAAATCCTTGTTTTCTGGGCTTCTGATTTCCTCTGTCTACAATTTAGTGAGTTTTGTGTGCAGTTTGGGTAATACATATCTGAATGGATAAATGGAAGTGAGAAACAAGTCAGCCACTCTGAATTAATCAAAATGAAGAAAATGTAAAGACGTACAAATGAAGGCTATTGACACTGCTTATTTTTTTCCCTTCAGGAAAGCTGTATTCAACAGTGCAGATTTCCATTAGCATAAACAGAGTTATCTGTGAGATCAATTTCAAGGTTATTGTTAACAGAATATTTTCACAAATATCTGGAAGGACATTGTGTTAGAGATGACTTCAAAGCCTGTATTACTCCTAAGTGTGGATACACTTGCCTATTATTTCCTTGACATTGCCTTCAGGAGCTCTGTTTTTGTTTTTTGATCTGGCTGAAAGCTGATCTTAAGAGCAAGATGTTTTCCTTTGGACAAATCAGCTGAACTGTTTAATGCCAGAACCATCACAGCCCAAACAGTGCACCCAGACAAGGAGACAAAGTGGGGCCAGAGCTTTAGAGCAGTTTAAGGAAACCTGGAAACTCACTTCAAAGGTTGTCATTCTGACTTGCACCAAAGCCTCAGAAAACAATGGGCTTTGAATGGAAATGAACACAGGCAGTTTCTCTGAGAGCCTTCAGTTATGAGTATTAAAGAAGATTGTAATGCTTGCAACTCCAAATGCTATTTTCTTACAAAATAAATGAAATATTATTGATGTAATAATCATAATGATAACACAGTTTGGCCAACTATTTATAGCTAATAACCTGAAGAGGTGTTAACAATCTGGAAACTGATTTTCTTAGCTTCAAACTGTGAATTAGTGCTTCTTTGTATTTATATATTAGTATTATTGTTTTTATACTTGTGACGATAGAAAAAAGACATTAATTTTGAAAAAAATGATATGTCTTTATTAGACCCACTTGATACAGCTGTAAGAGACTTTATTAGTCATGTAAATCTTTCATCCAAATCTAAATTTGAAGCAAAACTGCTCAAGCTAAATATAGGTGAAGAATAATTGTATTAATTTAATGGAATTCCATTAAATAATTAGACCATCTGAGTGAAAAAATTATTGGATTGGTACCTGTCAAGCAAAGGGTTGTATTTTCAAGCAGAGAAGTGAGAAGACTGTTGGCTGGAATAGGACAATAAGCTAATTGGTCAAGGTCCTTATTATGTTAGACCAGTTCTGAAGTGCTAAAAATATCATTCCCTGGGAAAATCATGCAGCTATTGGAATTCAGTCCCAAGCACCTAAAGGGTAAAGGCATAATCAAGAAACTCAACACAGATTTGCCAGGGTGTATTATGCTTGACTAAGCTGATTGTCTTCTCTATTGATAGGACTGGTTCTTTCCATGAGAAGAGAGTAGTGAATGTAATACATCTTGACTTTCATGAGGTTTTGGACACCATGTCCCACAGCATTTTTCTTTGTAAGCTGAGAAGTTTGGTCTGGATAATGGGACTGTTAGAAGAATATTAGCTGGACCAGCAAGTTTGAAGTGCAATAATCCATGGTTTGAGATCTGGTGGATTACAGCAATGACTGTAACACCCTGGGCTCGATGACCTTCAGTGGTGTTATGGATGGTGACACAGAGTGTACCCTCAGCATTTCAGTAATGGGAAAGCAGCTGACTGAAGTAGCAACGCCTTAGTCTGGAGACACTTGAATAAATCTGAGGATTGTGCCTGCAGAAATCTTGCAAGGTTCAACATGGAAAATGGGAGGTTCTTTTTCCCTATGCAGAATTACCCTGTGCAGACTGGGAAGTGACTGGCTGAGAGACTTTCAGGATAGGGCTGGGATGTTACAGATTATGTCAGGCAGAATAAGCAAACAGTATGCTTTTGCTGGGAACAAATTGTGCAGTACACTGTGCTGAATTTTGAGGAGATGGACCCCAGTCCAAAAAAACTCACTATCCTCTTTACTTGTCACTGGCAGGGCCAGTCAGGAAAAGTTCATTCAGTTTGGGGCCCTGACATTCAAAACATACATAAAAAAATAGGAGAGGATCCATCTGGACTAGCAGGATGCTCTGGTGCCTGCAGAATATCACCAAAGAGAAGCTGAAGGACTGGAGCTTGTTGCTCTGGTGGAAAGGAGAATGAGGGCAAATCTGACATCTGCTTACAACTATTTCAAGCGTAGCTGTAAAGATGACAGGGCCAGGTTCTTCTTGGTAGGACAGATTATGTAGCAAGGACAGTGGCCACATATATCTCAGACATCATGAAGTTTTCACTAGCAGGGAGATGAAGGTCTGGAAGACACTTACCAGACCAGTTATGGGACCTCCATCTCTGTATATATTTCAGGTTTGGCTACACCAAGCCTTGGCCTACCTGATCAAGTGCTGGCTGTAGTTCTACTTGAAGCAGTATGCTATAGTAGATGACAATCAGAGTCCCTGCCCACCAAGATAATTCTGTGCTTCTCAGCTTTGAAGACTGGTACTTCTATTTCAGACTTAAGGAGTTGTGAGCTGTAAAACTTTGCTTCTTAACCAATCAGGTGAGCAAATGTAACATACCAATTCCAGAGTCTTTCCTTTAGTGACAAAGCTTAGCTTGCGCCTGCTATCATCAGTGTCATGTAACACTCTTCCAACAGTTTTATTTTTGATTACTGTCTTCTTTTGGACCTCAAGTCAGTCAGACTGTTGTAAATGGATATATAACTCCATTGGTTTCCTCTGGTGGTTTATTCAGTTGCTTCTGGTTTATAGTGATGTAGATGATAACTGTAGAGCTTTGCCCCATGTTGATGAGACCTCAGTGGCTATAAAATCAGTACTAATGTTTCAACTGCTGCATAGATTCCATTTCTATTACATAGGATTGCATGGTTATAATGAGGTCAGATTTCAAGATTTTTGCTTTTAATACTCCTGTGATAAAGACCAACTGCTATTTCAGGAATGCTAGTGGAAATAATTTCCTCATGTAAGCAATGGATATATTTCTTCTTAAATTTGGACAATCAACACATATTTAGAACTCTTACTTGAAAGAGAAGATGAACTATCACCCTGTGCTCTTGTTCTACTGAATACCTGTTCTAAATAAATTTTTTTGTAGAGACTATATGTCATACATACGAGACATAATGTATGTTATGTTTAAGAGGCAATCATTATAAGTGACAGAAATATACACTATGAAAACACAAGGATGTATCTCAAGCAAAAAAGAGAAAAGTATTTGAATGATCTCTTCTGTAAACTTCTTTTAAAAAATGATATATTTAATATAATTGTGGAAAACAGCAAACTTTTTTCCTTCCTAGTTAGTTGTGTAGTTTAACGGCAATAAAAAGAAGCATAATAAGAACATATGGAGCATGGACTTCCAAAAAGAAACAGTTGGCAAAACTGTTCTTCAGATTGCTGTCAGAATATCAGCCTTTCGACAAGCTTGGAGTAGAACAGATGGGAAAAGTCAAAACTGGTAATAGTTTTCCACAGCTAACATGGGAGAGCAAGTTAGCAGTCTAATTCATCCTTGGCATAATATAATTGCCTTTTCATCTTTTATTTTAATGGCATTTATGTCTAGGCTCTTGTTCTCTCTATTTCCATGCTAAGGCCAGAGAGTCACTATAGAATACACAGGTGTGCTGGGGCTTATGCACAAGATTGTGACAGCTGGGGGAGGACATGAAGTTTACCTGTCACTGGAGCACTGGACTGCATTTCATCCACGCTGCCTGAAATGAAAAGCCATGTGAAGAATGGGAAGAGGATGAATGGCTGTGCCAGGTCCTGTTTCCACAGGGTGTCTAACTGTGACAGGCAGCATTATAGCAGTTTGGATTTCAGAAACCATTTTTCTTGGAACTTCAGTGAACTTGGAACTTCCTATGGACTTAAAGACTGCACTTGCTTCAGTTCCTTGAGGCTTGTGCATTGCTGGAATGATGATGCATCTCTGTATTGAAGTGACTTTACAGGTTTTTAGCACTCTACAAATACAAATTGAATAGATTTAACCTAAAAATGGTGATGATAATACAGTTTCTACTTGCTGAGATACAGTTAATATAATCCCATATGTATGTAGGACTAGGTTCTTGGTTCTTGGAGTGGGGGGAAAAATCTATGCTCTTGTACATATTAAATGCTAAAAGAAAGGTTCACCTTTGCAGTGGTGTCAATGGAAGCCAAGGATAATAAATATTATATAAAGTTAGGTGTTCTTGAATAGGTGGAAGCTTTCTGGAATAGAGATAGCTTTGAGGATAGGAGGTGTTATGATAATCAATGAGCAATCAGGGTTGTGCGCTAACTTCGTGGAAGAGCTCTGTATACTATATAATTTTAACCATCAAAACACCTTATTTGAACTAGTAAATAACAGGACAGTTCAAAGCATAACATCTGCACTGCCTCTACTTATGTTCTTTTGTGAAATGTCTGTGGAATCAGAAGGCATGCTGTGCTTGCTATGAATATTGTGGTGCAACTTGGAAGAATAAAGAGCACATTCTCTCCCGTCTCTACCTTTCTCTGGTGCTGTGCTAAATGGCTTTTAAAGTTTTCCTATCAGAGTGATGCTATATGGCCCATTATGAATGTACTTCCTAGGAAATAACAGTGGACTAGGCTTTATTTAGGTCTATGTATTTTTCAGAGTAATTTCTGCTAAACAGGTTGAATTTCAGAAATGCCATTTAGGAGATAAATATCAGAAGATTTAAGAGAAATCAGCGATTTTAAAAACATGAAGAATTCATGTAATGTCATCACCAAGAAATAAGGCCATATGGCAATATGTGAATTGAAAAATGAAACTCAGGAGATGATAGCTTTGTGAAATAACTAAGAACATAATACAACATGCTCTTAGGGAGGGTTCACAATCTGAGCTTGAGCTTGAAAAAAAGTAATCCAAATTGTTTCAAGATTTCTAAAAGATGTAAAAGGAAATCACATATCAGTGACCTAAAATAAGCTTCAATATCTAAGTTTATAATGCCATATTTATTTAATATTTTACATTATGCTTGGTTCTTTTGGGAAGTTGGTTTACTGTTCTATTACTGTGTAGACTATTTTTTTAGTAATTTATTTAACTGAGAATCTCTTACAAAGTACATGAGGAATGATTTGCTAAACAGTCCCAGAAAAATAATTCTCAAAATATTTCAGTGCCTAAAGTGCTGTTGCTGAAATGGATGTAGGAACAAATGTAATTCTCTGATTTTAAACATCAAAATCAGATTTGAGGTGTGGAAAAAATCTAAATATTCTGCATGACTACTTAAATGATAGGAATTGTTTTTCCTTTTGCAGTCTGAAGATAAAAATACCTTTAATCCATACTGAAAGCAACTATAATAGCAACTGTGCACATAGTGTCGTTCATACATTTAAACCTTCCTATTACATTTCAAACTCTTGCATTTTAACTCAGTTTCTTGAACAAATTGAAATGAACAGATCTCAAAGGAATTGAAATACGAATGGAAAAAGTAGATCCCTGCCAAATCTGGTCAAACTGCAAAATTGGCTCAAGCAATGATCTGGAATGGTCAGCTGAGTCCAGACATTGGAAGTGGGAGCTTTCTGTCTCACTCTGCTGTCATGCAGTATGGGGTAGCTCCTTGATTTTTATTTGTTTGAGATAAAAGATCTGATGGGAAAAGGTGATGAGAGCAAGGAACTTAATGACACAGGGAGGAGAGTCTGAAATGAGAGCAAGCCTGAGAATCAATTAGCTGCCAGCGTGGGACTGGGAGCTGGAACAGTCTGGGGAGGAGAGTGAGCAACACACTTTGCTGGTCCCCACAGTGCAGAGTGCTGAGGAAGGACTAGGGAGGAGTAATATATTATCAAGTACTTAAAACTCTCTATTAATGCCTTTTGAAAAGGGAGGTGAAAGGATATTTTTCATTTAATTTAATTCTGCAATTTCTGATTGTTTGCTCAATGCCACAGCTTTATTTTTATTTTAACATATTTTATGTGCATGTCTCGTGTGAATTATTTTTCAGTATATGGAAAGGTTGTTTTAAATTATTTTTAATTCAAATTACAACAGAGCTGGGTTGACTGTCTGGTTTCAATTGAAGGGGAGTAAAAGACAGTAAACAGATCAAATTTAAGTATACATTTTAGTGGAATAGATTTCCTAGTAAGGTTTATTTCACACATTACCATTCCCCTGAACTTTTTAAAATAGCATAAACAGACAAGCCACACAGTAAGGGAATTTTGCCCTTAAAAATAAGCAAAAAATCTTTTCTCAGCAGGCTTGCAAAAATGGTATTTAAAAACCTCTCTTCTTCACTGTTATTTTAAAGGCTAAAACACCAGGCATGGATCTGATTCTGATCATTTATGAGCTAATTACTGCATTTTGTACTGAAATAGCTCTCTGGGATTAAAATTTCTGGTTGCAGCTGTGGAAAGAGAAATTCAGAATATTAATGAAGAAAAGATTTTTGTTATCTCGAGTATTTTTATTAATTTTTTTTATTCTATCTTTTTACAGTATAAACTGCAAGAGAAATAGAGAATGACAACAAAAATGGAGAACTATTTATTTATTTTTTAAACTTTCTTAACACAAATGGAGGAGAAAAATATATACATTATTATTATTATTGCACACTAAATGCAACTTCACCAGTTTAATATCATTGAAATAACTGGAAGATATGAGAGGGGAATGGCAGAATACAAAAGATCTGCAAAGCTGAGACCAACTTTTCATAAGGGTTTTTTTGCCCTTTTTAAGTACAATATGTAATGCAAATTAAGCCAATTATTTGGAAAGATATGCAAAGAATTTCCTTTTGTCCTGCAAAGTATTTCTTGGTCAACACTGTTTACCTAAAATCTCTGGACCTCTGTATGTTTCTTGTGTGTGCGTGTGTGTGCCTGAGCAGAGATTTCAGACTTCCAGCGCTAGACTTCAGCCTCAGTAGCCATCCATGTGCAAACAAACCATCTGCCTTCAGCTGGAAACAACACTGCTGCGGCTGCTGCTTAAGGACATTTGGATTAAAACTGGTGGAACATGGCTAATCTACCTTGCAGGAAGAAGAAAACCTCTGATATCTAGTATTTCCTGTGAACCTTATTCCTGTGGCAGAGGAAATTCTTCCTCTCAGCACCATGACTCATCTCTGAGGCATTTGATTTACAGCTGATTTATGAATCTGCAGATTATTACAGGTACAGCCTGACCAGCCACTTCTCCAAGGTGCTCCTCACATCCATGCAGGAGCAGCCAGGAGCAGGATCTTCCACCAGTGCAGACCCTACCAGTGGCAAAGAGTTTTCCTGGGACCTCCCCAGATCAGGGCAGGAGCAAGCTCTGAGATGACAGATCTTGCCATGCTGCATCTTGCAGACAACATCCTACTTCCTAAAACATTTTTCCCTTAAAGGTGGAATGAAATTCCACTGGGATGCTTTTTATTTCTGTCAATTGGCTTAAAAGAAAGCTTTCTGAAAACATACTTTTCAAAGGATAACAATTAAAAAGAACATTATTTCAAATTTGTGACTCAGTGTTATTGGTGTGAGAATTTGACTGTCAATAAACAGGCTGACAAAATAGTTCTGCATGTGCTTATAATGGACTGAGCTGTAAAATATTCCTTGAGTAAATAAACATATCTGAAAGGCAATTATTTATTTTTTTCTTTTCAATGTTGTCTTAAAAAGAAAATTAAGAAATACCTAAGTGGCATTAACTATAGTAGTATTGCTTGGGAATCACAGCTTTTCCTGTAGGAAGAGGCTTCCATGAGGTACAGTGATTTGCCTGCTGAAATGCACATAGCTTCTCTGGATGTCTTTGGATGTTTAATACTGATAGAAATGAGTTTGACTGAGCCAGGGCTGTGTAATGGAATATAACAGAATATCAGGACCAGCTCACAAAAAGTGTAGTGGGCAGCTGGACCACATGCTTACAGAAAGCTTCCCCATTGTGCAGTGGCTGAGTGCTGCACACCAAAAGTTATAAAATAAAGGCCTTGTCTGTCCACACAGTTATTAGAAAAATCACAGAAACAGTTTAACCACAACACTCAGTTCATGAATTAAGCAAAATGGTTTAAATCTACTTTGGAATGCCATTTTTCTGTAGTAAAGCACTTCTTGCATGAATTTAATTTTACTATGAATACTCCCATTGATTCCAATGGGACTCTCAGATGCAAAAGCTAGTAAAATTTTGCAAGATTAGCCCTTTCCCAGTAGAATTATTTTTTAATACATAATGGCTCAATAAGGATGGGAGTAGCCCTAATTTAGCCAGGAAGCATTAATCAGATAAGGTGATATATAGAACCATATTTCCAAACATATTGTTCTGAGACTCTAAACTTCAGCCTAACTTTGGAATAGGTGTTTGGAATAGTCTCAAAGGCTCCACAGGTCTGGTTGTCTGAATGTTATAATGACCCACATCCTAAATGATTTAAGATGTAGTGATGTTTGCCTTGGAAACAATGCTCTTTTAAGGAAGATCTGCCTCTCTACATCACATCAGTGAGTGTATATGCATGGATATCTCTGTGTATGAATATAGATTAATAGATAGATGCATGGATTCATTAATTTTTTTTGACTCAGTGAATAGCTCTCTCTACAAACAGCTATAGTGTTTGTACACTACACAGATGTGCTGTGGTGGGAACTCCTTAAGACAGAAGTGCAATCATTACAAAAGAAACTTCTCCATTACAAAAACACTGCTTCAGTTTCACCATGCCTATCTTGAAGGGGCCTGAGCCAGGGGTGTTACTCTGATATTTAGTGAAGAGCTTCAAGTCTTGAGAAATTAAAAGAGTTGGATGGTTAGGACTGTAATGTCAAATACCCAGTGATGACATCAGATCATACCAAGGTCACCCACTGGGAAATGGAAAGAAGAAGAATTTCTACATTTTTTTGGAAACAATAGTAGCAGAACATGCAATGTCAAAAGTGAAGGTAAATTTGTAAAGGGCAAAATGATTAACATCTGAACCCAGAGTAGACTATCAAGTAATAACAATTTATTTTTTACTTTTAATAAATAACTTTGAAATATAAATAAGTAGAGGAGAAAATACGATTTCAAGTGTTTTATGGAAATATATGAAAGGATATTAGAAAGAAAATGAAAAAGCAGAAGAAAAAAGTTCCCACAGACTGCAATTGGCTGCTATGAAAAAAAGAAAAGCAAAAGTGGCATGTCAGTAGCTAAAATACATTGTATCTTTCTCTGTAAAGCATTGTCATCAGTTGGTGAAAGTCATTGCAGGGATCAGTGACAATTTGCAACTAACTTTTGAGGAACAAAGAATATCCATTTAAATATTCCATTGCTGCTGATAAAAATCAGGTAAAGGGATCCTCGGAAATTAGTACCTGCTTTCTTTCCTTGCAGGCAGAGAGGCAGAATATCTCATACCTATGTGCTGTCAATTTGATTGATATAACTGTGGAGAGGGAGTTCATGCTTAGTTTGCTTAGCAGTTGCTGTTTATTAAGAATTGATAATGGTACTCCATGACAGGTTAGCTCTATTGTGGTAATTGCAGTTCTTTCCAAAGAGCTGACATTTACAGAGTAAGAAATAACTATAAGCAATCAACAACTATTGTATGGCAGGAACCTAAAGAATATTTATTATTTGCTTCTTCCCTGGAATGTCTTAGTGCTTTTGTGCTTTCCCAGGAGCAACATTTTGCACTTATTTCAAAGAAGCTCTTTCAAAACAGCAAACGCTTAAAAGCCAATGTGCTACTAACTTAAATTGTATCTTCAAAATATTATTAAACTGTTGTTTTCAGTAGTTGACTTAGCTTGGTTCTGTCTTTAGCTTGCTGCTATGAACAACTTAGAATCACAAAAGACAATGTTTGGCAAAAAATGACAGGCTGAGTAGATTTCTGAATGTAATTACTTTCTATTGTTAACCTAAACTTAAAAAATTGCAGTCTGCAACATAAGACAAAAGGAATCAAATATCCTAAAATGTATTTTAATGTAAAGTATGAACATTAAAAGAAAGGATAAAAATTAGCAAATATCAAATCACTATTGCATATGTAATAAATCTAGCATGGAGAAAAGACTGATCGGACTCTCACACACACTTTCACTCTCACACACACTTGTTCGCATTATAAATTAATGTGGAAGTGAATTTCATTGGTGAAATGGGAGAGCCTGTTGTTTCCAAGCACATGCACAAGTGAAAGCATGGGTGTAACTGATTATGCAGTCGCTTCTGTCTCAGATGGAAAAGGGATTAACTCTCCATGTGCCGCCTTTTTCCTCTCCAGTAGGGTCAGCTAACACTTTAAGACTTGAGATGCATAATGAAAGACTCTTAAACTAGAAATATGAAAGAAAAGGCCTGTGAAATGTTATTTTTTTAATGTGGTTACAGAATGAATGGATTTCTTTGTTGCAAATTAAAGCAATACACTGGATTAGATGAATGCAAAATGAAGCATTTTAGAATGCTTTGTAAATATCAAAATAGTTATATGCATTTGTATAATCATACACTTGATCTTGGAAATGTTGCTCATGCAGCTTGTTGTATGTGGTTTCCTTAGCGATGTATAACTATTAGAAATGAAAATCTGAGCTTTCTTTTCTTCTTTCAGCATGACTTCAGTTTTGGAATGAGTAGAAATAATTTTTTCACTGTGTGGGTTATTTTTCATATTTAGAAAAATTTAATTTATTAGGCAGTTATATATTAATTTATATAGTAATATATTTTAAATTTCAGTTCAACCATAATTTAATTTGCTTCAATATATCTTAATTTTTTTCTATATTATAGTAATATTCATATATAAGAATATATAATGAAATTATTTTTAACAAGTAATTAAATATGGTGTGAAGATTTTCTGTGAAATTATTGTATTCAAATCAGAGCATTCCTATTTATTTGAGTGGTAATGACTTAAAAAAGCACACTTATCCTCTGTAGTATATGCTTATTTAAATAAAGAGACTGGAATTTCTTTTTGTATCAAATGCTGTATTTGCCAAAATGTAAGATTTTGTTAGATAAACTCCTAAGAAAAGCAAACAAAATATTTAACTCCAGTTAACACAGATTATATTGGTTACTCCAATTTAGCATCTCCATGAATTTGAGAAAGTAAGTGGAAACTGGAAGTGAATTTGAATGTGCTTTCTCATGTAAGTGTTGTAGTAGCTGGGCTATAGATATCAACAGTGTGAGTCCTCAGTCTCTTATGTGTGGTACTTTGTCATTTTGCACACAATATTTTCATGTTCATCAAAACAGTGTGAGATGTGAATAACACTTTAGCCTGTGGGTTAAGAACCTCGTTCCAGTCCCTGGTAGGGAGAATGTTTAATAACTTATGCAAAGGGACCAGTTTCTAAAGGGAATACTGAGGAAGCCCATTGAAGGGGCTTTGCAGCTTCTGATTCCACAGTGAGCAGATATCTTTGTATGGACGTTTTGTGTGGCAGCTGTAAGTACAGCTTGCTCCTGAAAATTAGGTCTCTAGAGCTATGACTTGTCCAGAAATTCATACACAGTTACTGAAGCTCTTCAGTCTTGATCTAAGAGGAGCAAAGGCTTTATGCTGCTTATGGTTATGCAATTTGTGAGATAACTGTCTTCTCTCTGTTTCGGGTTTTTTTTTTCATAGTAAAGGAAAGAAGAGTCAGAGATACTTCTCTCCAAAGTTATCTGGAATGGGAATCTAAAGCAGGTGCACTGATTTTTCTCGTTGCAGCTACCTGTCTTTATTAAATATCAATTTGATTCTTGAGAATCTGTGCCTCAAGTAAGGCAGTGTGACTACCCCTGCTGTTGTGGCAACCAACCTTCCCAGTGCACAACTGCAGTGTGGGAAGGAGTTGCATATTTAGCTCCCTAAGAACTGAGCAGAATAAATGCCCAGTGGGCACATACAGTATGTACAGCATGCTTCTATGCTTTTGAAAAATATCTCCTATTAAGCTCTTTTTCCCCCTTGCCCTAAGAAAATCTTCAACTTCTCTTTGCATGGACATGAATACTTAAAAATACTCCTGACACATAAAACCCCTAGCCAAAAACAAAAGCAACAAAAACAACCACAAAAAAGACAAAGACAGAAGAGACAGAGGGAAAGAGAAAGAGAGAGATCACCTTTCTACATTCCTGAGTCTGCCTGTATTGGAAATCCACAGGGCTATTTACTGATAACCTTGATCTCTTGGTTACAATAAAATTTTCTGGTATTTTTATTTCTATGTTTTTTGTGAAACTAGATTCTGTGACTGAACTTTTCAGAGAAATCATGAACAAAAGATTGAAAAGGAGCAGTCAGTAAGAACATGGGAGAGGACAAAAATATTTCATGGTGAGCATGTTCCTCTGATGTTACTTTCAAAGTATTTAAGGAAAGGCTTTCCTTTTTAATTACTTACCTGCTACAGTGAACTGTGATAAAGTGCTATAATATATACCAAAACATATTTAGGGGATTAGAAGAAGGCAGTGAATAGCATCACTTTCCATACCCGTTCCCTCTGAAGAGCCCGACAGTTCTCCAATTGCTTTGGCCTCGCTGAAGAGTGTTTCAGGAAGACTTGGAAAACACCGCTATCTTGTGGCTGAAGGGCGAACATCAACTGGAAAAGGATTATTTCCTCATCTGCCTGTTAGGTCAGGCTTTGTAGCAAAAATACTAGCAAAAATATCTTGCATGAAAACTGGAATATTAAAAAATGAGATTGAAAAATATCCCATGGGACCTGGGAAGACTGAAATACTTCTCCAGATAAACTGAGTTTTCCTCTGGGTTTGACTTTTATGTTGCAATCCTGAAATAAAAATATCACTGTCAAGTTTTTGGAGTATAAACACCCATCTGGCTTCATACAGTTTGAACATGCTGATGGACAGAAGAAGTGCCCCTGGGGCACATTTTCTGGAATTTTCTGAGAATATTTGTGAATACTAGTTCATTGGAGATTTTAGGTACGACAAACAGGCACTTCAGGTTTTTAGAACTTCTTTGTGCTTTATTTTAGAAAGTTCAGGCCTTCAGAGTCAGATTTCTAGTGCTGAGGGACCAGATTATCTCCTTTGGTCTTTTATCTCTCATACATTCTGTGATCTGACAACGATGATCTTGTACCTGCTTGAAAATGCAACTTCAACTGACTGTAATAATGCATGGCTGAGGTCTTTGTCATGCATTTCAACTGACTTCAGTGGAATCAGGTGCAGTTTGGTAGAATCCAACAATGTAGGTGTTAATTTTGTTTGTTAGTTACCAGAACAATCTCCTATCAAGGAAAAATGAGCAGTTTCTATCTGTTGAAAAATTGCTGTGATCCCTAAATACAGATGGAAGGAAGAACTAATAGAAGAAACAGAAAAACATGTGGCCATGTGTTATATTGTTATAGGAGACAGGATAGGAGTTCTGGCAACTGAATTTTGGATGTAAATAGGTCAGGAGTGGATTGGAACACTCTTACTCAAGGCTGAAGAACCCCTTCTGTTCATGTACATTTCTTCACTTTGACTGCACCCAGGTCCACATTTTGTCATCTCAGAATCTGACACCTGTGATAGCAATGAATGGTATTTTCTTTCAAAAAAACCCGAATTGCTTGCATTTTTTTAGCTGCAGCAATTCTTTGTCAATGCTGGAGAGCACCCTAGGCCCTTAGGACTAGCTGTTCATGTGTTCTGTGCTCTAGGACTGCACTGCAGAGCTCTTGGTTAAAGTTTGTCTGTTTATCTAGAAGTCATTCAACTGCTTTGCTTTCTTCCTTGTTCCCGGGCATCCAAAATATATGAAACCTTACCTTCCAATCTTAATTTCTTTCATATCTCTTAATTCTTAACATCTTTTCAAAGCACTGGTCATGCTGGGTGCTGGACACTGTGAAGTGGATGATTCAACAGTGGGGCTCTTGTCAGTCATGTTGAGCAAAATGAGTTAATGACAGGTTTTGGCCAAGGTTAGTGTACTTGGTGTGTGGGCGTGGCACTTCAGGATATGATTTAGTGTTTAACAGGGCAGTGTTGGATTAACAGTTGGACCCGATGATCTTAGGGGTGTTTTCCACCCTTAATGATTCTATGATTATAAGCTATACAATATATCAAACAGGTACAAGCATCTTTTCCTGACAGAAGTGTTGACAATTCTTTCTTATGAATTATCCTTGTATTCTATTTAAATTGAAGTCATAGAAAATAGGACTTATTAAGGGTTGTATTTGCCCTTTAAAATAGTCAAATATATTCTCTTGACCTGTTTAATCTTTGTAAAATAGATGAACAATATATTAATTTTTTGCCTCTGGAATCATTAGTTAGAAAGTTTTTATTTCAGGCCTCCTTCTTGTAGATCTTAGGTGCCTCTATGTACTGCATTTCAGATTAAGTCTTCTCTAAACTTGCCTCTGTCCGAAGGAGCGAATCCGAAGTAGCAAGTCACTGGTACACTACTTTGTAAGAATTTAAGAGATCTCTAGGAAACATTTACAGTCCGTGGTACAGTTTCTATGGTAGCAGCCTTTCGGCTGTTTCATTGCTGCTTTCCAGACTAGATCTGTATAAAGCAGATGGCAAGTGGGTTGACATTTCAGTTTGAGTCATGCCAATTGAAATTGACAACCTCATGTTAAGTACGCTAATCCTTAATTGGAAAGTATATCCCATTTGGACTACTGATTTTGCTGAGCTTTCATTGAAGAAGACTCCCTGAAAGTCTGCTATAATCTACTAGGATAAAGCAGACTACAGAAGCAGGGCAAATTTTCTCTTGAAAAAGATTCATTGGGAGGAACTGCTGTGATACTTCAGATCAGAAAGGAGTTGTTTTTTGTTTTGTTGGGTGGTATTTGTTGTGTGTGGTTCTTTTGTTTTGTGGGGATTTTTAAATTATTATTTTTGTTTTGTTGTTGTTTTAAGGAAGAATGCCTTTTTGGACCCGAGGACAGTGTTTGATGAGGTCATAGGCATGCTGGATGAACTTCAAAATCCTGAAAGTTTGGTTTATGCTGACACCTTGGGTTTTTGAAAGTGGGCTCAAAGCCATACATCCAGAAGGCTAAGGAATCCTATAGGGGCTACTACTGCTCAGAGAACTGGTAATTCTAAATAGTAGGCTGCATCCTATCTTCACATATTATCAGTAAGGAAAATTAATACTTGTTTAAGTTGAAGGCACTGAATCCTATGCATCTATAGCTGTTAGACAAAAAAAATATATAGCAGGATTTTTTCCCCCTTTTTTTCCTGTGAAGACTCTTGAAGGACAGATAGGATAAATTGACTCAGATGTTTGGGGAAGGATGGAAAAATTCATGGTAATGAAATTTCTTTTTCACAGTTTTAATGAGAAATTGAAGCAGAAGTTGTGGTGTTTTTTTTTTTTAAGGACTAACCTTAAAGGATCAGATGATCTGCAGTTTAATTTTCTTAAATTCTTCTCCTTTACTCCTCACACTTAACATCTTGTCTAAATGAGAGGCTGGAGAAGATAAGGGAATGCTTTCAAAGCACTTGAATTTTCTCATTTGAAATGAAATATTTATTTTGGAAGTTCAATGAATTTCATAAAGTACATGGTAAAATCCAAGAGTTTAAATCTCTGAAATAATTCACGGGGGCAGGATAGGAATGCTGGAAACAGTACAAACCATGTTTTGGCTAAAGATGGAATAAGGTCTTTATTGAAGAAGTTTTGCATTATTCCAGGAGCTTTGTGTAATCAACATTCAGTTTTCTACAGATCTCTGCTAACCCAGCTACAGAGAGAGGGTAGCATGTAACTGACATGCCTAAGGCATAAAAAACTCTTCATTAAAATACTGTGGCAAAATTTGACTTGTTACTTGTGCAGACTTAGCAAAAGATTTTAAAAGTCTACCACTCTCCATTTAAGCTTTCAGCTCTGGAGTGTGTATTTGCTGATTTTTGTGATGCTGTGATTGCTGCATGTCTGGCAAATTTTTTCTCATCCATACTTCGGCTGTATCCATGCTGGCTCTGCATACTGTTTCTCTTCTCTGTGGCTAGAATAAGCCATATGGATTAAAGTCTGTGGTTTGGCAGATAAAACCTATGAAAACCTATGTCTTTTGCCAATGCAATATAATACGTCTATTAAATAGTCCTGGTGTTAGATAAAAGGACAGTGTAAAACCCCTTTCATATCAGATTGTGTAATGCAGGTACACTTCAAGTTTTCTCTGGTTCCTGTAACTGCTACGTGGAAGCCAGGAGTCACAGAAGTTTGATGTCACACAGGGGCCACTTGAATTCCCGTTTTTCAGACAGTCCAACAGTTGATGGGTGTACAGATAAAAGGTTAAGAGTGTTAGATGCCTCTTGTCATTTATCCTATGGTGTCTGCAACTGTAGGTAGCCTTGAAGATTATGACTAGATTATTTAAGCATCTCAGCCTGCCATAGTCTGGCTAACAGACATGAATGTCTGAGTGTGGACAGGGACAGCTGATAGTTTGATGGGAAACAGCAAAGATGTAAATCAAAAGACATACATTTTTTATTAAGCAAATGATGCTTGGGCCTCTGTGACTACCTTTCTTGAGTTCAATCTCTACATTTAACCATCCACAAAAGAGAATTAAATTACATATGTGCTATATAGAACTTACAGATGAGCAGAATGAGTCCTATACAAAAGTATTTACCATTGTGACTGCAGCTGCAGAATTGGGCACATTTTCAGCTTTCAGATGAGAAGAAACATGGCTGCAAAAATAAATGAAACCTGGCTGAAGCCCTTTGCAGAGAAACCCTTCAGTAGGCTGGTTTGATTTATTTATTTTCTTCTTTGTTCTACTCCAGACATTTGCTGGAGAAGAACTTAACAATTCCATATTCATAGAGAGATTTGGTGTGGTATTTCAGTCTGTTTTAATTGTTTTGAGTGCAATCTTTTTCTACAGGTGCTATGTGAACAGAAATGATAGATAAGCAGTAAGCAGTATTAAGAAAGTCCTTGAAAATGGCAAACTCTTACTTAATCTAGTTGCATAACAAAGAAATAAATTATTTAAATATTTTAGTTGATACAGATAAATAGACCAGACAACATCTAAGTTTTCAGTGGATTTATATTTTAGACAGATCAGTATTATATGTTAAACTAGTTCTGAATGCAAATTTTTCTATTCACATAAAAATGTAGTAGCTATGTATTTTGTAGCTTGTAGAAATGTTAGGGATCTGAAGGAATCATGGAATCTCAGGGAATCTCATTACTTACTTTGAATGTCATCCCCACCTTTGATCATATTTTCAATCTTGTAATTGATATTTAGGTTATAGTCCAGTAGATTCCAAGAAATATTCAGTGGGTTAACTATTATCTATGTAGGTGCATAATTTTACCTCCCCAGGACAAGTTTGGAACAGAACAATGATTCCTATGCAGCAAAGAACAGGAATCTGAAGTCATCATTTGCACCTGCCAGGAAAACCATGAAAGACTTAAACAGCACATGTCAAATTATTTTAAAACACTGTATGTATATGATTTGATTTACCCATTTTATTATTATTATGTTTAAAAATCTTCAGTAAATGCATTTTTTAATATAACGTAAGGTGAAATTTAGAAATTAAGGCACACATCTTAGTTCAGGGTGTGCAAGTCCATAAAGACCTTAGTATATGGAAGCTGCACCTAGAGCATGACAAGTGCCCAGTGGATGTGAGGACAGATTTATATAAAGAATAGCCAAAACTATAGAAAATTACAAGAACAACAGTTCAAGGATTACTTTGAACTTCTTAACACTTTGGACTTGTACGAACTAATTCTTCATGGCCCCAGAAAAGACCAGTACTCTCAAAACATTGACTGGTGAGATTCTGTTCCTATCACACCACTGTTCAGAATTCTCTAGCTGTATATATACTTAGCAAAGCTCATCCATTAGAAGACAGCTTATATTTGTCTCACTTGCTGAATATTCACTTGTCCAGTATCCCAATGTAGGACTTTGGCAGTAGCCAGAAGTTTGTTCCAGTTTTAATTTAAAGTAAGTATGTTAAAAGATATCAAATACAGGTATCTGAACTTCAAGAGTGAAATATCTTACATGAAGGACAGAGTGGAAAAATTTAAAACAAAGGTTTTGAAAACAGATCCCTTCTCTGCTCTGCTCACTCCTAGTAGAGAGTAGAGTATTTTTTCCCTCATGTCTGAATTCATAGGTGAGGAACTTTCTCTGACTTCCTTGGTTGTAGCAAACTACATAGAGCCCTGTCTCTGATCTTGGGAAAATTTCCTTCTTTCTGTCTTCTTTTGACTCTGGGTTTCGTCTCTTTACAAGCAAGTTCCCTGGTTCACTCAGAAAAACGACAAGTTTTGCCCTCAGCCTTTTTCTGTCTGCCAACAGAGAAGTTTCTCTCACCTTTAAGCATGTTTAGTGGTTTGTGGGGCTAGACCCCTCTTGAGAGTCTGCCTGACTTATGATGAAGTGATCAGAGTAACTTCTTCCTTGCTGCTCTATTGTGCCATTTTAAAATAAAACATGAAATGTGAATTGCAAATAAACTAAAACACCAGGTTTTGCACACCTCAGTATTTACTGCCAGACACACAGATTTGAACAGAGGAGCAATCAGTATCATTCAGTCAAGTTCCAGTCAAGCAGTATGTGTTTCCTCATTGCAGTGTACTGTTTCATTATAAATGCAAATATATTTATAACTTTTGAACAATTGTAACCTCTGAAAAACTGTTTTTGGTGTCAGTCTGCTCAACAACAGCATCTGGAATTGAATCACTCAGTCATGCATGGCTTGCCACTGCTACACTCTTATGTGACCCTGCTGAGGGGATGTATGGCTCTCCAGTGGTGTACTGTGCCTGAGAGGGAAAGTAAGGTGTTATTTAGAAAGCTTTAGTTTAGCGTGTTTCAAAATACTGACATAGTTCATGGTTCCACTTGTTGTTCCACATTTCAAAACTGGCATGTTTTTGTAGATATGATTGAGTGTGTGCCTGGTTTCAGCAATTCTCTGCAATCCCTGGCCAGGACTTCCCACAGTCTGCCCACGGCCCAGGATTCTGTTTCAGCCCCCTGAATCTGACAGTCCCTGCCCCAGACACTGCAAGAGGGTTGGCCTCCAGTGCCCGCCAGCCCTGCCTGCCCATGAGTCCTGCTGAATCCAGGTGCCATTGCCATGGGCTTGTCCGAGGGCCGGATCACAGCCTCCAGGCTGCCCAGCTCCCTGCTGGTGCTGTGGGATGGGCACTGGGGAGGAAAATGCCAGGCTGACAAGCATACTGTGGATTGCTTTGCAGAGTTTGTGTAAGTTATTTAATGTGTGTAACAACATGGCCTAACTTTTGTGAAAGTGCGCAAGAATTATTCATGGCTAATGATACCTTGACTATATTATATTATTTTGTGTATGCTTTTGTACGTGCATGTGTATAAAATACACAGCATTTTTAGGCATTTTGTAGTAGTCATTATATCTTTAACCAACTAATTTGTAAGGGACATGTTTCAACAACAGTAAACCCTACTATTTAGAATATTAATGGCTGTTGTTTCCACATGCAGCTCAAATACTGGGACATACTTCAATACTTTGGGTATTCCTGTGTGTCAGCACATGGAACAATACTCCTAAGAATATTTATTGTCTTGTCAAAAGCCACAGTTTCAACAACAAAAACTGAATAACAATTAAGAAAATTTATTCTGGTGGTGGAAACATTTTACACTGTAGTTATAGTATTTTACAAATGCTTCCTCAACCCTTTGTCAGTTCCTGTCATGTAGAAGTTGGATAGCTCCACCAGAAATGTACTGGAATTAAAATCCATGTGGAAGAAACATTGCCTTGTATGGGAAAAAGAATTCTGAAAGCAAAAAAAATCAATTGTTTTTTTCCTAGCCAGGAAGTTGGTTTCACACTAGGGAGATTCTCTGTGTGCCAATTACTTTCAAAGAAAAGTCTTAAGTCTCTTGCTGCTTCATTGTCTTTCTTGGATTTGATTAAACTTATGCAAATAAAGGCGCCATGGATTAATATATTAGCTGCAAAACAATACAGTAATATCAAAGATCTTTTGTCACAGCAGAAAAGATGGAAATGAAAGAGAGCATGAAACAGGACATGATCTAGGGAAGAAAGTCATAACAGAAATTGCAGAAAATATAAGAGGAGCCTAACTGGAATAAAAGCTTGTCACCAGGAAAAAATGCTTACCATAATGAATTTTTTCTATGGCTGTTTATGCTTTCAAGGTTATTTCCTTAGTCCATTGGTCAGGTTTGTTTCAGTAAACATTATTTACTTTCATATCCATTTATCTTTAGCTTCTGAAGAAAGGTTTATTTAAATAACAACCCTGCTATTGAAATTGTGTGGGTATGTACACTTCACAGAGGAGACATGGAAGAAGATGACCCCTGACCGTTCAAATGTTTTATTTCCATAAGCTTTCAGGCAGAATATGGGAGAAAGAAAGGGGAAGATGCTTAGATTGAAAAATTTTCTTAGAACTGAAAATACAATTCAGAGTAAAATATATTACAGTCCGTTTGGCTTCATCTTTGACTATGATAATAAATCTAAGAAACTTCAGAGCAGAGCTTTCAAATTCTGAGTATCTTTAAGACTGATGTTTTAGTTTCAATTTCTTACCTTATTAAAGCTTGACAAAGCCAAGCATTGCTGCAAAATAGATTTGGCATTTTGGATAAACTGTTTCCTTAAAAAAATCTAAACCCTGATTGTCCCCTAACACTTGTACTGCCATTAGTGTGAACACTCTCTCTGTCTGTACTTTATCATAATAAGGCTTTAACTGTGCAGTCAGTGAAACAGTGAAACATCTATGGAGGATTGATGGAGCACTTCCTCTTTAATCCCCTTCCCTGTGTCTTTCAGGCAAAGTTTTCCAGAGAGAGTGGGGGTATTTTTTCACATGTTGTTGGAGGTGTCTGTATTTGAGCGAATGAGTAGAGTTTCTGAATGTGAGTAGAACATTCTCTCTGTTGTTTGGACTATCTCTAGGATTGAATCGTCATCTAAAAGGAGATTGGTCCTTAGTGGAGCAGCTGGGTTCTGTAATAGTATAAAGTACTGCTTTAGTTTCGTCTTATATTGTGTTTTCAGAATTTTAAATAGGCAAATGTATTCTCATTCTAAACTAAGCTTGTCCACAAATTAAAATTATATATTTATCTATCTATTTGTCTGTGCTGACATTTTCAGTGGCAGTAATGTCCATTGTAAGTAATAGCTATTTAACATAAACTTGAAGAGTGAGGGCTGCCCAGCAGTATTAGAATAATTTTTATTCTCCACCCAGATATATGGATGCTTCTTAGAGGATAGGCTTCCACAGGAAATCAGTGGACTGGTTTTCAGATTACCTCCACGGAGATTTTGGAATTTGAAATGGTTCTTCAGGTCCCACTGTGGCTATTTCTTCACTTGGCAACCGCCAAGGCTCTGTCCATGTAGAGCTCAGGAGCTGCAGTGGCCTTCCTCCTGCACCCCAGTTAGTCTTGCCTTTCACAGCCTGAACAGACACTGGCCAGTGTGCACCCCTGTGTCTCATGATGCCATGGAGTTAAAATAGCTCTAAGCTGTTGAGGACTCCTGTTGCCTGTCCACATCCAAGCCATCTGGCTAGGCAAAACTGAAAGATCAGGAGGTCAGCATAGATGTTCAAATTACCTTTACTGAGTCTTTGGATCCTCTCAGGTCCCAGCTGTCTGGGATCTCAGCCAGAGCAGAACTCCTCTGAGAATTTTCTGCCCAGTGTAAAAGCCAAAGGTAGAAACATGCTGTGTCCTGACTGATCTCCTGATAATTCAAAAGGTAGATGAAAACACCAAATTACTTATATATGTGTGAAAGAAAAAAACACTGCTTTCTAGATTAGTCATTGCTCATGGGAGGTCTGACTCATGAACACTGAAGGCTTGGGGATGGTAATACTGCAGTGTGCTTTTTATGTCATACATTAAACTTGTATCCATGCAAAGTAATAATTGAAAATTTGTCCAGGTTGAAGTCCAAATTCAGAGACACAGTTGAAAGCTCAGACTGAACACTGGCAATTGTGTTATGCCTTTAAATGAAGTGTTAGAGGTTACAGGCTAACACCAACTATGCTATTTCCCTGCTCAGAACATGACAGTCTGGTTAATCTCTGCAGTTCCCATCTAAGGTTTCTCAAAAGCGGGGGACAGATTGGGGTGCTATGAGACAGCAAAGGGGAGTGGCTGTCAAGTGCAGTGAATGCACCAGAGGGATACAAGCCAGCACCAAAATGCCAGGTGTTAATTAGTGCTGTTAAACCTGCACAGACTAGGGTGAGCCTGTTTGTGTGACTTTGAGCTGCCAAGACTGGCTCTCAGCCTTGCCACGCTGTCCCTTCTGTATTATCTGTGTGACCCCTGCAGTGCTCACTGTACCCAGACTGTCTCCCATTGCACATTTCAGGTGTATGCAGACTCCCTCCTGCAAAGCTGCTACTGAAATCTTCCTGTGGGAGGACATGTGGAAAGAACTGAGGGATCAGGCACCAGTTTTCCTGATTTTTATATCTTTCAGTCTCTTCCTGAGTTCTCTTGGCATCAGTGTATTTATCTGAGTCTGTCCACAGTTTGCAATATGGTACCATTTAAACACAAAGATGTCTCAGAATAGTGGAAGAAGTCTGGAACAGTGAGAGGCTGACAGAGGAGCTCTCCACAGGAGTCTGAGAGAACTGCTCTGATGATGCATTTCAACATTTCCAAGACCCATGCTCATCTTTACAGCTGGACATGGGAGCTTGATGTTTTGCCATATCTGTTTTTGCTCCTCACCCTTTTGGCTCTAAGTGATAGAGCAGTAGAGCTTAAGACAACATGACTGCTTGTTGTCAGCCTGTTCAAAGGAGAGTTGCTCCTCCTGTGCTCTTAAATATACTCAAAGGTATTTGACTATAGTGTTTGTGAATTTACTCAATTAAAAACATGTATGCACAAAAGTTGGTGCATCTTTAGCACCTTTCTTAGTATGAGAGAGAGTGTCTTCCAGAAGCACCCACCTCTCTTTATTAACTTCAGAGGTAAGACTATTAGCTGTGAGTAACTGTCTCAACTTTAGTACAAGACCTAAAACCAGACCTGAACTGGGAAATGAAAAGCAGTGAAAGCATGTGATATTTCTAGAATACAAAAACAAACAAATAAACAAACAAAAAAAGAAAAAATAATTTCCTCAGACTTCACCAGTAAACTAAAGAGTGCAAAACTTTGAATGATGCCCACAGCAGATTGTTTTCTGACCATGTAGATCATCAAAGTGATATTGAACTGACAGCACCTGTATGAACAATTTGCAAGCGTGAAAGCAAAAAGGTAAACTACTGGTGCAAGAGAGCCTGAACAATTGATCCATATAGGTCATTAGTCTTGACATTTGTCTGATCTCTTTCATTATGCAAATTCACTACAACTTGGAGAAAAATTACTTGTAAAGAAGTTATTCTGGAAGATAGAAGCCTATCTGAGCTACATGTGATATTGCAATATGCCTAGTTAATGAAGGTGTTGTTTCTTTAAAAAAAAAACAGCTCCTAGATATCCCTAATCATTAAAATACAAGCATTGTTAACTTAATATTTGTGGGTTAGTTTTCTGGTTTTCTCTGTTTCTTTTTCCTTTTAATTTTTTTTCCCCAAGTGTAGCCAGAACCAAATATTTCCATTTATTTAGTGACATGAAAAGAATTAAGGCCTTACATTATCTCTGCACTAAATTATTTGAGCTAAAGAAAAACTGATACTAACCTTAAGCTTTAAATATTTTTATCTTTAATTAAAGCCTTTGTTTTCTTAGGCTTGTAAAATTTATTCTATTGTTGAAAAAATAGAGCACTGTATTTCAGGTACAATACAATGCAATTTTTAAATGAATCCCAAAGTCTGAATTTCTGCTTTAGTTGCTGAATAGAATTTTAATTCTGGGCAGCTCCAAAGCACAGCTTTATGAAAAGTACAGTGTATGAAGAAGTAATGAAACAGCAGATGGCGCTCAATAATCTACAGGATTTTTAATCACTTTTTAAAAACAGTAAAACCTGTTCTCTTCAAACCAAAGTAAGAGTAAATTTAGTGTCATCAGTGCTATAAATTATATCATTCTAATATTCAGTGAAGGAGTCTGCTATACAAGTTGCAGGCAGATTAATGATTAGAAGCCCACTTAAACAATGAATTTTTCTTTTTTTTTTGCAGTGCAAATGCTGTTGAAAAGTACATTTGTCAGTTTGCTATTAAACATCCTCACTTATATTCTTGTTTGTTAATTTGTTCAGCTTTGGAATTACTTATTGTTCTTCGGTTTTGTTATCAACAGCCATGATAGCCTCAACTACTAAATTTTAAGAGGTAAAATATTTGGCTTGATTACAAAATGATATCTAATTTTGACTTACTGTATTTTAATGTGGAAACAATAATTTTTAAGATTTAAAAAAAATTTCTTGTTAAGAATAAGTTTCTGCTGGTCAATCTATAATATGGGCTGTCTCTATAAAATGAAATAAGGGGAGATGAAATTTATTCTCCCAGTATTTTCCAGTGACAAAAGAATTCTCACATACAGTCTACTGTGGTCCTGTAGAGAATGTCCCTTTTGTGAGATGCAGGATTAGGAACTATTCTACTTTACAGTTCTTAATATAAAATTCTGAGCCTAAAGTCATGTCTTAAGAGGGAAGACGGATGAAAGTTATGGATTTGAGCCTGGACTTCGGAAGGTCAAGTTCATTTCCTTCCTGCCCTTAAAGATGCCCTGTGTGGGGTTACATTACTTTTAAATGCTCAAAGAATGCAATGCCAACAGCCAGATGTCTCAGCCTGTGCTGAAAATATGTACCTTAATCCCTCTGTGCCCAAATCCTCCATTTGTAAAACAGAAAGACTAAGACAGCTCTACTTGCAAGGATAAATGTTACATAGGAGAGCTGTTACTGTACTGTGGGGTAGGAGGCAGAGCAAAGTACCTAAAACTGATATTTGACTCAATCCATTTGAGGCACTGGTGATGGAGGGAAGCTGTCCCCTGTAGAGCACAATGATTGCACTTCTGGGTGTATGCTAATCAGTCTCCCTAAAATACAAGAAAAATGGAAAAAAATACTGAGTTTTTCTCTTCTGTAAGAGGTATTTTTTTGAAAGAGGCTATACATAGTTCACTGAAATTCGGTGGGAACTAAATTCTGCTCCTCTCCTTTGAAAATTTTCTGAACACATAATCAACAAAAAAACCTGGTAATCAGAATTTGCTTTTATGCATTCCTATAGTTTTATTTTTTCATAAAACTCATTTGTTGTAATCAGTGAAAAGAAATCTTAATGAAATCTGTATTGGAATACTGATGGCTACTTATAAAACTGTGCATCCAGTCTAATGTGTTTCAATAGCTTTTCTGGCTGTCCTAATTTCTATTTTAGACTATGCCATTTCCTTTTTCATTTTAATATTCCACCCAGTCTTTAGCTTCATTGCACAATTTTAGATGACTACCAAATTCAGAATGATTTAACCTTATGCACTGTTAATGCCAGTTTTTCCTCCTCTGAGATACCATGAATCACCATGTTCTGTAATGGTGTCATTTTCTGGGTTATTTCTCATGTGAGATATTTTCTTTCTAGGCTCCTGTTAATGTCCAAGGTGTCTGTTTTCTTTCTTCAACCAATGCTTTCATTGCAAAAACATCTGGGCTGGCCCACTGATTTAGCTTCTAGCTAGAAGCACTGGAACATGACTGTCAGACCTGTCATAAACTGGAAATGCTCCTGTCTTTATGTTGACATTGGCACTGAAACTGCTGTGTTGAAACAATAAAAACTGGACCCAAAGGAAACAGGAAGTAAACCTGAGTTTTAGAGCAAAATGAGAAAAACTTGTTTCTAAGAAACACAGAATTTGTCATAAAATGTCTACAGTTGTGACTTTCTGGGGGGAAGAAAGCCTTATATGAAACTGTTCTCTCAGTGCAAAGCCTTGCCAACCTCGACAGAGAACAGAACATCAAAATGTGTGGTGGGTTTCCCTTCTCTAAAAGTCAAATCACTGTATTTCTAGGCACTGAATTACCACAACAGGCCCTGTCACCTCCAGGACCGCTCAGTACCTCCTTTCTTACCTCAGGTTTTTCTTGTCCTTTTTAGATTAGGAAGTATCTTTTCTTTTTGCACATTTCTGATGCCCAACTCCTTCTGGGTAGTACTGGAAACCAACAGCAGAAAATGTTGTGACATAAAAAATAAAAAAAAGCTGTTGTTGTAGTGGCAGTATCAGTTGAGGAATGTTAACTGGTGTTCCCTTGGTGCAACTCAGTAAAATAAAACAAGTAATGTTTTGACAAATACACAGAAGCAAGTTTGGACAGTTTTCCTTGTAGCTCTGAGGGTGTACTTTGCAGAAAAAACAAGACAAGCATGGCTGAAATATTTTCAAACCTATTCATAGGGGAATATTAATCTCCAGGAAGCACAATAAACACAGACTTTGATTTCCTTTTCCTTCCTTTTATAGACAACCCAAGAAATCCTGCAGAAAATGAAGAAACCAGAAGCCAGACAGGAAACAATATACAGAAACTGAAGCACTGCAGGTCTTGTTAGCATTAGATAACCATATGGCTTTACAGAAACCATAGAATAACAGCCATCCTAATTACAGATAAGTGATGAAAGGAAGCTTAACATTAACCCCATTAAAACAGCAGCGGAGGCGATCTAATCGCAATGGAAAAATGCAGCAGGAGTGGAAAGGATGACCTAGGAATTATACCTAAAGACCACAGAAATCTGTATTTGGCCTAACAATAGCTGTGCTAGCTTGATTTGATTTTAATGTACACTAGCTCTCTTGCAACTCTTGTCACAGTAACAGAGATCCTGGTTCCTTGCCATGGATAGCATTTTTCAAACAGCTGCAAATTTTGCTACTTGCTGTTCGTGTCTGATGATGTGTGCTATATGTTTGGGGTTTTTCTGCAATTATGACATTAGTCAGCTTATTGAAAGGCTAGATATTTCAATTTTCAGCTGTGCATACTTTTATGTGGGAGGCAATTCCTTTCCCTTTAGGCTATTTCCTGGGGCTAGGTACCATTTCAGGGACTGTAGTAACCAAACTCTTGATGTCTTCTCTGCTGACACTATTCTGATATTGTAGCCTATCATTGTTTCACAGGGCTGAAGATCTTTTGTTTCAAAGTAGCTGGGGAAAGGTACTCGTAGAAACTATCAGGTGCTTTCAGTGCTTTCCATATCTTGACTTTGACCCTTTACTAATCTATTCTGCATTGACTTTATCTAAGGGAAAAACCTCTGGCCCACAATATAGACTGAAGTTACACTAGAAATTTCTGGCATATAAATTTTCCCAGTAGAAGAGGCTTGAACTCTTAGCCAAGAAGTAATAACTCACGATGATTTTGTTTCTTTTCTGCCATAAAACTGGAAAATGGATGAATTTGCCTGCTAGTGTACATCTACTGTTTGAAGGTCCATATGGTTATCCCAGTTCATATTCATAAAAAATGAAAACCAACAAAGTCCTCTGACTGTTTATAAATGTAACCCATGTTTTGCCAGCAATTCTGTCATATTCCTTCTCTCTCTTTTCATATTCCGTGTTATGAGTAAGCAGCAAAGAAATTGCCAGCTATCACATGCTTTTATCATGCTCTTAATTTGTGCATTTTTGTAAAAACCATGATCCTTTCTGATTTCATTTTTTTCAGTACTCAACAGACCATCCAGTAATATTGAAACACAAACTGGAATTGTCCTGATGAGACTGTGTTTGGATCTAGATCAGGTTGGCAATAAATTGTTATTCATGCTGTATTAGAGAATGAGTCAGTACTTCGGATTTGACAGGATTAATTCCCTAAGCAGTTTTAGATTTTGGCAGTAAAATACCTAGAAAAAAATCTGAAAATCTTTTGTGAATACTGTCTAGCATCAGTGGTAATACGTAGATTCACCTCTCATGAAGTTTAAGAAAAGAGAGATTTTAAACAATTCCACTTCTTCTCTAATCAAATCCTGTCATGAAATAGCCTCAAGTTTTGAAGTAAGGTTCAAGCTTGATTAGCTAATGGCATTTTCAGTTGGCTTGCTGGAAAAGGAAGTGGGTCAGAGTATCTGGGTGATGTCCTAACAGATTTCTGATTTCAGAGAGATATATTGGGCCTTGTAAATTGGGTTATCATGCTTATGTGAGCTAATACCTAGAGTCACACTTAAATGGGTATTTCAGTACTTCAGGGAATGACTACAGTGTTTAGACCTCTGCCAGGAGTACAGAGACGAGCCAACTATTCTGGTGCAAGAGTTATCTCAAAGAAATATTCCAGTCTATGTTTGTGTGCCAAAATGTAAAATAATGAGCCAGTTCCCAGGAACTAAGGAAATTGCTGAAGGTAATATAGTACCAGATTGCTGCTTGCTGGAATTGAACAGAGGTGGAATCTTGCACAGGTTTTACCTCCAGGAATTTTCCATCCAATGTACCTACCAAAAGAATTGTCTCTCCTTTGAGAGAACTCAAGAAAAAGCTCCTTCAGTACTCTTATGCCCCTTGCAGTCATACAAAAGACAGTAACCAAAATGAATCTGATCAACATCACATGAGGACACAATGCATTTCATCAGAATCACACTTGACCTTTAAATAATTCTATAAACAGTGCCTGTATTATGTTAGCAGATGTTCTGTAACAGGAAAAGCAAAGATCATTAAAGGTTTGTACAAACAGTTTGGACATATAAAACAACTGAAAAACTGCTTGGTTGTGGTCATCTGAATCTGTCTGGTTTTCACAGACCTCATGTGACTCTCTGCAACACTGGTAATATTGAGTGGATTGCTCCTTCTTTCTGTTTGGCCCAGGGACTCCTTTTCAACTCCACCTTTGCAGAGAGGAAACGAGACATTTCTTTTTGGGAGCACCTAATCTATTATATGAAATAAAACTGAGTTAAATTAAAATATCCATCAAGCTTCAAATCAATGTTCTTTGATTAATGTTTGGGAACTTGTGAACCTTTTAATGATTTCAGGCTCATAGAATACCTCAAGTTGGAAGGGACCCATAAGAATCATGGAGTCCAACTACTTGCTCCTCATATGACTACCTAAAGCATAGAATAGAACACAGCTTCACTGTGTGCTCAGCTCTGCTGCTGCAATTCTGACACTATCTCTGCACCAGATTCAGTTTCCAGCCTTCTTAGCTCATTTGTACATGGCCTGTATTTCTGGTCGGATAATCATGACTTTTCTCAACCGAACTATGAGGGTAGTTTGGAAGATATCATGAAGTGTTACCTGAATCTCACTGGAAGTTTTTCATTAAGTACTCCAACTCAGAAAAAAATAATGACGTCTGATCACTGCTGCCAAAATTTTCTCCATGAAAATCTTGTTTTCTGTATTTCAGAGGTCTTCACAAATTTCATACAAAGCATCTTGGAGTACTTAATAAACATTAATTATTCTTTGAATACCATGTTTCATTACTCATACCAAAATTCAAGGCAAAACTTAGGAGCAGAGTGCTCCAAAACAGCGGCATACAAAGGAGAAGCTAATGTGTTTCCATAACTACTGACCAAGCAGCAGGATACAAGAAATTTGCAGTGGATTTGTCTGGAGTTATGTGTTGGCAACTTTTAAAAAAGTCACTATAGGTCGGCTTGCATCAGGTGTCCTCAACATGAGAAGAAAATGTAAATATCCTGCTCCTTCCGTATTTTCTGACTGCTATATGTGACACTGTCTCTGGAGATTTTTCTCCTGAAATAAAACTGGAAGTTATTTCAATATTTCCAGATATACCCAAGAGTTTTTACTCAAACTCTTAATAAAAGTATAAGACAAAACCCCCCACAATTCATTTCTCCATTGCTATTTTTTGTCATTAAGCATAGGTACAAGACATAGATTCATTTACAATGTATCTTTCCAATTTACTTCATACCTAGTTGTCTTCAGTAGATCTTTACCTGGACTGTGAGGATGGGCTGCACAAACACTTTTCCAGTCCAGAATGGTTCACTAGGTGCAGTTAAACACTGGTACAGTTTACCATCTTCACTAACCAGACTAAGGCTGGACTTCATGTGACTTGCCTTAAATTTGTGAATGGTTATAAGGTTCTAAAGTGTTCCAAAACTTTCTTTTCATCTCAGATAGGGACTGTGAATTGAATTTTGATGTATATAAAAGAATTATTTAAGAAAATCAGTTCAGAAGTGTCACAATAATCCTTAAGAAGTAGGAAGGTGCAAAAGTATTATATCAAGGAATTATTTATATGCCCTTGATTATGTGTCAGGTATAGTTTTTCTCTCTGCAGCCCCTTTTCATAGTATTATATTTTCCTATCCCATTAAGGACTATTTTCTTTAGTATTCCACTATATTGTGTGCTTTTTGGCGTATGGGTTTTGATTTGTCATTTAAACTTTACTACATTTTGTTCATTATACTGCTAATGTTATGAAACACATCATTATACAGAGTGTCAGCTCCACAAGATCAAATCTCAACAGTTTTGTGTCTGAAAATCAGCTCTGAATGAACCAACAAAAAGAGTATTTCTCTTATTGCCCTGCCCTTCCCCTGACTGCCACAAAAGATGCTAATATGGTTCTGCTCTTTTTTTCATTCTTTCATCCATGGGAGAGCTTTGATATTTGGTTTCTACATTTGTCTGCTGGATTCTTTTCTGTGACATACAGCTCAGGAAATGCCACTTCCATCCCTCTCTAGATTCTTCTTGCCTGAAAAGCAAACAAGGAAACCCAAACAAAACATCTTCTTAATATTTATGTATAATTTTAATGAATACTGAAGTGAACACTTACACTTTTCATAGTACTGTTGTAAAGGAAATTTCTGCTATAATGTGTTTGTTTTCTACTGAACACACTTGCAGGATTTATGATTATTATTGTATTTTAATTGTTTTTTTAACTTGTGCCCTTAAAACCCCTTAACTTTTTATCCACTCTGTGTTTGCAATTTCCCTCCAAAATACTGCTGCCAGTGAGTTATGAGAATTACTGTTAATGATTCTTACATACTATGTAGGCATTTATTTACTTACTATGTTAATAGTTCTGTGTTGTCAACATACTGTCACTTCATTAGAGGGAAGCTGGTGCTCCAGTTGTATCTCATTTTACCTGACAGAATGAGGAGTGTGGATTTTTTTTTTTGCAACAATAGGAATTTTATGAAGAATGCTACCTTTTATAGTTATACCTGTATTACAGTGAATACAACTCATGTTTCCCAAACTAACTTTACATTATCTACTGGGATAAACATGACAGTACAGCACAGAGCAGTTGAGTGTGAGCCAGCCATCCAAATTTATACTAAAGATGTCAAATGTTTCTTACAGTCAAAAATGAGCTCAAGGCTTCGGCTTGCTCATGCTTGTGTATCAGCAAAACTGATACCCAACCACTTGTGAAGGTGGGCTACATGGCCTTTGGGGTCTTTCAGGAACATTTCAGAGCCTTTCAGGGCTCTTCTTCGCTATATGACTACCACCATGTGCAAAGAGTGGGTTGATGAAATTGAATCTGAAACCCCAGAAAGGAGCATGAATAGATCAAAGTGCTGAGAGATCACATCAGCTGTCCCATTTGAGTCAGTTCTTCCCCCTGCCTGTGCAGGTGGATGGCTGCTGCTTGCTTTGTGCTGTAAGCTGGTGGAATGAATGACAGTGTGGAAGGAGTGGAACCTCCCATGATGGCCATTAGATGGACTGAGAAACCTTAGGAGGCTTCATTTGGAGCTGTTTCCCAGACGCTTAGCCCAGTCTACAGGAATTATGCAAATTCTGGACGCGAAAGGCAGGAATTAAACTTCTCTATGTACAGTATGTTAGGGTGGGCCTTGTCTGACCGCTTCTCATGTCTTGGCCATACATCTTTTACAAAGTGGAGACCTGAGAAACAAGATTGTTATATGTAGCAATTGTTTTAAGTTGTCTTTATAGATCTGTATGTAAAGATTACTTATCATGAGAACACATAGTATTACAAATGTAATTGAAATTTGTGAAAAATGTTGCAATTGAGTTTATTTCAATATTCAATATAGAATTGCTTATTCTTGTAAGCAATATTGAATAGATCCTTGTGCAGGCAAGTCTATAGAAAACACGTGGTCTAACCAGAGCAGACTCTCCTGCAAACAACTCCAGGACTCAACTTGCTGTGCTTCAGCTTTCAGTCAATTGAGTTGAAAGTGCTCAGCTGAGGGCCTACTCAGGGTTACGGCCAATAAGTGAAGAATAATCATGTGAAGATGTATATCACTGTATCCATCCCATAATTAATAACATTCACATGACCTGTCACTTCCTTTAGTCAATGATTTTGCATCCCAAGCACTCGCAACTATTTAGCATTTGAAACAGGTTAATGTTCTGAACATTTGATGGTAGGAAGAAATTTGAATAATTTACCATAAATATTTTTCAAACATTCTATTGTTGTTACCAAACCTGGCGTGGCCCATTTTCTGTATCATATTGCCTGAAAGTGCAGCTGCACATCACAAACAAAAGCGGATTAAAGCCAGTGTAGCACATTTCTGGATTTGCATATAATCTGTTTTACTTGCTGTCAGACACCAAGCAGCTGGTATGTCTTTTGGGAAAGGTGTACAGTTTCCTTTTAAATAAATATGCAGACTAAAGTGCTAGAAGTTATTTATTTAGTAATTTACGTCAGCACCTTAACACTGCAGTACTTACAGTACGTTTGAAAAACAAACTATGAACAAATTACTGATGAAACTTGTAGGCCCCCTGCATGTTAAATATTATTTCCAGTTTCCCATGAGTGCAAGGGTAAGTGAAAAATGCTTCGAATCAGATAGGTTTATACCCTTTATCATGATGCTCTGATGGACTGCTGCAGAAGCCTTGGCCAGCCACAAAAAATCTGCCATGAAAAACAGTTTGTCAGAAACCTTCAAAATTCAAGCCTAAAGTTACAAGGGTGACATGGTAGAACTAAATCCTACTATAGGAGGTCGAAGAGGTAGTGAGCTCTCACACAAATGAATTTTTTTTTAACAAATGAAAGAGTGAGAAATCATACATCTACACCAGGGGGAAATAGTAGCAGTCTTCAGGCACACACAGTGAAAGACATCTTTATAGCTTCTGGCACTCTGAGGGCAATATGTTACTTATGTAATGTGGCATTCAACCACACTGCAAAAGGCTAGCCAGAGAAAAATGAGGTTTCTTTCTTTGGTGATTCCTTACAGTTATTGATTTCATTCCCTAAACATCTATAGCTCCTTAAAGAAAGGAAAACAAGTCTGTCATAGAATCATAGAATAAGAGCCATATAATGGCTTGGATTGGAAGGGACCCTAAAGGTCATCTGGTTCCAACCTCCAGGCTATGGGTAAGGCCACACTTGAGCAGATTGCCCAGAGCTTCATCCAACATGTTCTTGACCACTTCCAGCAACTGGGAATCCACAGCTTTTCTGGGTGACCTTTTCCAGTGCCTTACCACCCTCACAGTAAAAAAATTCTTCATGATATCTAACCTAAACCTACTCTCTCTCAGTTTAAACCCATTTCCCCTTTTCCTGTCTATACATACTCTTGTAAAATGTCTCTCCCATCTTTCTTAAAGTCTCCCTTCAGGTACTGACAGGCCACAGTTAGGCCACCCCAAGGCCTTCACTTCTCCAGGCTGAACAATCCCAATTCTCCCATCCTTTCCTCATAGGAGAGATCTTCCATCCCTCTGATCCTGTTCATGGCTGTCTTCCGAAGTCACTCCAACCGATTTGTGTCCTTCCTCTGCTGGGGACCCCAGAGCTGGATGCAGCACTGCAGGTGGAGTGTCACCAGAGCGGAGTAAGGAGACAGAATGACCTCCCTTAATTTGCTAGAAAGAGCTTTACTTTGGCAAAAAAACCCTACCAAAACCATCTAGCCAACCAACCAACCAAAAAATCCCACTGTAACCAGCCAACCCAAACCCAGAAACTTTCGTGTTTTGTTTATAGTACTTGCCTGGAATTTCCTTTCTGATCCGTAAAACCAAGATAACTATAATCAAACAAATTCAGATGCTCTATTTCAATGAAATAAAATTCAAGGCCTAAAAGTGAGATTTAAGATTTCTGTGTTTCTAACAGACTTTGTCTTATGAATAAGTAAGACAGATTTGTTTTCATTTAGAGTAATTTTCTTTTTCTACATTTTTTATCTTGTGTCATATTCAAGTGTATCCTAAAAACTCTTACCAAAAAAAAGGCACTTAATATTCTATCATCAGATGGCTGCTCTGAATATAAAACATTGCACAGAAGACAAGTGAACTAGATAAGAAACAGAAACTGTTTGTCTTCATAATGTTATAGGTAAAGTTGCAAATTGAATAAGAAGTCTAACTACATGATTATATTCAGATGCTAAGCAAACAGACTTCAAGTCCTTTGTATTGCATTTGAAAATTCCCTAAACTCGTTTTCCAGATCCCAAGGCAAAGATGTGTGGTATATATCCAACAGTGTGATTTTGCTGGCAATAAAAGTAGTAATAGTGAAGTTCCTGCACATGGTGAATCCAAGATCACTAGAGATGCTTACAGCTTACTGTTCTGTGTGCTGAAGTGTAATGAAACATACAGAAAAAATAATCCCACTTTAATCTCTGAATTTCCACTACCCATATGAAAAGTGCCAGATGCTTTCACCACTGGAGAATGTCTTTGATTTGTCTGCTGAATGATGTAGATTTAACAGTGTCAACTTACTACTTTAAACAGCAAATGTACTTGGATATGACCACCTGGAACTTCTCTTTGGGAAGGAATATCTATTTGGCTCTTGCACTTCTCAGACCCTCATTACAAATCCAGATTTGATTTACAGACTATAGATGTTCTACTCTGAAGCAGATATTTCTTCAAAATCTTAAATAATATCAGTCTGAAAAAATAAGGGAAATCCATGATTAAGGCTGTCATCTCATCCTTGTATTGTTACACTCTGCAGAGGATAAGTAAGGCTTGAGAAGAAAGTCTATATATGATACTAAGCATATCCTGTGAGATATATCCTGCAGAATTATTCCTGAAAGCCAAGAATACTCGCCAGGAAATTTGGTTGTGCATTTGCAGTAGACTCAAGGCCCTCCAAAGGCTCCATATTTTGACTAATGGCAGTGCATGAGGGGGCACTTGCTGAAGTACTTAAATGTGACATGAATCAAATATTTAGTTGTGGGTTTACTCACACATGCATTGAAAATGGAGGCTAGACAATAGATCTCCCCCTTTCTATTATTAATTGCTTTAAATAGTAATTCAGGATTAAAACAAATAAGAAAAAAACTATAGCTCAGCCTGCACTAGCAAATTACCTTATTGGCATGCAATGTATGAACAGGATGATCTGACCCCACCATTTGCCCCAAGTACTGGTTTCACTGTGTCCAAAATGTCAGGGAAACATTTCCTCTGAACAGTTGTTCTGTTTTCTTATGTGTGAGTATAAGAGCACTTCTTGAGACAGAAAGTGAGTTTAAGGCATTATTATCTGCAAGTACCTCAGAATTTCTGGAGTTGAGGTAGTGTTTCTAGATAAATGAAACAGCAATTTTCAGTTGTCATCTGCATTTTCTTGGGGGAAAAAAAGTTTCTTTTCAAGTTGAGAATTTTTATGTTTGTTTTCTGGTTGAAAGGGAATTTTTTGAAAGTCTGATGTTTCATAAATTAACGTGGTACGCCATCTACCATTATATTTTGGACTGGTAAACATTTCCCATTGCTTTTGTTGTTCAGCCAGAAAGCTGCATTTCTTCATCCCTCATGAGGGCAGAGTTGAGGTTAGGTCAAACAGTGCGTGCAAAGTGTTTTTCTGCTGTTGTTTAAGCAAGCTTTAGCTATTTCTGCAGCTGATTTAGAGTTCTTTGATCTGGCTCATTCACTATAAATATAGAGAAGATGTAACCATGATCAAGGCTGCAAACAAAATATGCTGACCTTAGTTACCTCTGGGGTAAAATAATGATGGGAGACAGGAAAGGAAAGAAAGCAGGAACAATGAATTAAAGTATAAAGAATCTGATTCTTCACTTACTTATACAAGCTTGTTCCAGTGAATTCCACCTAATTCAGTGGATTTACTTCTGATTTACAGTGGTGTGTGAGAGAGTAAAAGCAAGCCTCATATAATTGCAAAGAAAACTAAAAGGAAACATGATTAATGTGCTGCATTTCTCATGTACCACAAGTAAGTTAGATTAAATACATTACAATAGATTGGACCAAGGAAACATTTGGTTAAAAGACTTCTTCATGAAACCGAGGGTCTATACAATAATGTGTGATTTAGTGAAAAATACTCTTGTGTGAACACTGAGCCCATTTATTGTCCTCTACAGTGCTCATTGCCTTTCACTGTCAGACAGAGAATGGTCTAGCACCATGGTAAATTTTTAATATGGCAATTTTGCTTTCTTCTATTTCTCTATGCAGTTTTTCATTCCTGCAGCTAATTTGCTAATGTTACTGTGTTTCACCAAAGAGGCAAAATTTTCATTGATTGAAAAAGCTCTTTTTATAGCTTTGGGGTGTCTGACAATAAATACTGGGAAAGAAATTCAATTAAAGAATAGCCCCTTTTGGAAAATGTAAAAAAACTCCAACAACTAAAGGATGAGAAAATCAGAATCATATTTGAAATTCAGCAGACTCTATTAGTATAGAAATCAATAATCTGAAATCAAGTATCTTCTAATGCAGTTGACTTTTTTTATATTGTACACAACCAAATCTGATCTTATGGGGAGGTACAAGGCTCACAATTTGCTATTCACTCCATTTCATGCTGTCCAGTATCTGGTGTGGTTATTTTGGTTTCCTTCCCTTTGTATCTCATTCTAGATGAGGCACATTCCTCTTCCTTGAATGCTAACAGTTTTTCCTGAAACTGTTTTCCCTTCTTGTTCAAGAGTTTTTCCTTCATATTCATGTGACTGCTCCCCTCTGCAATATTGTGGCCTTTCTTGAGTCCTGTGTGCAGTTTGGGCCAGAATGATATCAGAAGGATATAAATCTATTAGAGATGGCCCAAAGGAGGGCAATGAGGATGGTGAAGGGCCTTGAGAGGAAGCCATATGAGGAGCAGCTGAGGTCACTTGGTCTCTCCAGCCTGGAAAAGAGGAGACTGAGGGGAGACCTCACTGCAGTTACAACTTCCTCACTGGGGGAAGAGGAGGGGCAGGCACTGCTCTCTTCTCTGTGGTGATCAGTGACAGGACCTGAGGGAATGGCCTGAAGTTGTGTCAGGGAAGTTTAGGCTGGATATTAAGAAAAGGTTTTTCATCAGGATGGTGCACTGGAACAGGCTCCCCAGGGCAATGGTCACAGCACCAAGCCTGAGAGAGTTCAGGAAGCATTTGGACAATGCTCTCAGGCACTGAGATGTGACTGATGCTGTGACCCTTGGAGCTGTCCTGTGCAGGGCCAGGAGCTGGAGCTGGACTTCCTGGGTATCTTGGGTCAGTCGAGGTCAGCTGTCCAAGCTGTGTCCCCTCCCAGCTCATTGTGCAGTCCCAGATTCCTTACTGAGGTTGGAACAGAAAATACGTAGGACTGTGAGATGTTTATAATCTGATTAATAACAACACAGTGATGAGCACCCCCAAGATACATTTCAACTATGATTGTAACTACCACATTAATAAATTAAAATGCCACAAATGGAAAGGGGAGAGGAGAAGTTTGTGGTATAGATGTTTTCTGAGGATTTTCTCCTCTCCATGTGCAGGTTCAAAATATGTAAGTAGCAGAGAAGAGTCTTGAAATTGCCACATATGCCTTAAGCAATGATCACAACAGCTTGATTTGTTAAGGGTGGTGTTAAATAAGACAATTTTTATCTCAGTCATTTTATAGTTCTTTCAGGTTCTGAATAAGCACAATGTTTAAGAGCTACTTGTACAGTCAAAGTTTTGGACCACATTTTATTCTACAGAGTTAAGTGTCATGGAAAGAAAACAAAATGAGAGAAACTGAAATTTTGATTAGGATCACTGCTGAATGTCCACAGTTCTTGGAGGCATTCTTCATACCATTGTAAACCTGGAGCCAAAGGGACTTGTGCAGTAACTGTGCTTTAATGTGGTGTTAGATGAGAAACTCTCGCAGTAAACATCAAATGCAAACTATATCAGTTTATCTTTGGGAAAGATGTTTATAACTGAGAAAGGGCTTTCAGGTGATAAAGAAATTATCACTTTCCTGTCTAACCCATTCCAAAGGATAAATACCACAGGGAATTTAAAAAAAAAGAAACAACTTTAACCAATATATCTTTTCCTACAAGATCAAAGCTGATTGCTGTGATCTCCTCCTGGTACATATGCTTGGGAATTCTTTGAAAAGCTTTGCGAATTTGAGGGGAAATAAAAGAATTATGTTTATTTTCAGAAAGTGCTGATATTGGCTCTGTCTAGACTGTCAAGCAAGTACTTTCTGCACTTAGGCTATGTTCCAAATACAAAGAGAAAAGTTGAGTGTATAGCCAAACAGAAATCTACAGTGTGCTTCAGTACATCCTCCAGACTGGATCAATCAAAACTAAGACTTCTGGGCACATAGAACAGCATACTTGCCCTGTGGAATGTTAGCAATCAATAAATCTTGAGCCTTGTATTTAGTATTCACTAGGGAGGAGTGACTTAAGAACACTAATTTGTTCCTTCATGGAATATTAGAGTTGCATGACAAAAAAAAACACTGGGATGTTTACTTCTGGAATCTATCAGCTTTGTTTCAGCTGAAATGCCTTTGTTTTCATTATTGAAGTGTTCCAGCTCGTATGTACTATGTACCTATCAAACCTAGTTTCTGAATAGAGTTGATGTCTACTCCTTATATTCCATATCTCTTATCTTATGAAGGCAGACTTACATCTTTAAAGAATCTGTAAATTCAGCTGTAAGTTCTATCTATATCTATGTGCGGAAAATTTGATACTTCTTTGTAATTTTAAGGGATTTGATGCCAATCTGTCTTAAAGATACATTTAATGTGTTCAATAGAATCAACAATTTCCTTATCATGATTAATAAAAAAAGATTTTCTGAAATAAATTATAAAGATTAGATATTTTACCAGAGGGAATGTGGCTTTAAGATATAGACAGATGAAACAATAGTTTTGCTTGAAGATTGGAAGAGAAGCATAAATCAAAAGATCTAGAAGTCTAAACACCATGAAGGTCTGCTTCCAAATAGCCCTTAAGTGCTGATTTACTTTCTGTGAAAGTACAGAACATTTTCAGAAGTAGTACCCAGTCTAGAACAAGTACATACCCTTCAGCTTTTCTGAAAATGAGATCATTACTTCATATTTGGGTTAGTTTATTGTTTGGTTGGTTTTGGTAATGTTGGAAATTTATATTTTCCTGAGGCAATATTAATGTTGTAAGCCTGAGCATCCAACACCTTAAGTGACATGAAATCTGAATTCTGAACTGACAACCAGAGTATTTGTTTGACAGCTCCTGGGGGTGACACTGGTCTAAAACATTCACCTTTTTCTGCATCAATAGTCAATTAAAAGGTTATATTTAAAAAAAAAAATAGCTGTATTAGAAAGAAGGTACACAAATATCTAAGGTTAGTTGCCAATGACTTTCAGGACAGGTCTACAGTCTAAGCTGCTTTTTTCTTGATTCTTCTCTGGTGGAAAAGCAAGAAAAAAGCCCCACTTATCAGCTTTCCTTTATCCTTCAACATGACTTGCTTTAACCCATGAATGTCACATGGCTACGCTATGAATTAAATTTCTTTTTCATCTTGTGTTCCAAAAGCACAAGTATATTCAAAATGTTCATTTTCCTAAGCCTTATTGATCAACATTATTTATTTCCCATATCTGCACACTTTTCCAGGGGACAAATAAGTTTGGATAGTACTGCTAACTAGTAATTTCCCTGCAAGTAGCTTGTTAATTTTATCGGAGTAAATATTAAGTGTAGTATTTGTTAATTGATGTAACAGCAGTGGTGTAATTTATAGATGAAATGTATTTATCTTGGGCAAAATATAGTCATGGGCAGCAACACAGATGGTTGGAAGTAGTTAAAAAGGGGAAACAATTGTGCTTGAATTTGGCCAGGACACAGGGACTATTGCAATATGTTTGCGAGGAGAGGTATTTGGAAAACTAAATGTTTCTAAATATTCCTGGCCTCAGTGAAATATTGCATCAAAAGATGGCAGACAGTGGCTAATTTACTTAGCCAGAAATACTACAGACATTGCCAAGGCTAAAACAAATTTAGTTCTTTCCTATTCATTTACTAAGTGAAAAGTGTGTGACTTTGATGCTAATGCAGTGCAATAAAAATCAAATCTGTGACTGTTTCCTGCTGTCAATGGACTACCCTACAAATGCTATGGAGCCATCTACCAGGGTGAGAAAAAAATCTGTTTCTTAGCTTTAATAAAAATACACTGACCTTGTTGAGTCTTTGTAACAATTAAATGATGCAAAAAAATGTTTATAGTGTGGAGATAGAATGTGCACAATGCATCCGCCTCCTATTTTTGGTAATATTGTCCTCAAAAGTGGCTAGAAAACCTATCAAGCATGGAAATGGAGGGATAGACAATATATATGAGGAAATTGGATTGGAAATAGCATAAAACTCTTTTACTTCTATTTTATTTCCTACTACTCAGACTCCCCAGACGTCCAAACAACATTAAGCAATAAGTTTGAAGGGTAATTAATAGGACTTTGAAGAATCTTGCTGAAGTAAACAAGGATACCACTGTATTTAACATCTGCTGAAATCCTTGTCAATGTAGTCATAGAAATCTCTCTTTTAAAATAAAATATTATCAAATTAAAATATTTGTCTACATTTTGTATAGGACTAGGGGAAATCAAACAAAATGCGGGTTTCAGGAAAGGTGAGTTCCAGGTAGAGACTTGGATGCTTTGAAGCAGCAAGATTATGGAATCAGACAGAAACAGGTAGGAGTAACCTGCTGGGTGTATATGTGGCCCCACACAGAGATGGACTTGGAAGGCAGGAGCTATCATCTGGAAAGATGATTAAAAAAACAAGGAGTCGGACAAAAACAGGGGAAAAAAAACCCATAGCAAATCAAGACAGGGGCCCTGATCCGGCAATATTATGTGTGTGTTTAACTACACCCTTGGGACTTGTTGGATTTATAGGAAGTATTCACATAAATAAGGTGAACCGTCTGCAAAGTTGAGGCAAAGGGCCAAAGCATCTGTCCTCAATCTTATAATACAGTGATGCAAAATAAATTACCTGAAAAATAATGGAACCTTTAATTCCAGTACTCTGAGCCTTTAATTCCTCAGTGTATTATATGTGGATTCATTACAGTATATGCACTGAGTCTATTTAAACAGCTAATACAGCATGTAAAATAAACTTTTCTGATGTAGGAAATACATTCTCATCTAAGTGAAAGCTGAACTCATTTTATTTCATAATCTGGTTTATGTCTTCCACATGACCCAAGTGATTAAGGCCAAGTGGAATATATCTTTTGGTAATACTTGCTGTAATAGTCATGGGTTTAGTTTGTGTAAACCTGAAATGCCATTACTAATGAAGAAAAAGGATTTTGTTTTTAAGCAATTGTTTTAAGAAATTGCTCTTTTAAGTTAAAGTTGAAGAACTGGTAACAATTCTTGCATGATGATAGCAACTAATCTTGGTTTTTCTTGTTGGTCAGTATGTTTCATACAAAAAGCATTAGGGATCATACCTATGGCTGAAAGAGATGATGTAGTTTATGATAGTTTATTAGCCTAGAGATAATATCTAGTATAAGGTGCAAATCTACTCAAAGGTCAACCCTGGAACAAAATTTGAAGGAGGCTATCAGTGAGAAATCCATTGGTTAACTTTTGATTAGTTATTTAGGGAGGATTTAAAACACGTTTCCTGGAAAAAACCAAAAGTTGAATGCTAAACAGATCTCTCAGGCACTTACATTAATGTGTACTGTGACTGACTGACTTTTTCAATGAAGCTGAGAATTATGGTAGTCAGAACAATGGTCAGAAAAATGACATTCCTTTTCCTGGAACAGCAGCTGTAAAAGGGGCTTCAGCTGCCTGGAAATTAGTCGCCTGGATTTAAAGTGGGCTAAACTCCAAATTTTAGCAAGAAGGAGTTTGAAAAATGAGAAGATAATTCCAGTGTATGTGCCATTCCATTTTTGTTAAATACAATGGAAAATTCCAGTCCAGAGAGAAAGTGGGGCCTAATAAACTGAGCTTGATAGTATTTGTTTATATTAAATCATTCATTTTAAGCAAGATTTGACAGAGTTGCTGAGAATGTAGTCTTCAATGTCCAGACCCGAACCCCTTCAATAGCATCAGAGATAAAAGTGTGTGCACTTCCTTTGGCTTTACTTTTTTCGGTTTCTGGACATCTGAGGCTTCCATTTTCTGCTGGCTTCTTTATTTTTATTGCTTTTTAAAGTGTGTATTAGGCTAGAGTTATTGCTGGTTTACTCTCTCACCTCATTGCTCACCTAAGGCCTTTGTAATCCTTAGAGTCTTTTAAAATTTTATTTCTATTTCCAGCAGGTGCTGGCTCTTCTCCATATGCTGGCATTTTAGCTATTCAGGGATGCATACTGTGAGCCAGCTTAATAGTTTCTGCCACAGCCTGATATTCAGAGCTTGCAAGGACACGAACTGTTTACATTAATTTTTAGCAAATGCTGATGTGCTCTTATGTTAAATAGTGAGAAAGTTAAGGTTACATTTCCCTTCCTAATTTTTATCTTGAATCCCGAAGGCTTTGATTTATGTTCTGGATTAACAACCCTTCAAAATTTTAATTTACAAATCATCTGGGCATCTGGACAGAAACCTGGTATAATTCATTCTGAGGTGGTGTGTCCCATCCAGGGAAATACCTGCTCTAGAAGCATCCAGCAAGACAGTCTACCTGGTCCCACAAATGAGAAGGTGATATTGGTCAGGACAGATGAAGGAGTAGGAGATAGTCTTACACATGGAGACTCCCATGAAGATATTCTTGAGGTTTTGAGGCGCATCGGATAACATTTCAGCTTTGTGAAGATAGTGTAAAAAAAGTCTGGGGCACAGGCTAGGTTTGACCTCAGTTGTGGATAAACCCTGGTTGCTAGTTAGGCTTCACACAACCACTCACTCACTCTCCCCTGGTGGGATGGGAAAGAGAATTAGAAGGTTAAAAATGGGAAAACTCATGTGTTCATATAAGGACAATTTAATATATAAAGCAAAAGCTGCACCCACAAACAACCAAAACAAGGAATTCATTCACCACTTCTCATGGGCTGGCAAATGTTCAGCTTGGAAAACACAGGCAAGTGTTTGACCAGGAAAGCAGGGCTTCATTGTGAATAACAGTGACTTGGAAAGAGAACTGCTACCACTCTGAATGTGATGCCCCTCTCCTTTTTCCTCCAGGTTTATTTGCTGAATGTGACACCATATGGAATGTAGTATCCTTTGGATCAATGGAGTCAGCTGTCTTGGCTGTGCCCTCTCACAGTGTCTTGTGCATCCCCAATCGCACTGCTGGTGGAGTGATGTGAGAAGCACAAAAAGCCTTTCTGCTGTATGAGTACTGCTCAGGAACAGCTAAAACATTTCTCTGCTATGAAATCCAAAACATAGTCCTATATGAGTTACTGTGAAGAAAATTACATCTGTCCCAGCCAAGACCAGTACAAACTATTAATATGAATTTTAAATTATTTAAATGGAGCATGTGGCTATGATGTCTGATAGCCTCACAACCATTTACTTGACACACATCAACCTTGTTAGACAGGAAAGTCTGTTTTCCTTATTTAGCATACTAAGAACAGAAACACCAGTTAGAGTTCACTCTGACATGAGGTTTGCAGCTGGCTTTGGGCAAGTCACTAATGTTGTATTCTGCAAGGCACATTCAGAAGTGATTTTGCTCACTTAGGGATCAGAGGCAGTGCTGACTTCACTGTGGGATTGTGTCCCAGGGATTCAAGCTCATTTGGCTTGAGCTTGCTCTTTCTGAGTTAGGTTTTGATATGCAAACTACTCCTAGACTTTTGACCAATGTCATTCACCAGTTCCTTGGCAAATCAAAACTTAATTCTAGCCCCCATTATTCTTCTCACTTTTTACTGTAAAAAGTAACACTGAGTTTCTTATTTGAATAGTTCACAAATTAAGTGCAATGTGTTTTTTTTCCCTTTCTAATAAGACTAAGAGGAAAACAGGGATTTATGTCAATATTAGGTGTTAGGCTTTTAATTTTGCACTATGAAAAGATATGTCTGTGAAATATTCTTTTACAAAATCCTGGAAGCTCTGATAGACCCTGAAAATTAACATCTGAATTCTAGTAAACGTCACTACCGCTGTCAAGCAGTTTAAAAACATTGTTGATACAGAGGCTTATTAATTACTAGTATAGTCTTTGTAATTGCCTAGTCTAGAAATTGATGAACAAAGTCATTCCAGAAAGCAATCAATTTGGAATCTAATTTGTTGGTGAAATGAACCATATAAACAAAATGCCACCTGCAGTTTGACTAAAATGAGATGTGCTTAACGAGCCTATCATCATCAGTAATATTCATCACGATGGGTCACAGTTACATAAAATGTCATAAATCTCAACCAATGCACATAAAGTTGAAATGTAAAATTGTATTCTGAAAAGAATAAAACATAAAACAGATGGCTGCCCCATGGAAACATCCTTAAATTTCACATGTTCTACTCATTGGCTTCGGGGCAGATCAACTGAAACTCGGAGTGGAGGGAGAAGCAGGCATTTAATTGGAGAGACAGAGGTTCTAGATTTGAGTGACCAAATACAAGCTCTTTTGGAGTAAAGTGATCAACAACTTTATTATCTTTATTTTGTACCTCTCCAGACCCAACTATTCAAGGCAAAGAATATGCTATTGAAGGCAGCATGGTGAAATCTTGAGGACGTGGCATAATGTGTTGGATTTTTTTTCTTTTTGTAATGAGTAGTGATGAATAAGAGCGGTAAATGAAGCTGCAAGTAAAAATCCTGAAGTGTTCAGATACTAAAAAGACACTCAAGGGGCTAAAGAACTGACCTGCCTTCAATAATATGAAATCTAATTTCTATTTCTTCAATGCTTAGGTAACCAGACAACATGTCTTCTCCCTTCTGACTCATGAACTTATTTTTATTTGGAATGTCTAAACTAAAAATCTGCAGTTACAACTTAACATTTAATATTTGATAACTGGATATTTCCCAGAAATCCCCTTTTAGACGATTTTTTTAAAAGGTGTCTGAAAGTCTAGGAAAATAGGTGATTTGCTTAAATACAAAATGCTTTCTTGTAAATAGTGAGGGAGAAAAGTCCTGTATACAGAGAAAATTTTAAACTTTTCATGGAGCTCCAGAACAGTGAAAAAAATTTAAAAATATGGAAGGAAAGAGAAAAATATATTTGCTACGTATTCGTTGTCTTCTATGGCAGATATTTATATTTAAATTGTTTAGTGTGGATGTGCACTTGTGTTCTTTGTATGTGTGTAGCTGTATCTACATATGTGTAGAAATGTATATACTTACACGTGTATGCATGTGCTGAAAGAGAAAGAAGTGTAAGTACTCTGCTGAAGCCCTTTGCTCTGTCAAAAGATATATTTTTTTGGTGTACAAACTATAAATAAAACATCTGCAATGTGGTCGAAACATTTTTTTCCCCTTTTTCTTATAGGACGGTGAAGCAAAGGAAAACATCTTAGGTAGGGGGCTGGATTGTGATCTTACAGCAATATAAATTCATTGGTTTCAGTTCAGCTGTTCCAGATGACAACAGCACAACAGAATCAATCCCCTAATCACTGAAGTGTTACCTGATGGTTTTTAAGATATGAAGAGTCTATTGATTTCTGCTGTCAGAGGACAGTGTTTTACAGCAGTGTGTTTATACAAGTGAGAGAGAGAGAGAATAGCAAATTAAAATCACTACTGCAAAATATCTTTCTTTTTGCCCAGACAAATGTTTTTCAAAGAGAAAATGAATATCAAAATACAGGGGAAAAGTTCTTTTGGCTGGAATTATTCTTTTATCCTGTCTGCACTGTTGAAAAGACCTGTTTTTCATGAACATACTGACCAGTATGTGGATTAACACAGCAAAGAAAGAGCAACCCCTGCCAAGTTAGCTCTGGCAGAAAGCTGCCACCATGTCTCAGGTGCAAGGGCTAGCCAAAGGGCCCCACGGGTATCTTATTCCACTTGGGGCTCCAGAGAGTGAAGGCTTGAGTCTGTCCACTTAGGAGATGGCTTTGATACAAGTCCTGGTGGATTTCCCAAGCCCAGGCAGTTGAGATCAATTAGGAGCTGTTCGATAGAGACAGTCCTTAGGTAAGAAGCAGTGTGGGGAGTGCAGCAGGCCATTTGTAGGCGACCCATTAACAACCCCTTGCTCTGTCCTGTTGGGAGAAAGCATGGGCACTGTCAGCCTTCCATAGTCAGATTTATTTGAAGGAAGTGGTGTGATTAGCTATTTAATTTGCAGGAGAGTTCTTGAGGAGGTAGTTTGTAAATTGTTGAATCAATTAACATTTCATAGGAAAACTGAGCTTTTGTAAATTTAATGAAATCAATGGGCAGCTATAATGATTTTTATCAAAAATACTTTCTTCTAAGTAAAAATAAATTCCTAAAAATCATTATGCCTACTTAATATTCCAATAGAAGCTCCATTGACATGCAACAGTGTTTGAAATCGACCTGTTTGCCTCTTGGCTACTTCATCCTGTAGTGAAGTACTGGGAAAGGTATTTCTTTACTTTCCTTGGGGTGTCTGCCTCAAATATTTTAAAACAGACTCAGAGGCTAGGGAGAAATTTGTTTTCCACTGAAAACAAAAAAAGAATGTAACACTCTAGTAGGAGTGGAGCCAAAGAAGATCCTGCTTGAAAAGCTTAGTTAATATTATCTAAGATAGGAAAGTTTAAAAGTAAATTGACAGAAATAATCTGTGTTTAAAACTGTCATCCTTCATTATCTCATCCCTAAAATCAATGTGTTTTCTGCAGGTACAGCTCACTTCTCAAATGCAAATCCTCTAGGAAGCTGGCAGGCAGCTGAAGGCTCAGCTGAAGCCCAACCATAAATAAGTAGTGCTTTAAATGGTTTCAGCAACATTTTGTCTCCTGTCGTGATTATTGCACAGTGTAAGCTGTGGTGCATGACTAGGACTGAAAATGCTAAATAAAAAAACTGAGAACTCAAGACTTCTCTATTTTCTGGGTTTTTTTTCTGCCATTTCTCTGTTTCCTGCTGAAAGTGAGAGGATTTTAAAATGAGAATATAGCTATAGAAGAGAGGAGAATAATTGTTCATTTTGTACTCCTCAAATGATTCTACTAAGTGAAGACTAAAGAAAGTTATTTCCTGTCTTAAGAGCAGGAACTTGATTGGAGTCGTTGCTGTACCTAGCCTTCTTGAGTTCTCTAATTTTCGAGTAAAAATATGCTGAAATTATTCCTTGCATGAGCTAATTCTTAATTATAACAACTATGGGAATAAACAGTTCTGTTTAATTTATGCTAAGAGTAAAGGCATCAGTGGCAGATAGATAGATATCAGAGATACACCATCACTCTGGTAGAGACAATTAAAGATTTTCCTAAAGTACACGAGAGCAATTTATGTGCATTAGTCCATCCTTTCCTAATTTAAGGTTTATGATCCTTGTAATATCAAGATATATGAATCTCAAGGATTATGTATGTCCTTGGAAAAAATTTCTCAATAATCAATGAAGTGTAACAATTAATTATAATAAATAATGCAAGTAGAACTCATGACAAAAGGCTGGCTCAGTAACTGAATAAAATGGACAAGGTTTCTACTCAGTTTATTTAATATGCATAAATATAAGAACAAGGAATTTACTATAAAGAATTATAGGTCCATCTGACATGAGAATGAGAAAAAGAAACATATTTGCACAATGCCCTTCCTTAAGGAAAAGGTGTGTTTGTTTTGACCAGGGTAGAGTTAATTTTCTTCATAGTAGCTGCCATGAGACAGGTTTTAGAATTGCACTGAAAACAGTGTTGATAATACAGAGATATTTTTGTTACTGGTGAGCAATTCTTACACAGAGCCAAGGCCTTTTCTGATTTTTGTGGATAGGCTGGGGTGCACAATGAGTTGGGAGGGGACCCCGCTGGGACAGCTGACCTCCCCTGTCCTGAGAGATGTTCCAAACCCTGTGGCATCATGCTCAGCATATACAGCTGGGGGAGAAGAAGAGGGAAGGACAAGTTCAAAGTGATGGTGTTTGTCTTCCCACGTCACTGTTACGTGTGATGGAACCCTGCTCTCCTGGAGATGTCTGAACAGCTGCCTGCCCATGGAATGTGGTGAATTAATTCCCTTTTCTGTTTTGCTTCTGCTCATGGATTTTGCTTTACCTGTTATAATGTCTGTATCTTAACCCATGAGCTTTCTCACTTTTGACCTTCTGATTCTCTTCCCCTTCCCAGGAAATGAAGAGTGCAGGTGGCTGTGCAAGACTTGGTTGCAAGCTGAGTTTAAACCATGACACAAGGTCATACAGCATGTTTGAGATAATTTTGTCCTTTGACTCAGTCTGCCTCCAGCATGTCATGCATCAAATGACATCATAACCCTTGCTTTGCTGCTTGGTGGTACTGGTTATAAAGTGAACTTTAACATCTTCTTTGTAGCATGTGATCTGTGTAAGCCCTGAGGTTCACTGGCCCTGGTCATTTAGCTTGCATTCAAATGATGATGAAGATGTGACTTCTCATATTTGAATGTGGGTGTTCATAATAGAATAACTCTGCACATCATCCATAATGGCAAAAAATCAAAAAATTTCTCTTATAAGTTGTGTTCTTTGCCAACCACCTTCTCTGTTTGCATGGAATACTTAAAAAGTCTGTCAAAAAGTGCCTGACATGCTAAAAAGGCCCACAGAGCTGCAACATTACAATGTCAACAGTAGTGTGAACACGAAAGATAGCTCACACCGTTGTCTACACACTTTAATTAAAACAAAGCCTTAGGATACCGGTCCAGAATTTCTTGTGCATTAAACAATAGTACTTCATATACCAGAGGCAACAGATGATACACCTGATATATCAGAGTGGGGGGGAGAATCCCTGGATGAAGTCCTTACAGAGACCAGTGAATTACAGTTGGTACCTAAGCAAAATAATGTTTGCCGTTATTTTTAGTTTTCTGGTTGATCCCAAAATTGACTTCAGATTGTCTCCTTCCATATGGTAATAAAAAGTTTCAAGTAAGTAAAGATCTGGATGGGAAGTGAGCACACATTTCCTAGATATATAAGGGTGTTTTTCTAGCTTATTAGTAATCTTTCCAACCCATTTAGCCTTATGCTTCTACACTTACACACTGTAACTAGAACAGAGATACTGTCATAGCCATCAGAAACTTGAAATTTTGAGATGCTAAGTTTGCTTTGAAACACCTGTCTATTCATGGTGGTTATAGATGCCTTTTTATTATTTTATTTATTTTCTAGGAGCTTTAAGCAGCCCTAATAATGATTTAAATTCTCTTACTTCTAGCTTTTCACTGAGGGAGCCATGAACCACATCACACCAAGGATAACACATTTAGAGGCAAAATCAACTAGTGCAGTAATATAAAAGTACTATGTCACCTTCCTTCTCCAAGTGCTATGCTCTAAGGAGTTCACAGTGAAAACCTTTGCATTAAGACTAAATCTCATGGTAGTCCCTGTACACTGGCAGTGTTAGACAGACTGGGAAATTTATCTCCTTTGTAATGGAGAAGGTTTTTTGGCCTGTGGTGCCCTGGTAGGAAGGCTTGTTCTGGAGACTTCTCTCATGCAGAAGTGCTGTGTGGCAGGTGGAGTTTGCACATAGCACCTGGAATTGGCAGATTCTAATTCTGTTTTATCTATGGACATGAAAATTGGCTGAATCATGATTATTTCTTTTCTCCCCCCTGTGTCAACTGTTTAATGGATGTTATACTACTCCCTGTTTTGATGCTGTGCATATTCATGGCAATTTATATTTTTATGGAATTTTGTTTTCTAGTATGTGAAATCATCTGTATTATTTCACTGAAGAGTATAACTGACATTTTCCTAATCCATACAGATAGACATTAATGCTTTTAAAGCTGGCAGTATCATGTGTAGGCAAAAATATTTTAAGTATGAAGAAAGTAAAACTTGGGAGTTCCATCTAAAGATATATATGGGCCTTCTGGGACTAATATTCCAGGCTTCATCTACAAAATAGCAGCCTATTGATCTTGAGTCTTTCTTGAAATCTGATTTTTCATTTGCCAAAGCAGAACCACTGTTCTGTTTTATTTATAGACTCCTGGGAAAGCCACAAAAATATAAGTGGGGGAAAAAAAAAACAAAGTACAACCCTTCTACTTGCAAGTCCCTTTTATTTAACTTTCCCACTTTCTTCCTGTTCAGAGGCAAATCAGTGTCAGTATTTGTTTACTAAAAATATAAGCAACAAATCACTGTGTTTTGAATAATTGATTTCAAAGTAAGGTTTCTGCATGTCCTCTGGAAATACACACATATAGATACAATACTTCCTAAACAGAAAATAAAAGACTGAATTTTCAGACTGTATTTGAGAAAAAAAAAAGTAGCCAAAAATGATCTGAGCTTAAAGTTTTTAATTTCTATAACTTTTGTATAAAAAAACCAAGAAATATGAGAGCTTTCATCCTTGTGAGGTACATGTCTTTCAGTTCCTTGTGAGGAAATCTAGCTCTATTGTCTTCAGTTCACAGCTAATCTATTCTTTGCTTGTTGCCTAAGTGTATTCTGGATTAATGAAATATTTGGGAGTCAGATAAATTAATTCCTTTGAGGCCCTTTCAGAATTCAATTGGTAAGTAGTGGGTTGTATTCCTTGAAATACTTCATGCTTTGAAATCTAGGCTGAAAGAATTTAAAAAGATTATTCAGCATTCTAAAGAATTCTTATTTTACACACTTTGTATTTACATTCTGTGTAGGCACAAATATATAGGTCTGAATCTGTACTCATTTATATACATCTACATCTACATGTACATGTATATAATATATATATATACATATATATATCATGTACATATATATGTACATGTAAGTTATTTGCTCAAAATCCTAAATTGAATCAGTAGCAAAGCCCAGAAAAGAGCTAATGTTTTCTAATTTTAATGGCAGTTCTCTCTTCAGTGAGCTACACATAATAACCTCTGACTTAGCTTCAATTTTTGTTATTAAACAGACAGCATTGAACAAGATGACTCAGTCTAAATTAGATCAGATTCTCTAACACGTCCTGTCATTAGATACTATTGTATAAATAGCCAGTTGCACTTTTACCCACAAAGATGATTGAAAGTGTAAAGATATTAAACACTCATGAATGTTTCATAATGGAGAGAAGGGACAGGTCTTCTTTAAAAAATTATTGCAGTAAAGAGGTGATTTTTAAAAACTGATTCTCTTAATCATTCTTAATCCATTATGTATCTATTTTAATTTAATATTAAGCAAATTATAGATTCTGTGTTTTAGCTCATAGATTCTGCTAGCTCTCTATTTGCTTTCAAAACGTGTTCCTAGGTTTCTGAAGTGATTTGCCTGATATACCTTTACTGTTATTTTTAAATCTTCACCCCTCTGCAACATCTAAAGAATGTAAGTGAATACATTTACTCTAATAGGCACATTTAGAAGATAATAGGCTTGACATAATGTCCTTAAGTAGAAGATATTCAGAGTTGGTTATTCAACAACGTGACCTCATGACATACAGTTTAAAAGAAACATTTTTAACCCAGTTGAACATACATTCATAATTTAGCTTGTTTTTGCTACAAATGCTAATGCTTTTCTGTAATAATCTGACACAGTAAAATTATTTAGTCTGATTTGCTCTGCATATATATTAGAGCTAACCCTTAGGTTAGGTTGCTTAGAATGTCTAATAATCCTTATGGAAAGAGTTTTATAAATATTAGTTTTAGAAAATTGATTTTATCATAGAATCATAGAAAGTTTTGGGTTGGAAAGAATCTTAGAAAGCATCCTGTTCCAACCCCTCTGCCATGGGCAGAGACACCTTCCACTAGAGCAGATTGCTCAAAGGCCCCTCCAGCCTGACCTTGAACACTTCCAGGGATGCTGCATCCACAGCTTCCCTGGGTAGCTTGTTTCAGTATCTCACCACCCTGACAAAAAAGGATTTCTTACTAATATTAATCTAAACCTACCCTCTGTCAGTTTGAAGCTGTTACCCCATTTCATAACACTCCATGTCCTTCAGGTTAAAGCCCTCTTTGTCAGCTTAGCAAGCCTGTGACTCAAGTTGCTCTTTCTCTTACAGGTGGATCCCATCAACCTCCAGTAGAACACACTTCTCCAAGTGAGTCCCATGGTCAAAGTAGTCTAACTGAGAAAGTAAGCAAAAGTTTTCAACAAAATATTTTATGACTACATTGCACTATGGATTTCTCTTCACTTATACATGGGCAAAACGTTGCTTTTCCCAGTTTATTCTCTAAGTTTAATTTAGAGGTAGAAATTTCTGCCACTTCACTCACTGTCAATACAGAGCTTTCATTGAATAATTTGTCTATCCGTATGTTAAATTGATTAGAAATCCATCATGACCTGTAGAAGGCTAGGAGTACTGCAATCAAAGCATCTTAATCCAGCATTTGTCTTAACATACAGTTGAAATAATCATTTGGTTAAATTCTTCATCTTTCTTTAAAGGGATTTTGCTTTTAAAGAAACCTAGAAATTGTGTCCTTGTCCTAGGCATACAGTAATTGCAGAAGGTGCCTAAATTTGCTTATTCATAGCTAGTGTGAGAAATGATGGCAGAGTAGCTACACAGATATTGAACAATTACACAAAGGTCACGGGCAAGACTGTGCAGAATGTTTTGAAGACTACACCACTTTGTTATCATGATACCTCTATTGGAGATAACTGGTCATAACCTATGGTAGCAAAGAAGAGAAAGTCACCAGATTTTCTCTATGTGTATATGAGTCTGTGGAAATGCATCCAAATCTATGCAATAGATCATAACTATTTAGTGAGGAAAAGAAGTAGTGATAGATTTTTAGTGTTTGTGGCTTCTTTTCACAGATAAAGGTGTAAAAATATTTTATAGAATCTATCGATGTCTTCTCATGTCAATCTGAAGCACAGGATAAATTCTCCATTTAACAATGGCCTTAAGAACAATAGAAAAATAGCAAGAAAATAAAGATTCAGGAACAGCATCTGCCTTGAATTTTGGTTATTTTTTTCTAATATATGAGAAAGATCTAATGCCAAGGAATTTCCCAAAAAAAATGGTGTTTGGAGGGTCAAAAAATCAGTACCAAAAATGAAGTGACCAGATTTTCAAAAGAATACTCAGGATACATGCCAAGAATGGACTTGGTCTGTGGTGTAGGGTTTATCTGGTGGTAGACAGAAAAGCTAATGTGGAGGGGTATAAGATAATGAGCTATGACATGAAAAATTTAAGGTCTCATCCCCTTCCCCAACCAAGTCCCCACTTCCCTTCAGTTTCCCTTCAGTTTAATATTGAAACACAGTTATTTAAATGAAAGGGGTGAACATGCAATATATTTTGTAGTTTACTTTTTTTTTTTGTTTTTATCTTCTATTTACATGGTTTATGTTCCTGTAGTATTTCCTAGTTCAAACCTTTTGCTGTTATTTTTTTTGGGCTCAGTGGCTTTTTGTCCAGTTATTTATTCCAGTTACTTTGAATTCCCTCTCTTCCTTTTTCCAAGTTTTCCATCAAAACTTTCTGAATAGTTTTCTTTCTCTGTTCTTTTTCCTCACAGTGTTCCTTAATTGTTTGCTCTTCTTCAGCTTCGCTATGATTGTTCATTCCTCATCCACCCGCTCACTTGATTTACTTTTCTCCTCATGCTAACAATCGCCCACATACGTAGTTTTATTTCATTCACCATTCTGTCTCTTTCCTCTTCAACTCAGCCACCCATTAATTCATGCCTTCTTCTGCCTCTCTCTTTCACTTACTTATTCACTTCATTTTAGGAATCTGGTGGAAATTCAAAATGCAAAAAGTAGGCATAAATAGCAAGAAGAAAGATTCAGGCTGTGAAAAGTGTGGAAGTGAACTGCTGAGAAATAGGTGGTCAAAGAGACAGAAAAGGGAATCTGCATTGAGAAATTCTCAGGGTGTCAGGAAAGCAGTTCCTATTTGGGTAGGAGTGTTTGGGGGGAACAGATGGTAAAAAGGAGAGTTTTGGAGAATGGATAGATGGAGTGGAAAATTGCTGTTCTCGAGAAATTCAGTCTTCTCTTGGATGACCTTGATGTGTGATCTCTGTGTGAACTGAGCAAGTTCAAAAGGCTTTATTTTAATGGTTATTGAATTCTGGCTTTTACCTCTGAACTTTTTAAGTGGTCATTTTTAGCAAACTGCCACAAGACTGCCATGGGGCATACCAGGAGAGCCACCATCCTGTTCAATATCCCATGCAGAGCTTATTTATGAGTGGATGTTTCCTTGGAGGGGAACAGAAACTAAAATTATTCTACATCACAGCAGTGAATGATGATTTACAAATCTTACTGCAATTTGAACTCATAATCAACATCACTTATTGCATCTTAAAAGAGTCTTTTTTTCGCAGCAAAGTTGGCTTGGAAGTTTGCATCTTGATAGCAATTGATATAATTGATAGCAAATTATATATAACAGCCAAATATACATAAAAGCAAGGAAAGTCTTATGGAGCAAGGCTCTCAATTAGTGAAAATTAAATAGGTAAAAATTACATATATCATCTAAATGTATAGAATAAATAGTCAAGAAAGATAAAATAATCTTTATAGGTAACATGGTGTGCAAAATTTCATTGGGCTAAATGGCACTAGTATGAATAGGTAAGACTTATATTTCATCAAAAAATCCAGAGTTTAATAAAGCATAAATTTATTTTTCATGAGTCTTTGCAAAAGCTGTGTGTATTCACATTCAGCATTCATTTGTTGAATGGAGTCTTGTGGAGAAACCCGTGACCACAAGATGGCAGGGTTCCCATTCAAACCTGACAACGGAACCGCACAGAGAATTGAAAAACTTTACAGTGAACTTTGCTTATTTCTGTAGCTATAATATGGCACTCCTGCTCCAAAGTTCCCTTTAATTTTGCAAAACACAGGCACTTACGAGAAGGCTGGGTTTGTGTATCATCCGTCTTTATACATTTTTGAGCCATGTTGCTCTCCCTCATGGGTTATTCTGCCATTTTTCCAACACATGTATTACACTACTGGAAATTGTGTTTTAAAAAATAAATATGGTTCTTCAAAATAAGTGGTATCAGTCCATGCTGTTTTAGTAGACTGAGAAATATCAATAAGATATATAAACTTCCTGAAATTCACACCAAATATTATCAAAATGTTTCCATGAATGATGTGCTGCAGACAGTTTGATGAGTACTTAAGAACTTCCATTTTCATGTGCAGATGGACCTTTTCTTCTCTCCAGTGAGGAATTCAAGATACTTTCGTTTAACATTTTTCAAAACATCTCTTTTAAAGCATAGTCCATCAAGGTGGGATTTTTAAGAAGGTTTGCTGTTGGCTTGGTGTTGGCTGACCTCTCCACCCAGGGAAACAGACATGAAAATTCTATAGTTTTTTGGGATGGGAATTCTAGTATTTTGTCTTTCTGTTGTAACTCACATCCATGTTTGATAAAAATATCTAGAAATCTCAATTTTCATTTTAAATAATTTTTTCTAGGCTTGAGAACTATGGTGGAAAACACTTGGAAAATAGATTGATAAATGTTTGAAGGCACAAACTGAAAAGATTCATGTATTTTTGATTTCAAAAAAATATTTGTAATGAATTCATTCAATTTTTTATGAATTCAGTCAATTTTTTTGGGGGGCCTGACTCAGAAGCATTTACCATAGGCTGTTATAGATATCAGTGAATTTTGCCATTGACATCTAATGAATTTAGGCCAAAGCTGAGGGTTTTTAAAACATTTCCAAGTGCATTTTTAGAACAAACAGAAATTTTTCTGCCTAATGTTTAAAAACAACTGCTTCTTACTTCAAAAAGAACTACAAATGCTAATGCACTGATTATAGGTGGGAAGAAAAATCCTTATTCTGATGAATACAAGTATATTCCTCTTAGAAGGAGAAGATTCACTCAATTATACAAAAAACAATACAGAGAAATGACTTTGAAAATCCATTGTGTAGAGAGATTAAAAATAATGTACTGAAACTATTAACACTAAATTTTTAAATTTTGAAATGGAAATGTTGATGTAATTTTTTTCTTTCTTTCTTTTTTTTTATTGTGGACATTTATATTACCATATGTACTAACTATAACAATAATAATAATGCCGAGTTCTTTGAGCAGTGTGCGACTGTCTTTGATATCATCCATACCATGTAAAGCACAGCTCTAATCTGAGATATTCCAAGTTGATATCTTGATATATTGTTTTAATGTGAGTGCATGGTAATTGCATAATACCAGGAAATTTTAATAAACTACAGTGAAAGAGAGTTAAATGTCACGTTGATTGGGATAAATGATGCACCAATACTTTTATAAAGCCAAATTCCCCAGTGCAAATTATTGAAGCTGAATATAACGAATAAAATTAATATAATGTCCTTTGATGCACTATAGAATAATTCCACCAGGTTAATATTTTTAACACAATTTTTGGGTATTAGGAAGGTGGCAATATCTGATTTAGGCTTTGCCTTTTCTAGGTAATTTTATTTTATGCTTCACATGTGTAAAACTTGATGCGTTTGTAAAGATGCAAAAGGCAACTTAGAAAAAAGCTGTGCTTTAACACTACCTTCATGGTTCTGATCATTCACTGGAAGAAGAATCCAACCCAGACTACACTAGAATTTTGGCTCAGATTTTGAGCCAGGCAGTGATACTGAACTCAGAATCTCAGTAAACAAGTGCTAGAATTTTGTCCTTTATTTCCTCCTACAAAAATGGGTTTTCCATTAACACTTTGGTTCCAAATGAGTGCCAAGGAGCAAAACACACAACTGAGCTCTCTTGTAGCCACTGCTGAGTAATCTTTGTACCCACACTGTAAAATCATCATTAGTTTCTATTGCTTGTCAGTGACTGTGTTAGTTCCTGTATAGATGCCAGTGTTTACCACAGTAGTATCTAAGATACTGCGTTTTTTCATAGTACTAAGAAGGCAAAATAAGTTATTTTTCCCAGACAGGTCTTATAAAAACTCCCTCAGTGTCTGGATGCAATCAGAACAACAAACTCACTGGACTGTGACTGATTAATTCATCTTCATAATTTTTCATGGTTTTTAAAAACTGTATTGCTGGAATATTTACCATAGATAGGCTCATTTCAGTAACTGACGTGTATGTTAAGAATCCTCATTAAACTAGGAACTGAACTGCAACTGGTAAGAAATTTATGTGGCTTAATATCTGTTATCAAATATGATTTTCTGTGTTGTAGGCCTATTTCTTTCAGTACAGAAATATGAAACTCTATTCAGAAAGTGTCATAGATATTAATGGATATCTATCTATCTATGTGTTTATGTATGTGTACAGGCTACTTTTGAACTGTAGTTTTCTTCACAGTACTTTTCAATTTATCCAGTCAAATCAGAATCAATATAGAATAGGAATGTGACTGCTAGAGGTACACAAATATCTTATCATCTTTTACATTCTGAGATTTTAAATTAACATCTCTCTTTCTCTGCATGCTGATGTGAGATGTTCCTCAAGGAGATAGGTCATTCCTAAGGAAACTAATGGTATGGACAACTGCTTTAAAATAATATTACTTCTTGATTCAGGTATCTGCTGAAGAAATTTGTACTTTATTTAACTTGACATATGAAAATCAAAAGTTTATGAGACTGTGTGTAGGTAATTCTTGTTAATCTTGCTATTATTTTGTTTACTTATTTGTTTACTTACTATTATTCTCTCAATGCAAGAAATATTTACATAATGTCTTCTTTCTGGGAACAGTAAAAAATCCAGGAACACTTGGAAGATGAATCTTAAATTCAATTTAATTATTTAATATGCCATTTCCAAAAGCTGATCTCGAGGAATACCTGGAGTTTGCATATGATATCTAAGATGAATTACGATTCTCTGCAATGGCTGTTACTGTTTTTCAACCAAATTATGCCAGGATAAGAGAAAGATTTTGCTAATTAACTGGCAGTAAGTGTGGAGTTATCTGTATTGCCTCTTTTAAAATGCAGGGAAAATATACTGGCAGATCAGGGACAAAAGCTTTAGTGTACAAGAGAAGCCATTCCAGATCAGACTAACAGCTTGCTTATGCTATTATTCCATCTGACAATGGCCGTTACCAGATGCTTTAGAGGAAAGTGCAAGAAACCCTGCAGTGAGCACTTATGAAATACTCTGCCCGTAGAGGAAATTTCTTGTTAATCTCTGTCAGTGATGATTGGTTTATATCCTAGAGCATGGTGGCTTGAAGGTTAAGTGTAAAATAACTGTAGGACCAGTACAACTTGTACTACTGTAAAAGAGGCTGTGTTTTCCTGAGATCCTTGAGTTTTATAATGTGATAACAGGCGCTGGCCAAATGATGTTAAGCAACTTCCTCAGAATATTTCAGCATTTACTGTAGAGACCGGATAATGACGGAGATCTGGGATAAGCACAAGGGATTAAGTCTCTGTGATTTACAAAGCATTTGTGAAAACAGGCATGTCTTCTTTTTTATTACTTTTTTAAATCTTGCATACATTTAGTGACAATATGGAAAATCTCACCTAATTTTGGTAGAATAATAATAAATATTTAAATACTAGAATTTGCATTAATAACATTTTTTTGTTTTCTGGTCACATTTCTGACTTCTGTGAAATGATTCTTTTCCTTCTAGTCTACAGGCAAAGACTGAATTTTCTTATTTTAAAAGAAGAGAGAAAAGAAAAAGTTTTCAAGCTTTCTTTATGTATCATGAAGGGACATAAAGGCATACATCCAAGCATCTCCTTGCCCTGACCCCTCCTTTTCTGTGACTTGGTGGTGAAAAAAACAGGTAAACCCCTAAATAATTTTGACTGTCTAAACTCTCTAGGGTCATGAGAAGATCTCTTCCAGTGCTGATTGAGGATGTTACTGTGCTCAGCTCTCCATACCTATATTCTGCCAGCTGGAAGTTGCCATTCCCACATTGCCATTCCCATTCTCTGCTGGACAAAGGTGTCTGAGAGCTTTGCCTTATCCACTTCAGGCAAAGTCAGTTCTCTTTTCAGACTGCCTTCATCAGCTGTTTATTACTACTGTGACTCCTTATGGGACTCTCATATGATCCATTATGCCCAGGAGCTGCAGAACTGGCAGGCTCTTGGGAACCGACAGGGGGAAACTCAGGGTTGTTCATAACTTCAATTGTCACTGTTCTTTGTTGATGAACATCTGTCTGCAGACCACAAATGAGCTCTGTATAATCACTCTGCTAAGAACACAGCTATTTTTATGCTTGTGTTTTTGTGCACTGCTCGTGAACTTTTCATCTCCTTGCAAGCCTGGCTGTCTTAATATTGCTGGATATCTTCAATTTGACCCACTTTTGTATAGTTCAGGTTTTGCAAAACTTCACTGGAGGTTTCAGCCCAAAAGTTGCACTGCATACCAAAGCAGAAAAAGAAAGAAGACAAACAGATAACAAACAAAATGATTCAAAATTTTTCATGATAGTATAATATTCAAAATTACAGACATTTTTTCTACTCACTCTAGGTCTTGGCCTTTTCTGACATGACATATCAATATGCAGGAACTAGAGCTGATAGCAAAAATTCCTTGGTATTTAAAATTGTGGAGACTTTTTTTTTCCTCTGCTTTATGATACTTCATATCTCATTTATATGTCTGAAAGGATTGTGGAGGAAGGTGCAACTTAGTTAAGGCTTATTTGGATTATTTGCTCTTTTTCCTACCGCTTAGTAGCAAAGTCTTGAAATTAAGAGAGAGCCCATATGGCTCTTTGGACCACAGTGCCCCAAGTCAAGAACTGATGTAGAAAATGTTTAATATCTAGAATGGATAGAAAAAAAATCTATGTAGAAGAAGGAGATCAAGAATGTAAATAAATACCAGTGAACTGCAGAAAATCTTAACAACAGAAAACAAAACGGCACTAGAAATAGCTTTCAGATCAGCACAGACAACTGAGCAGGGCTGCAATGTTCTCTTTGCTAAGTAAGCAAAGTCATCAGAGTCACTGTGCCATAGCAAAGACTGAATTTCCTCAAATCGTTCACCCGAGAACAAACAAAGTAAGCAATCTGATTTTTATTTCTAATCAGTACCTCAGTGCTTCTTGTGATAGCAGCTTCTTCCAGATATCCCACATTTAAGAGCTCTGGGTGTTACTCAAGCAAGGCATTTTATAATATCCTTCTGGGAAGAAATAATCTCAAAGTGTCTCGATATAAATACCTATATCAATCATGTGACTGAATATAAAATTATGAATTCTAACATGATTTGTAAGGCTATAATGTGGATTATTCCTGCATCAACTGAATATTAGCCCACATTGTGTAACGCTACCCTGATATAGGATAACTCTGATCTAACATCTGAAAAAACCTTAGAAATCACACTCTTTCACAATGCTTATTGCTAAGCAAACACTGGTAAAATGTCTAGAAATTCATATCAAAAGTGTTTTTTTGTGAAACGTGTGGAAATTTCATTAATTTTAACCTCTCTCAGGAAACCTGTGTAAGCCTAACAATACCAGGTGACATGAACTGTTTCCTAAAGACCAGATGTAGAGCTTTATGGCTTTATTTTTTAATGCCATAATGATAATTCATTGTGCTCAGGAGAGAAATGCCTAATAAGGTTCTGATGAGTCTCAACTGTTTGCTGTCAGCTCAGAAAGCTCGTGAACACAGCATTCATGGAATCTCTTCAGGAGTTGGAGGCCGATCCCTCAGAGTAGCTGTATTAATTTAAACTCAAGCTTTCCCAGCTAAGTTCCTGGACTGATCCAAACTACTTTGTGGTGAAACAGAATCAGTGCCTTGAGATGCACTTAGAAACACATTGCAGAAAAGCACAGGTTACAGGTTACAGGTTACAATGATCCCTATTTGGTACAGATTGTTAGATAAAGCTGCCTTGAGACTGCCACAAATTATAAGGGTGTTCCCTGGGAATTAGGATAGATATTTAATTTGGATAGAAGATGGCTTCACCGAGTATCTCTTGCAAAAATACCTTTGCAGAGTAATCACTGCTCTTATTTTAGCGAGTTTACTTCTTATCAGGTCATCTTGAAGATCAAAGGAAAGCCCTTTGTGAAACAAAGTGATGAGCATACATATAGGAGCAAATACAAAGATTTAAGTGGACCAGTATTCTGGCAGTGGCACATAGATAAAGCTTTGAGAGAGAATAACAGAACAGGCCAAGCAGAGAGAAAAATTTTCCTCCTATTATTTCTGTCTTTTTTCAAACCATAACTCCAAGACTTTGTGAGTGGGAAACAGGCTTTTTCGATGTGTATTATAGAATAGCCTTGGATGAATTTTTTCTTCCATAAGATTTTTTCTAATTACTTCTTATCCCACCTAAGCTTTTGACATCTCCAACCTCCTGTAACTATGAGTTCTACAGTTTAATTATGTGCTTTGTGAAAAGTGTTTCCTTTTGTTTGCTTTAAGCCTGACATTTGATAACTAAGTCACCTAAGTTCCTTCATGACAGGAACCAGGCAACAGTTCTCTGTATACTTTATCCAAGTCAATATTTTATAAGTATTCATCATATTAATCTCATGGGTGTTTCTTTCCTATATAGTATTTTTCATCTCTCCACTTTATATAACAATCTTTTATCATCCTAGATTCACTTTTCTGTACCTTCTTTAGCTCTCCAGAGTCCATTTTCAGATGTGGGGAAGTAGGACTACATTCAATATGCAGCAACATTTATTTTGGATTCCTTATCCAACTATCTCTACCATTCTGCTGCTTTCATGATCTCTCATGAGTATTGAGCTGAAGCTTATATAGATGTGTTAAAGACTCCCAAAACTCTGTTTTGAGTGAACATGGTTAATTTAGACTCATCATAGTAATAGCTGATTTGTATTAATGCATATTGATATTTCTTTGATATTTTCCGAGTCCAAACACTCCATATGATAACCTTCTGTAGCTTGTTGCAGCTGGCTTTTATTTTGATAATGCTAAATAATTTAGCATTGTCAGCAAAATTGGTTATTTTTTCATCAGTATCCCCAGAACCTGCTATAAACTCTGAATAAAACAAATTCCCATGTGCTTATTGGTGTTTTCTAGAAAACTCCCTTCACAGAAGAATTTTTTTAAAACTTGGTATTTTTTATGTCCTTATGTCCCTTAAGAAATCAAGTATCTTACAAAATATCTTCCTTATTATTCCAAGCACCTTACTGTCTACAAGAGCCCTTGCTGAGGAATTTTGTTGAAACCTTTTTGAAAATTCAAGTAAATAATATCATCCAAGTCTCCCATGCTTTTATGCTCTTCAGTTTCTCAAAGATCTCCAGTAAGTTTGTTAGGCACAATAATGCACTACTAAAGCTGAGTTAATTCTTCTCATGATATTTATTTTTTCATCTACCCTTTTTTTTTACATTTATTTTCCTTTTTTTCTAAAGGGGTCAGATTAACTCATGCATATTTTCTTGTACTCCCACTGAAACCTATCAGTGGAACTGGCTTACTGCTTTAACCATTCATTCTCTCAACACTGTGATCACTTTCAGTAGTATTAACCATCTGACAACTTCATATTTTTTTAGCTCATAGGCACATATCATCTTGTTGAGGCGATTTGTAACTATTGATTTGTTCTAAGATTTTTTCACTGAGAGTCCAATTGCAAATAATTCTTATAATTCTCCCTCTGCAAAAAAGTTGCCCCTGTAGAAACCAGTCTAACCTCATCAATACAAAGAATTAATTTAAGCATTCAGCTTTGGCCTTATCTTCTTTTACAGCTCCTCAATCACCTGTTGATTCTATAGAGTTTTTATCAGACTGCCTGCTTTTCATGCTGGAAAGATTTTCTTAGTAGTTTTTATATATTCATAAGAGTTCCTTAAATATTTTTATATGTTTTTATGATTTTATAGTTCATTTTCTGGACTCACATTCTTTCTACTTTCCCCACTTTCACAAAAATTTAAATTTCTGAAAGTTTCCTTTATACTAGCAACAATTTCATAGAACAACTTTTAAAACCTATTCCACAACTGCTGGTTTTTTTTTATTTGTCTTGGTCTTGTGGCTTTTTTTTTAATTGGTATTTTCTGTTGTTTCTATGAACTCATTATTTGTGTAATTTCACTTTCTTATTTTAGAAAGGCATTCTTTTGTGTCATAGTGAATCTTATTACAAATATACTCATGATGTATATATAGTTGTACCAACAGGTCTTAACATCAATATAAGTGTATTTGAATTTAAGTTTTATTTTGCTTCTGCTGGAACTACAGAGTGTTATTTCTGCATTTTCTCCAAATCTGTAGAGATATGATTCCAGAACTGTTGATTTAGAGATACAATCCAATTTTATAGCAATTGTCGCAATCCTACCAAAAGCTAGATTTATTTTATAGGAAGTATGCTTCTAAGTTTTTTTATGTAACCAGATGCCAAGTGAATGTTCTTCATTTTAGGGTGCCATTTTAGTCCAGTGAAGTAAAATCAAGCATATTATTTAAATGGTTTGGAGACCTGTTTCTGTCCTGTGCTCTGTTTCCTTGTCCCATAGTAAAGATTAGTACCAACATAAGCAAGTCAAACCAGTGCACAGAGAAACTAAATATTTGGGTGTAATATGGCAAACCTCAGTGTATTCCAGTATACCTAGGACCTCAAGGAGCAACCCGTGTGTCTTGTGTTGAGTAACTATGTGTTTGAGAAATCCTTTTCCCAGTTTTGACAAAGATGGAATTGATTTTTGTTTTTATTTTTTTCTCCCACAATCATTTGCTTAATTTGCTAGGAATCAAAAAGATACTATATGTGACTGACTCTCTTTCTTATGCTGATTCAGTTTCTCTCCTGGAGAAAAACACTTTAAAAATTTCAGGATTTTGACATAAAGTTTTCTGCTTGCTAATCTTTCAGGTCTTATTAATGAAATCTCTGGTAACCTGGAATAGTGAGGAGTTTGCCACTGCCATACTGATGAAATCTTTAAAAGTTCTGCTTCATTTCCTTTCATTATTTAAATGAAGTCCTATTTACCTAATGGAGCTGTTGTTCCACTGGTGCCCAAAGTGTTTGTCAATACCATCCCAGCCACCTCACCCACCCACAGATAATCATTCTCCAACTGTCATTATTAACTGCAGATACTTCCCAATTACATTATTGGAGATTTCTCACAGACCAAGTCTGGCACATCTGGATAGTCTCCCATGACTTGGAGATGAAGAAAACCTCAGTTTTTGATACTGAAATCACCATTCAGTTTCACAGAAATCTGTGATAATTTAAGTGTCCATCCTTGCCCAAAGGAATGCAGGCCGTGCACCAAAATGTGTGCAAACCTTGCTATTACTATGAACTAGGAGCAAGGCAATTATTCATGTTGCATTTTTGTAGCATAACTCAGAAAAATAGCAGAATTTGTTAGATAAAAGCACAGTTCACCGGAATTTAAATGGGCAGCTTTTTTCAATCTGCAGAACTAAACCCAGTTTGGGATGCAGAGAATTTATCTGTACACCCAAATCTAGGACGTGAACACACAGCTAGATGCTTAAGCTCCAGAGTGCTGTCTCCTTACTGCAAAACTCTCTTCCATCCTTACTAGCACCCTGCTTTCCTACATACAATGTCCTGAAAGACAGGATGGCTTTGGAGAACAATAGGTTGAACCGTTTGCAAATGGCAGGCACAGGACAACTGAAAAAGGGAGGTGCCAGTGCCATTTGTCCTCAGGGTGCCCACCCAAGGCCAGTGTTAACAGGGCTGTTACTACAGCTTTGGCTGCTTTCAGAGTGTCTACTGTGGCAGCTGCACAGTGCAAAGTATGATCTGCTTTTTACCTCCAAATTATTGAAACTTACTTCCTGGGGTGTGTTCCTTCCTTTTCTCTTTCTTGCTATCTGCATTTGTCCATGGAATTTCAGTTTCCTACCTGCCTATTATATTTATTATCAGCATCTGCTTTTTTTTTACAGTAGATCCCTTCTATTCAGATAAGGGAGTACCAATTTTTTTATTAGTTGAAATGTTGAGTGGAATTTTCAGTGTGGGGGAAGGGGGGTGTGCTATTTTATTCTCTCTTTCCATCCATTATAAAAAAGAAGAGGATGTTTTTAGTTGTCTTACATAAATATCTTGGGGAATTTAAAAAGAAAATGATATTGAGCTTGAGGTCAGATGATAATGAAACTAAAACTTTATTATTGATGATCCACTTTGGACATTTTTCAGGTCCCTCCCACATTATTTCCAATCTGCCTAACCTACCTGGGTTACTTCAGTCTTGAAAAGAAAGACATATAGTGGTGCTTAAATCAAACAGTCAGTGCAGCAACATTATTATTTAAAGTATACCATAAATTTCTAAAAAATATTTAAAGCATCTGTATCTGTCATTGTATTCTCATAACTATATCATTACAGTTATGAGCCCTAGAGACATTTAGTTCAGTTAGAAGAAGAAGAAAGTGAGAGGTTTGTGGAAAACCAGAAATAGAGTATTTTCTAGATGCATGAACAATAAACATTCCTAACAGTGACTCAGAGGAGTTCAGCTTGTTGGCACATCTGTAATGGGGCTCTATGCTAGTTGTTTGATCCAAACTCTTGCCTGAACTGAAGTGTGACCTGAACTTATTTTTCTAGGCCTTAAAGCCCTAGCTTTAAAGCTGAGTTCTGTCAGTCTATATGTTTTGGTTTTTGCAAATTATCAACCCTCCTATAACTGCTTCTTATCAGGAGGACTGTTTTCTTCCATACGCAAGAAGACATAGTGAGGATGTACCAGAAAACCTGAAATGACTAACAAAGCAGATAGCTGTTTTAAAATTTGGTACTTCTCTTGGGCTTTTCATCAAAGTTTTGATGAAGATCCTCGGTGCCATTACAATACTTTTGTCCTTATGCCTTTTCGGATTGATCTTTCCTCCAGACTGACAAGAATTGATCACATTCCAATGTCTCCTTAAGGCATTCTTTCTTGTGTTGTTTCATTGGAAGCTTGGAAAAACCTCTTCCATACCATAGCATTTCTCCTTCACTTCTCTCGTTGGTAAGAATTCAGCCGTTGTGAGTAATCAGTAGAAGAGATTTTGGGGTAGGCCTAATGGTAGTGGGTATGTTTACAATATCAGAGCAGAGGTTTTTAACCTGCCTTGAAATTTTGTCTTTTTATTTGTAGTTTCATCAGTCAGTGAAATAATGAGGAAATCCTCTGGAAAAACAACTCTTCCTCCTTGGAAAAATTTATATGTAATGTATTGTCTTTTAAGACCTAACAATGCCTTCTATTGATATTAATTTTGGTACAATATTCAGGTTCTCCAATAACACTGCAAACTTTTTACAAGCTATTGGATTGTCTTGACCAAGAACCATGTGAACATATTTTCTTCCAGTCTCATTTGGAGATTGTGAACATTGGCTTGGAGGTGACTTGTAGTTTGTGGGGCGACAAATGAAAAGAGCTGAGTGTGAACACTTTCCAGAATAAGATGACAAACAGGACAAAAGGCTGTTTAAGGCCTGTATAGAAGGTCTTGAGGGAAATTGATTGATCCTTCAAATTTTAGACACAGGAGAAAAGCAGAAGAGCTGGAGCACAAAGGGGGAGCTCTATAGATAATTCTGACCTGTACAATGACCAGCCATGATGGAAGGTCTGGGCCAGTGCATGTACCAATATTTCTTCAGAGTGTTGTTTTTTGGTCATAAATGGAAGTAATAAATAATCAGTCATAAAATAATATGACTGTTGCATATTGGTCTTCCACTCAATTATTTTTAGAGTAAGATCTGATGGATTCTTGCAAAGGTTGGCACCTTAGATATTTATTTACACATGGCATTTTTTAAATACAGAAAATGTTTATTGCTGCAAAATCTTGGGAATATATTAACTTCTATAAATGGTATTTTTTCAAATATAGTGTTTTTTAATTCACGTTTTTAGTAAATCATATGATAGGAGCTTTGATTCAATACTGTGGAATGTGCCTGTAGTTTTGCCAGAAATGCCACAAGCAATTTTTCTTTAGAGTCCTGAATATTTATTATGTGTTGGAAACATAACCTTTCCCCTTCTTTCACATATAGTAAAAGTAATCAGTCTCTATAAAAGATAAACTAATTTAAAACTTTGGGGACCCCCACCACCTTTCCAAAAACAGTTTTTCTAAAACTTTTACTTTTGTTATCTGATTATGCAGTAACATCTCACAGGCATGATTTTTGTGTTTATAGTGTGTATAACTTTCAATGCTCACTAGATTTTTAATGGTATCTCTTCTCTTTCAGGTTTTTGTTTTAAACTTTTAAGGTCTGTAAACTGATCATATCTGAATATTTGTTTCATTTTGGTGGTGTTGGTGGATTTACTATCTCTGAGAAGCAAATGTGACAAAGTTATCATATACTAACATAATACATTTACTAATATTACTGCCTATTGATATTTTCCATGATTGTTGGATTAAATTTGAAAAATAAAGACCTAAACAGCTGTGATTGTCTTAAGTGTTTCTAAAAATGATCACAGTGCGTAATGCACTGTTATTTCTTTTGTGTTTAAAATTTTGTTAGGCCTATAAAACCCAGTACGTCAAATTTGTCATGAAATAATTTGGAACTTAAGGGATTGTGTGGCTCAGGGTTATGTGTCATAGAAAGGAGAATTTTATTAACATTGGAAGATGGCCACACTGCTTTAGAAATCTGTATTATCTTTCTCAATTTGAAATGACTTAAAATATTTTTCTAGTATTCCACTTCAAATTGTTCAGAATGGCATGCAACCACTGCGAGTGTGGGCACAAGCAGAAGAGTATCTGGCTCCAAAGATTATGATCTTGGGACTTAGGATTTGGATTCTGCATTTTCTTGGTGCTCTGGGACTTGTGAAAATATTGATTAGAGTGAAGACAATATTGCAAAGACGTGAAGTTCACTTGATATTTTTCCAGTTTTTTTAATGTATAAATGCTTATACATTATTATTAAAAATAGCAGATGCCCCCTGTGGTATTTCATCTATCTGTGTGTCACATAAGATACTAGGAGCTCCAAGCTAAAAATTAATTTAACCAAGTAAATTTTATTATAATTGCTACAGGCATGCTTACAACAGGCAGCATACAAAGTTTAAATCAATATCTACTTTAAACGGATATAAAAAGCCTTAAGAAATGCATCATATTTTCATATAAATGGACAATGCCATGATATTGTCAAGTCCATGGCAATGAAGAAGTCAAACCGTACTTCTCTTATGTAGATTTATTGGAGAAATATTAGTAAATACCAATTTAATTCCTGATCTGGAAGAGTCTTTTTATGCAGTCTTACTTGTTTCTAAGCACACAAAATATTTCAATATTTTTCTGACTTACACCATTGAGAGGTTTTATTTAGGAGGATTTCTGCAGTTTTGTGCAAAGATATGTATGTGCAATGCTAATTGCATGATCTCCTGCTTAGGAGTCTGTTCAGTTGTGCTCTTCTGGCTTTCCTGCTCAGGTCTCATCCTAAATCAGTACAGGGATACGGCAGAGTGTACACGTTTGGCTGGAAGTTAAGTAACAATCTTGGATCCTGTAGATTGGTATGCTCTTATTTGCTACATTTTTGGATCACTTTTATTTTAAAATTTATTCTGAAGAGCAGTTGTAAATTACATTTTTATTTAAGTATGGCTCAAAATTGATTCAGGTTAAAATGGTTTAATGTTCCAGCAAGATACAGGCAAATAATGCTGACAGAGTTAACTAAAACCAGTTCTAAACCTAGGCTGGAGCCTTCTTTTGGTACAGATCAAGTGCAGTTTGCTCTCATCCACAATGGCTAGTTAAACATTCTAATACTAATTATCTCCTGAAGACACCTCTTGTAGCATGTTTTAATACATGTATATTTGGTTTGCAGTATCAGTCAGAAAGCAACTGCTGCTGGCAGTTATTTCATTTCTTATGTGCAATAACCCAGCAGAAGCAATTCAGTGAATCACAGAAGTAGCTTCAGGGAGCCCATAGGCCACAGAACTAATTTTGGCCTGTGAGTAAATAAAAGATGTGAAAGTACTGTTCCTACTTTCTCAGTAGAATCAGAATGACAAGGTCAATACACAGAGATAAGTGAACTGCACATATTTAAAATATTGGCACCTATATACCACATAAAGTATAAATATGCAAATCCCTCCCATCCTGTCAGTATAATGAGAATTATCTTATTTACAAAACAGCAATACAATACTTCAGAGAAAATTAACATTATTTGCTTTTGTTTTAATAAGCAAATAGTTTTCATGATTCAAATGAACTAAGTTTGAAATATATTCTGGTAAAGGCCATAGAGATTGCTTTTTGTTTTCTGATTCAGCCTGAAAAAAAAAAATCAGGATTACTGGTAAAGTTGCCAGTATGAAAGTAAGAAATGAAATATTCTACCAACTTTCCCATTTTTACTGTGTTTCAGCAGTTGTTGATTTACAAAAAGCGTTGAGAAGTTTAGGAACAAATGGGAAAAAAAAAAGCCCAAGAAATTAAATGGCAAACTCGGTTTTGTGGAGTTCTGATGCCAGTGGCTGTTTGAGTGATGAGAGTTAACTGGCATATTTTCTTTGGTGGCCATTTTCCAGTTGTATGAGATTAGAATATCTTTGTTTTCTGCTGACCTAAGAATTTTAATATTCCTAAGATATAGTTTGTAACAGTGCATCTAATATAACACAGCTGGAGCCACAAGGTTTGCAGTTGGGCTGGTTCTTGCATTGGTTTATCAATTTATTCCAATCCTACATCAATGAGTCTCTTCTTCTTGGTGAGAGAACAATTCTTTTGTCTTCTTCACTGCTCCCAAACAAAGAGAAAACCTTCCTGTGCAGCAAAAAGAGCAGACAAAAGACATCCAGAAAAATAATTTCATACAACTCCTGAATATTTACTGGTAGTGATTTCTGTTACTACTTTATCTAGGAAATGAGCAGACACAACCTACTGTCTCCTCCCTTGCCCAGGGCTATCTTGCTATCTGTGTAGACACTGTAACCTGTGCAAAGCCAAACAACAATGAATTCAAGAAATTAGATTGTAATAAATTACAACCCCTGAACTTGACCTATATTGCCTTAGTGCTTGATAAAGTCATTTAATTGCATTTCTCTGATGAAATCTTGTGGCAGGACAACTGATTAGCATTGACTATTTTGGAAATCAATCTTTAAAACTTATGAGACACCCTTTGTTGGAATTGAAATGAAAATCTATGCCATTACAGTGCCTGTCACATAGAGAACACCTCTTACTGTCCAGACTTTTACATGTGTTACACATTTTGTCTCATCATCAATTGACTTCATGAATATTTTCCTCGTGCTTCACTGGATGAAGATTCTCTGAAGCTTAGTAAGAGAGGAGCTGTTGTCTGTATGCTGCCTGTCTGATTTGCTGTAGAAATGGGTAGATTTGCCATGACTGAAGGAGAAATCTTTCTGGAACAGAAAGGACACCTTCACAGTTGAAGAAAATGAATATGCTGCTGTGACAAAAATGAACTCTAGCTATCTCTGAATTTTTACAATGACAAGTGAGCCAATTAATCCATATTAATTTTCTTTTTCTAGAACGTGTAATATTTGTTTTGAAAACATTTAGTCTTGTACTCTTTACTACAGCTAAAGCAAAGAAATTTCTGTGTTGAAAGTATATAATGCTATCTAAAGTCCAGTACTGTGAGAAAACCAGATATAAGTATACTAGAATAGGCATTTGGTGTAATGGAGGCTTTTACCTTACATTTTCTCATTTCCCTATTTGTTAATTGGACAGTGTAATCCTCTTTTCTCACAGGACTCTGCAACAATACATTAATTAAGGTTTGGAAAGAATTCAGTTTCTAGAGTACTGAGACCCTGACTGAAGAGCCCCTGAGAAAATGAGTGACTGGGCCCACAAGGAGGTTTTGAATACTGTCCAATAAATAAGGCCCAAAGATACATATTCAAAAGCACAGAGAAAGTATTGAAAAACTGCATGTCAAGTAACCATTGTCTCCCTCTCCTTCTGAGCAAAATTACAGTATGTGATTTCAATCCATGTACAACACAGTGGGATTGTAACTTCCAAACTGGGATCTGTATGGATGAATTTATGTGACAATGTAAACTCACAACAGTTGGATCATCAGCTTAAAGAATTTTTTGAAAACAAGCAAACGAACAAAGAAGCAGAAACTTTAACTGAACTTTTAGAGTTACAAAGGCAGAAACGAACTGAAACAGTTTCAGTAACAAATTGTGAATTAAAAAAAAATGCAAAACAAACAAAACCAAACTGAATTTCTATGGTTTCTAGATTTCTATGGTTATATGATGATGATTACTTTCTGCTTTTTTCTTTTGTTTAGTTTTGTTTTGGTTTTTTTTGTTTTGTTTTGCTTTGCTTTGTATCTGTGTGGAAGACCATCAGATATAAAAAAGGAAATAGATTCTTTTGGCTTCCCACAAATGAAACTGTTAGACAGACACTTAAGTTTAAATTTGAGTGATTTGGAAGGCTTAATCAGAACCACGTGCATGTTAAGGTTAAAGACTTTTTTTTTCTGTGGTTTAGTATTGCCTTGTAGATGACGTCCAAGAAAACCCATATGCTCAGACAAAGAATGATTTAAGCTAGTAGGATATTCCACAAAGTGGTGTGAGTTTCTGCCTATGGCTTTTATGGAGGAAAAGAGCCTATTATAGTGTTTGAGGGAGCTGCGCTGCACAGGTGGACTGAAACAGTTCCCAAACAGAATGTTTGCTCATGCAATATGGTGAGCTTCCTCTCAGTTTCCGTTGCAGCCCAGTGAAAAATCACTTGAATTTCACACACAAGTAGGATTGCTTTATGTCTGTGTAGGTAGATTTAAAACAATAGATAGAATATACTCAACATTGGAGTGATTCATTTATTCATTAAGTTAATATGTGATCTACAAGTCGTCAGGTATATGCTGTGAGTTGATATAGCTTATTAGCATATTAATGATGTTTTATTTTAAAATACTGGACTTGATTCTTTTGTCATTGATTTTGACAGAAAAGCTTCCAGACATTAAGATTACAAAGCATCAAATAGGATACATCAAATGCAGTCATGGTGTATGTTGTTCAACTGTATCTAATTCAATCTTCGATTGACTGCTATGGGGAGGGATAGGAGCTCTATTATTATTGAGCATTCACAATTAATTGAGAAATGATAGGATATGGGTTTTATGAGGAAGGCAATTGCCTAATAGTAATTTGAGTAATTCAGTAAACATAACCTTTTAGTTTGAATAAGTCACACATGAAATCAAGGCTTGTAAGACGACCATGAGCCTTTTGTTATTTGCCTACAGTACAGACTAGACAGAAAAGACACAGAACATTGTCAGTATTGAAAGAGAAAATTAATAGTGCTTTGTTCAACTTTTCCGGAACTCTTAGGAGGGAATGGTGTTGTCAGTACCACCTTTACTGGAATTACAGGAAGGATTTTCAATGCAGCATAGTTAAAAATGAAAGCATATACACATTGTAGATAGAGATATATCCAAAGTCCTGCAGAGCTTCCCCAAGATGGTGGGATAAAAAAAAAGAAGGAGTTGTCCTCTGCCCTTAAGCATAAATGGAGTGAAGATGTCAGCTTACATTCTGCCTTTGCTATGACACCAGATACAGAACAACAGCACTGTGGCTAGGCTTTCAGTCTCTGTTTTTATAAAAGTGTCAATTTTTGTTTCAAATGCACCAGTTCTTATTTTTGCTTTCCCATTCACCCGTGATAGCTCACCAGTCAGTTTAAGAAAAAACAGTTTTAAGAATTCATGCCTTGGTGATAAGAACACCTGAGCTCCCTTGTGTGTTTCAGTGCAGGAGCTAACGAGTGAAGACGGGTGATTTGTAGTGTGGATAATACACAGTTGGGTACCCCAGACGTGTGTCTATTCCTTTGTCAATGATGTTAACTAAAGGCAGGCATCCTGAGTAGTTAACCCATGAGACAAAATGTTTGTTGAATGGAGGGGTTTATTGGAAATAAATTCCTATTTTTGCTCTTCTAATGTATTAGCAAAATGAACCGATAAATAAAAATCACAGATAAATTGCAAGTTTTCTATGAAATTCAAAAATTATCTGTTTTTAATTGAAAATGAAAAGCCTAATTTTTCTTTCATTCAAATTATGTTAACTTTCTCTGGAAGTGTCTGTGGACCTGAATTGATCATTACTTTATTTGTCTTTTTAATGTGAGTGAGACTTGAGCCCTAAATTGTGGAGATTAGTGGATTCATTTGGAGTGAATGCACAAAGATTTTTATCAATATCTGGAGAGTTTTTCGACAGATCATATTTTGATGTAAGGATCATTTCACAGGTATAGCACAGGGAAAGCATTAATATGTTTAACTTGTAAATTAGAAGTAGAAAGTATTAAAGATGTTAAAGACTTAATTTCAAATTACTTCTACTCCATCTGTCCTTCCTTTTGAAGTTTAAGAAATTATGTATAGTACAAAGGCAATGTTCCATCAATGGCCACAGAGGAGAGAACAAAGGAAAATTAAGGGGTAACTGTAAACATGCTACTGTAAAAAGAGCAAAACCCCATGAATGCCACATATGCTGACTCATAGTGCACTACACATGCATAGTCCAGAAGCAGTGATGCTCAAAGAGCAATTCAAAAGACAAAAAACTCATCCCTGTTCCAAATCTTGATATTCAGAGGAGAAATTTAGAAAACACGCTTTCAGATTGAATACTTCATTGGCATTTTTTCCATCCCTTTATCATTCAGGCAACATTTGTTTCCTTGTTTCCAATAAAATGAAAGTCCATGGAAACCAGAAACATCACTGTGTCAGACTGAAAATTGTTGAATAAAAGAGTGTGTGCCTTTCATAAGATAAGAAGCAGGAGTGAATCAGCAAACAGCAGGTGAGACTTAAACAGCCATAAATTAATCTCCGAAGATTTTCCTTATTTTTAATATTTGGGATAATATTTTTCTTCTAGTTTTCAATAGAATATTTGTTTAACAGAACACAATGCATTACTCATACTGCATTTCCAGTCATACACTAATTATAATCACCATATGATTAGAGTGCATGGCTTGTTAGGCTCTTTTGAGGATAGAGGAAAGAAAACAAACTGTTATAACAAACAATTTAGAAGTCTAATAGGGCTAGCTCTCTAGGTAGGAATAATTTTCTGCTCAATACACAATTGGGACCCATATGCAAAGAAGGGATAGAGTAAAAAAAAGAAGTCTGACAATTCCAGAGAAAATTTTAGTGCATCTGTCACCACTATTTCCTTCATGCTGCTTCTTTGTGGTTCAGGAAAAAAGCACTTTAGGAAGCTGAAAAGGAAAGACTTTATTACAAATGTTCTGCAGCCCAGACTCATCATTGCTTTGAAGGGCTAACTACCTTTAGCAGTTGTTACAAAACAATGGTAGATCACTTAGGAAAATGTTTGCAGTACTTGCATGTGCCTTTAACAGATGAGTGCATTGTCCATGAATGGATATGGTTATGCTAGTGAGTTCCTAATGAAAAGTTGTTTAAACCACATTAAAAGTGGCTTCAGACTGAAGATGGGTGATGTAAGAAAAAGGGGAACTGGAAATGGAATGGAATAATTTGAATAGAAATATAGTAATTCTACCAGAGAACGGCTAGTGGTAGCACCAGATTGTCTTATTTAAGGAAACTCACATTTTACATTTTGTGCAAAATCCCAGTGCCTTCAGACATTGTGTATGGAGTCCCATCAGATATACACAAATATCCACCCAGGAAATCAGTTCTCAAATGTGGAAAATAATAAAAAACTAGGCTAGTTACAGCCCCCAGATATTTTAAAGCTGTACCTTTAGGGAGGGGGACTAGCCACAGATCCTGATTCACATTGAATTTGAAAGACAGGATCCTTGACAGCACCCCTAGCACCATGTTGGGCAGTGGAATCTTCAACTTAGCTGTGACTTGGAGGGGAGCACATCAATTACTGAGTTGCCAGCACCACCTCCTGTACTGTCTGGCTTTGCTTTGAAGAAGTCTCCTCTCTAGTGCCTGGTATTGCTCACCTTATGAAATCTGACTGGATCACAGCCTAAGATACAGCAGCTACAGGCCTGTTTTGCATTACTAAAATGGTGCAGTGGACATAAAGTTTCCAGCCTCAGTGGGGGATTTTCAAATGTAATTTGAATTCAGCTCTCATGGAAAAATCAAGACTGATCAGAGTCACTTTTGGAATTTAATTTACATAATGTCAATAAGTGCTATTTCTGTGAGTAGGTGTGGTCTTAAAATACCATCAGAGTTTTATTTCAAAAAACTTCAATTACATCAATGTTGCCCCATTAGGGCAAATTAGCTAATCTCTTGAACTGCTGTCCTGTTATGACGTTGCTGGATTAACTCCATTCCTTTCTGTTCTTTTGATTCAAATTTCTCTTAAGATAACATCTAATCTCAAAGTTGAATACCTAAGACAATAAAACTTCCCAAATTCATCTTCTTCTGTTTTGTAACATTGCTATGCAAACAATTTTGTCAGTGTTCATGTCTCATCAGAGAGTCGAGTCCTTTATTATGTTGTCTAGAAAAATGTAAAATAATGCATATGGATTATTGTAGACCATTTGATCCAAGAAAAGGTCAAGAAGAAACATTTTGAAACATTAAATTCCACTTGCACTGATGGCTCAGTATCAGTGTATGTATTTCAACAGCCAATATGGCACAGTGCTAATGATTGTAATACCTCTTTTGGAGTGCTAAGCTTTGATTTTGAAAGATACAAGGCCTAAAAGATTAAATTTATAAGGTATATTGATATTTCTCCTTTGCCAGTTAGTAAACTCACAGAGCTCTGCATTTGCTGGTCATGGCAGTACGGAGAATTCCATGAGAAGCCAGTGAAATACACTAAATTAGAAGGTCAAACAGTAAATTTGTGTCACAGTTGCATGTTTAAGATGTATAAATGCACGTATGATAGATGAACATTTGCAAAAAGGATGTGTTAAAAACAGAATAAAATGTAACTTTGAACTCTTTGCTCTCAGTATCCGTAGTTCCACTCTGTTCTTATTGATGCTGAAGATGCTCTGCTGCTCAATCAAGCCAAAGGTTGTGAGGCATGCCTTCAGTTCAAATTTCTAACAGTAGCACTTCAGTGTGACAAGTCTACTGCATAGAATATATTTTTTCCAATTTTCTGAACAATGCTAGGTGGGTTTACATTAAAAATGTCTTATTCAGTACAAGTACTGACAAGTGACAGCTCTAGGTCAATACTGAGGGAAGTGGGAATGTTACCTGCCTTAGTTGTACTATTGAAGTAAATAACAGGCAGAGCACCTCTAAAAATTGTCCTTTTGTATTGTTTTTATTATTCTAAGATTATAGGGAATTATGGAAGAACTGCCATTCAATTTCACCTGTGCTATAATTTTAGGTTCTTTATTCTCTAGCCTGCATTTAGCTAAATTTTTTGTGGTCTGTTTGACATTGTGTTTCCCTACTTCACCTGTCAGATCTAGATACTTATCTATTTACTGCAAATGTTCATTAATATGAACCATGATTTTCTAGATGCTGTCGTGGTTCCTGCAGGAAGTAAAAAAGGTAGTAAGAGACATTATCATCACACTCTATACTAAATTTCATCATTATTTTGCCATTCTAGACACTCACAGATTTTTGTAAAGAAATAGGATTAATGTGTGTTTTAATTTCTAGACCTCTTGTCAATAAGGTTACCATTTCACCAGGACCACTGCAGAATTCCCAAACCAGACACTGTTCAGTGATTGGTTTCTTCTCTGGTTTCTAGTTAGTTCCTATTTGGATTTTTTTTCCTTTTTCTTCTATTTTTTTCCTGATATCATTCTCTGTAGGTGTATAGTGCATTAAAATATGAGTTGTCTCCATATCTTAGCTCCTTACATCTTCCTGTCCGTTAGAGAGTGATCATGTCAGTACATCTCTGACTGCCCATGGCTTAGGGACCAAACTGTGCAAAGTTTTATAGTCTTAAATATTTGTGAAATATTGATCTCTATGAAATATCTGTCTGATGTCTGTCTGTGTCAAAAGAATTAGGCAAAAAAATTAGGCAGAAAACTTCAGTAATTTTGGTCAAGTTAGCACTGACCTAGTTTAGCTAACACTGTGTAAAACACTCAAAATTTTCCTGCTGTATTTTCAGGAATGAGTCTAGAATGCCATTTTGCCTCCTATCTTGTTACAATAATTTCATAAATCCTGCAATGAAGTGCTTGTTTTGTTTTCATTTTCATAGCCTCTCCTTTCATTGGAGTTTTCCACATCCTTCTTGAAATGTGGACTATAAAACCAATCATAAAGGTAGTCTGGCTTGCTAAATTGTATCAGGGGTAAAGCTTCCCCTGATTCTGCTTGATGTTCTTCAGGTTATGCTCGTGCTCCATGAGCTTTTTTTGCTGCAGCTTGCTCTGACAGTTGCCCTGATGCAATTATCCACAGTGACCCATATGTCACTGCTTTCTAAACATCTGACACTGTCCTGCATGACTTCCTTGTCTCTAAACTGGGGAGACAGGGGTTTGATAGACAGAGCAGTCAGTGGATATAGGATTGTCTGAGTGGCCAAGGCGCTGTGGTTGTCAGCACAGTGTCAGCAGAGTGGACACCAGTGACCAGTGCTGTTCCTCAGGGGTTGGGGACTGGGACCGGCGCTGTTTGACTTCCTTGTCAGCCACAAAGTGGGAAAATCTGGAGCAGGGTGTACAAAGGCACATAGTGACAGGACAAGGGGGAATGGCTTTAAACTGAAAAAGGTTAGGTTTGCATCAGATATTAGGAAGAAATTCTTTACTGTGAGGGTGGTGAGGTGCTGGAACTGGTTGCCCAGAGAAGCTGTGGATGACCTGTCCCTGGAGGACTTCAAGGCCAGTTTGAATGTAGCTCTGAGAAACCTGGTCTAGTGAAAGGTGTTTGTGCCCATGGCTGCGGGTTGGAACTACACGCTTTTTAAGGTCCCTGAAATATAATAATAAAGCCATGTGCATTGTTAACTACTGTGTGTCAATGGAACCTGAATAATTATGGTATTGTGTGACACAGTAAAGCTAATAGTTTTTAATGACTACAGTCTTGCAGCAAATACAAAATTTGAGTGTGAATAATTAGTTGGAAAATAAAGATGCTGATTTTGGTCAAGTTTCATCAACATTACAATAACAAAAGGGAGGAAAATGATTAATATAAAATTAGTGAATAGAAACAATTCATTATATACATTCTATTTAATGTCCACATGGATGATATATGATAAAAAGCTTCCCACAAGACAACAGGGGTGATTCCAATTATTAATTATTCTATAACTGATTGACATGAATTTTAGATTTGATTAATACACACACAAAATTCTCACCCAAGTAGTCTGTTGTTTTTTTAATACAAGAAACACAGAGTCAGTATAATGTCTTATTATCTGTACTGTATCATTCATTAGTTAATTTCTGTCAGTGTACTTTACTTCTGGCACTCTCTCTCTTCCAAGTTAACTTGTCCAGACTACTTCGTCTTCCTTCATTCACAATGTTAAAAGCTCAGGAATATGTGTACATCTGGGTATGCCATTTAGATGTTTAGGGAATTTTCAGACAGGTGCCAACTGACTTCTGAGTTTTTTTGCCTGGTGGTCACAGAAAAGGAACTTTTGGGGTCATTTGCTTAGACTTAGTTAAAGAACATCCAGTTAAGTTTGAAATTGGCATAGACATCCCATGTGTTAAGACAAAAAGCAATTAGAGCAGATATTTTATGCTTGATGTTAATTTTACCGTCTTGTGTAAATTTTTTTTTTTTTTTGAGCTTTGTCAGTTTATTTCCCTGAAGTTTTTGTTAAGGGTTTCAAATGAAAGCCAGAATGATTGTACAGTGTTCTAATCGTGGGGTGGGGGTTATTGCCTTGCAGTTTTCTTCACATTGTCTTAAGATCTTTTTTCTCCCTTTCTGTTTTTCACCTAACTATTTTTATCCTCTGCTACTGCTGCAAGTCTTCAATGTGCACTTTAAATCTCTTTTCCTTCTACAGTGCTCCTTTTGTTATGTTACATATAATGGGTCAAAATGATCTTGGGCACAGAGCCACAGTATTAAACTAGGAATTAATACAGACCAGTACTCTTAGACTGAAAAACTGCTTACAGTCATTTGAAAACCAAAGATAAGAGAGAGAGCAAGAGCCATATTTCTAAATTCTTTGCAAATGAAAGAGACAGGATTGCTGTTTAAGGGAGTTTCAAGTGAGCACAGAAACAGACTGAATGCAATCAATCAAAAAAGATTTATTCAAGAGTCATAAATTAGGCTCTACCTTAGATTCCTTCTGTCTCCCTTTCTTATATATCATCTCTTGTCCTGACATTGAGTCTGAAGTATTTCCTCCAGCCAGTAAAGAAAGATTTTCCAAACTCAAGAGTCCAATTAGGAAAAATGTTCCCCTGCCCTTCAGCATTGCATTATCTGAACCAGTTCCCTCCAGAGCACCACCTACAATGGAGGCATTTATAACTGAAAGTATCTCAGTAGGAAGGGGTACTCACTTATTGTATGAAAAATTGAAAACTACAGACTGAGAACAGGCACAGCTTGAGTGCTGCAGTATACCTGCTTTGTGTCTGTTTTATGACTGAGGCAGTATTCAGCAATTGTGAGGGAAAGACACAGTAAAGATGGCCTGAAAAGTTTGATAAAAAGTAAGAAAAGTGGTTCCAGACTAGCTGCTATGAGAAGGGTCCACAGTTACAAGTGCTCATTCCAATTTTCAGCAAGGAATTATTTTGGCAGCTTTTGTTTGAAGAATTCCCTTGGCTTTTGAAACTGCCTCCTTCACTAGCACTTCCAGTTCCTGCAACAGCCCCTGTCCTGTGAGTTAGCTGGCACCTCGTCATTTGTAAGGGAAAGATTTAAAAAATAACAAACTTGAGCCTCTTTCCCTCCATTGTCAAGGTTTTGTCAACAATCACAAGAGGTAGAAACATTCCCAATTGCTAGTTCATCATGCCATGATGAATGGGTCTCTTAGCTGTGCTGGCACAAAGGTCTGTGCACCCCCAGTCAGCTTGCAGTGAACTGATTTGGCTCTGAAACACTTTTCTCTCTCTCCCTCTCTCTTTCCCCCCAAGTATACTTTAAGCCAGAGCAATTGCCCAGATTTGCTCTCAGCAGAGGCATAGAAGTGGCTTTGCTGTAAGAACTGAAAGACTAATATGGTGCACAGAGAGGAGTGGGTAACATCAGAGGAGCTTCTATTGAAACAGCCTGAAGAACTGGTGCTGTATTAATGTCAGCAGGAGCTGGAAACACAGACCCCATGTATTTTAATTGCCTAACGTATAATTTAAGTGTATGTTAGATGTTAGCGGATGCTGGATAGATATCACTGTATATTTACTCTGTTTTCAGAGACAGGTTCCTAAGCTATGGTCGCTCCTGAATGCCTTATATGTCCTTCTTTAAGCATGCTATTTATGTCTAATTATCAATTAAAACAGCCAGGCAAGATCTGATTCTGTTATTTCCTTTCATTTTGTCTGTGTTATCGGTTTTCTGCAGCTTTTCCATCACTGTGAGTTCATTTGTTTTCCTTGTGACAGCTGATGTCAAGCTGATCTGTATTTACCATCTCACCTTCAATATTTGTTGGGACGTGCCACAATTAGAGCAGCTGACATTTTGCTGTAGGCAGAACCAGAATTATGTTATGTGTGTTCTCTGTGGGTTACTTGTCTGGCTACCCTTTACAAACACACAGTTGCTGTGATTCATTGTTAGCAGTTCTGTGTTCTATGTTTACACAATATGCCACTCATTTTGGATCCTGGGTTGTGTTCCTGCTCCTCTGCATTGAAAGGAGTTAATGTTAGTTGGGGCAGTAGAGAGAGAGCAGGGATGGAAGTTAGAATGATGGCCAAGATGATGGAAATCTAAATCAGAAACAGGAATGACTAAGGTAATTTCTGACTCACCAGAATGTTGTGATTTAGAGTTGTCTCTGAATCAGTGAGAGGTTGATGGTTGCAGCAGTGTCTGAGCAATGCATCCCTGAGCTAAGCAGACCCCAGTGATATGAGTACAGTAGCTGGCTAACACTGTTGAGGACAGAGCAGAGGAGGAATGTACCAGCAAACTGTGGTTCAGGGAAGAAAAAATGGCTTGTAAAAGGTTAAAATAGGTGAAGGTTCAAATCTGTTTTTATTTCCCAGAAATTACTTACTATTCTGTAGTAAGTGATTTCTATCACTTCAGGGTAAGAATTTGACTATTTTGAAGACTAATTTAAGTGAAATATTGCTGGCCTTGATCTGGAGGAGAACAAACCAAAATCACATTTATGTGACTTTCAAGTAGCTTTGGAAAAGCATCTGAACTCAAAGTTCACATAAAATTTTAGTGTTGACCTTCCATTGGTTTTAAAGGATTGTAATTGTATTAGCAACATCATCAGACACACTGACAATGTCAACCCACTGTCCAGTTACATTGTGTCACATGGAGTTTGGTGCCATCAGACATGATAGATAGAGCTATGCCATGTCAATGCCTGATGGGAACTGGCAGAATGTGGGACAGTAACAAGAAAAATGCTCAGCATCTTTGTGAACCCAGTAAAAATCCAGATACAGATGCCTAAGGTTCTTACATGAAATGTTCTGGTGAAGAAAGCAGGTGTCTTTTCATGTGTCATTTCTTTACAATATTTGGAAACCCTTGGCTTTGTTTGGACTTCTACACTGGTTATCTGATGACGATTTAATGAGGTGGCAGGGGATCAGCTGGCATCATGGCTGCCAATGAAGTGGCAGTCAACAAAGTTTACTGCTCAGCAGGTTAGAGAATGGAGACCACAACCTCAGCTATCAAAAACTGGTTATTGTAATAACTTCAGTCTTCAGGGTGCAATGCTCTGGACGCTCTGCTCACTTTGCAGTTGCTTTTATTCATTTAGCTTGGCTAAGCACTTAGTCACAATTTCTTCTTCGATTGTTTCTCCAAAGTGTTTGTAACATCTCATCTTCCTTGAAAACACAAAAATACTCCAAATTTTGCTTCAGGCTGTTTTCAAGCAAAGTTGTGTTCCCTACATAAAATGAGTCAGTTCAAGTATTTAGTCTCCCTATATACTATGCAGGAGGGATAAAAGTCACACATGAAACCTCTTTATGTATATGGGCAACATCTTTCAAGAAGCAGGCTAAAATCTTGAACTCTGGCTGTCTGAGTTAGACACTAATATTTTCTCTCTGAAATTATATCTCCAGTTTACTCTGAAAAGGGGAAATTCAGGTGCAAAGCAAAAATGCTGTAAAGCTCTTGCTGGTACCATCTAGGGAGAAGTTAGGAATAGACAATGAAGTCAATGGTTGGATGTAACCCTGCTCATTTTCATCTATCTCCTAACATTTAGAATTCTTTGCTGGTTTTATTCTATTTTCTTTTCCTTTTCTTTTTTTAAGCAGGTAATGGCAAACAAGCCGTTAATAGTGAGAAAAAATATCATCTGTTGGAATAACTTTTAGAATGCTTCTCAGATCATAGTGTGGCCTGGGGGGAAGGGAGAATGCACCACCACAATTATGCACAAAAGTACTTCACATCTGCAGCAGAAGCAGCAAATTTAAAATGAGTACAGGTTGAGATAAATTGCTCCAAATTTAACTTAATTATGATAACTCACTGCTTTGTTTGTGTTGAGCATTTAAGGTGACATGCAAAGGCTTGGTAAATGGCAAAAAAACATAGCTAAACTGGAAGGTGCATTGTGACATTGTGGCACAATACTTCACAAAGATGTTAGATTAACTAGAGTATCCAAGGTCAGTTAATTTAATTAAATTCTCACTGCACATAGACTCAATCTTAACCTCAGTATCACACATTATTTACTCTAGAAGGGGGCAGGAAGACTTTTTTGGGTTCAAGCGGACTTAAATTCCAGATTTGGCCATGAGCTTAACTTTAAGAGTAAACATCATTCATTAAGTCTTCTCATGCTTTTTAACCTAAATCAAGAAATAAATTCCTGGTTTCCTTTCCCAGTACACATTTTTAATAGACTTCTAATTAATCATCTTCAACATGTATCTGCTTGTAGCTTTTTTAGCTTTTCATTTTGTTGGCTTCGCTAGTTGTCTTGTTCATTTTCATCTCCAATAATCAACAGAAATTGGCTTTGTTTTCTCACTATTTCAGATTTACTGGTACATGTTCAGAAAATGAGAATTTTGTTCCTCAAAAAAAAGCAAGATTTCAAGAATTGATTCATTCATTATCAAGACAAAAACTAGATTTCTTGAGAAAATGAAGTGTTCCATGATTGCTAATGTGTTACTGCCTAGCAGTATTCTGAAAATACATTAGAGTCTCAAAACAGTTACATGGTCTAAAGATATACATGGGGCAAGGTTTGTCAGGAGAACTATTATCTTGTATTAAGTCAGTTGATTTATTTACAGTAGCACTCATCACAGCATCACTGTTGCTGGCCCACTGTCTAACCCCAATCTGTAAATTCTCAGCTGAATCATCACTGTCCCCATACAGGCAAGTGCCCATGCTGTCCATTCTGGCCTGTTTATCCTTATCACACTCCAGCTGTGTGAACTGTCCCACCATGTGTCTGTGATCCTAATGAGCCTGCAGCTCTGCAAGGACAAGCAGACCTCTGATTCCTCCTATTCACTCACCATTCTGTGAGTGCACTATTGTACACGTATTGTTCAGATGGTGATTTCCCAGGGAAAGTGCAAGCACATTCCCCATCAGGCCCTCATTTGTGCTTTTAGGGATACCCTTCTTTCAGCCCTGGTTTCTTGATTGTGAGGTCTCTTTTGTTTACAGCACCCTGCACACTCCTTTTGCCAATCTATGTATTTTCCTGTGTGTTTTTATTGAATTCTCTTATGAATCCTGGTCATTGTGGGTGCAAACTGACAGCAAGATTATTAACATGGATATTCATTTATGCAGTGCATAGTTCGTAGTATTGGCAAAAAACATGTGCTTACATTATTACAACATAGGATCTTAAAGACAAAAAATTATCATCTTTCAAGACTGTCTTGGATATTTTATGAAAGTTCTGTGTTACTTTACACTGCTTTATCCAACTACATGAGAAACAACAATATTTTGAAATAGGAAAATCTAATAACTTATTCCATATGAACTTACAGAGAAAAAGAGTTACTGTATGTTTGGCTTAAGTATTCATTTAGCTTCATTTAATTTTCATATTGCAGTCTTAGTTCAGAGAACTAGAGTTTGTCTCATGTCTTCATTTGTGCCTCACACAGTTCACTATTTTTTAATTCATTACCTGACAGGTTTAAGATATTGGACAATGATACTTTAAATCTTTGGGTCATTATCTTCGATAATATGTTTTTCCCTACAGTTCAGGCATGCAGACATCTGGAATAACAGTAATTTAGAACTGCCTTCAAGGTAGACATTATGGCTAGATACTATAAAAAATACTATGGAATTCATCATAGCTAAATATGCATATTAGATATAAAACAATTTCAATTCAAAGAAGTTATCTTAGTTCCATATAATATACCTGTCAGCAACGGTGATGAAAGAGATAAGCCACTCCCGAAGTTGTGTGTTTTTTTTCCTTTCCTGCCATTTATTAAAATAGCCAGCTGGCAATTCCTGGATTTCTAGCCTTCAAGAGATCTTCTAAGACAGATGATAGTTAATATCAGACACCCAGTGAAGTGATAGTCTTCGTCTGAAAAATATTCTATATGTACCTTTTCATTAACTATTCAGTATTCTGACAATAAAAAGGAATACTGGTTAAGTTTAGTTCTATTGTGGGCATTTTTTGCCACACATTTTCCCACTTGCACCAATCTGAAGCAGAATGTGTCATAAAAGGCAGTCAAGATAATTTTAAGAGAGATGCTGAAAGTCTGAAAGAACATCAAAGTCTATTAAATATTTCCTTTCATATCTTCAATTCATATTACATATTCATAACATTTTTATTGTTCTCTTGCAGCTAATGGGCATACAACAGCTTGAATAAATCCCAAAATTACTGGCTTTTTAAACCAGGAAGCAGCGAACAAGAAATGTATTTTCCTCTGAGCAGCCTGATACTTCCAAGGAACCAGAAAAGTTTGCCATGGCATCTTTGGTGGGATGCTTTTTTATTTTTGAAAAGGCTTGAGTGGTATGGTGTCTTGGCGATGCACCCTAGAACAGGACATTTGCCAGCTAATTATTTTATTTGTTCCCAAGAAAAAGAATAAAAGTGCCCTTTTTCTGTGGTACATCAGTTGCAGTGTTTGACAGCATTGTTTTTAGAGTTTGACAAGTATCTAAGTGATAAGGCTAGACATTGAGGAGGCTAAAGGCTGATCTGAGAGCTTACAGCTGCTTAAAACGCAGTCACAAAGCTGACACAGTCACACTCCTCTCGGTAGCACCAGATCACATAAAGGACAACAGCTGCAGACTGCACTTTGAGACATTTAGGTTGCCTTCCTGTGACAAAGAAGGCTACAATAGGTCACTTCCAACTAACGTTTCTGGCTTCTAAGAAGAAAAAATGAATTATACTAAATTAATGCTTACAAATTTTAATTGAATATAGTTTTACCTTTTTATATTTTAATACAGATGACTGTATTAAAAATCTGAGCTTTAATATACTGATGACTAGTTTTTTATCCTCTGGACATTTCACATAGTAATGTCATAATATAAGGACAAAACTTCTCATTTGTTAAGTGCAGCTCTAGAAATAGGAAGAAATAAATGCATTAGATTAAGAGATTCATAGATTGTGATTCGCAAAGGACAACTGTCAGCACCTAATCTAAACTCCTGACTGCAGGGCTTTTCCAAGTTATTACTTGTGTAACTAGACACATCATTTAGGGAAAAAAAAAACTTCCAAATGTGATATGACATTTCCAGTGAACTTGTAAGACTGGTAATTTCAACAGCGCCTGCCTCTTCAGTCTTTACATTTTCTCACTCATTATTTTTTTCCAGACATCAGTGATGTGATGTTTCTCTTTATTGTTCATTGATAAAGATATCAATCAAGATAAATCTGAGAGGCTTTGCCATACATTCCTTATAAGAAAAATGATCTTTTGATAATTATTTACTGCTCACATCTCTATGTAGACCTATTCACCAATCTTTTCAAATATTAGTGTTTGTTTTAAAAATTTTTTTTGCTTAGTTGAGGGATTCCTTTTCACATCTCAGTTTGAAAAACCGCAATTAGTTTTTCCATGTATCTTTTCCCCTTTTCTTTCTTTTGATGAGGTTTTCCACAAATTTTATCTGTGGGGACTTAATTTTGATCTTAAAAAAGTGGGAATATTAGCTTGGGGTCAGCCATGAGCTCATCTTTTCCTGTCCCCCCAAACTGGTGAACACTGTTAAATCTAATGTCCTTTGAACTCACATCAAACCTCAGACTAAATTTTTTCTGAAGCTTTTTCAATATATCTTGCTTTATCTAAAACTGGTCATCCAAATTCTATTTCTACTAACAAAAAAGAGACAAACTCCTCCCTCTCCCCGCAGTATATAGCTTTATTAACTATACAGGGTTTGAAGGGAGCATAAAGAAATAAGGACACATTTCACTTGCATTATGAGAAATGAAGACACAATTAGCTGTGAACAAAATTACTAAAGACCCAGTTTAGCCAACTGCCTTCAGATAATTGTGTGAATGAGATTCTTCTGCCTTCTTTTAATTCGTATTTGACTTTCTCCTAAAACATTGCTGTTAGTTTCCGTTTGAAACATGAAATGTTTTCTGGTTGTCTGCAGCTCTCTTTTCTTCACTGTAATGGAAAGTTTTCTGTTTATCACTTTACCTTCTGAAGTGTGTCCAAATCATGGGTGGTGAATTTTCAAAAAATGGTCCTAAATGTAATACAGTCTCATTGACTGATGGAGTTTCTCCTTAAAGATGTCTCAAGTTATTTGCTGATAGAGATTTAGCCTGACTTTTCCAAGCTTTTTTTTTTTTTTAATAGGGAAAAAGAGTATTTTCACCTATTCCTAATTGTTTTTGCATAAATGTTACAATATACTTCTTCTAGGAATATGAGGAAAAAGTACAGATAATGATCTCAACTGTACTGTGTAAAGAAAATAAATTAATGCAATAAGTGGTTTCATTCTGTGTTTGTATTCCTCAGCTAAGAACACAGTGTACGGTTCATATTGGTTAGTAACTCTTAAAATCATACACAGATATTTATTGTATGTTATTTTTTCTTGAAGTTTGAGACCTGTAATGAAGTGATTTGGAAAACAGTGTGTGAGGGAAGCATCACGTGCTCATTCTTTATTGCTGCATTGTATAATACCAGGTCATTAATCATTAGTAGGAAGAGTAAAGGTCCCAATTTAGTGCCCGGGGGAGACATCTCCATTAATCGCTTGCCAATTGGAGGGGACACAATTGACTTTAACCTGCTGGCTATGGTCCATAGGAAAAGCTCTGACCCATTTAATCAGCCTGGAATGTGTTCCATAACCTTTCAAGTTGGATCATCGAATGTCAAGTTCTGTCGAAGGCTTTATTTAGTCAACCATGACTGGTAACCTCCTTATCTTCTGCTTTTTGTGTCAGAGGTACAATAGTTTTATCAACACATGTGCAGTTATTTTGTTTTAAAGTTGCCAGACTGTGTTTTGTCCAAATGGTTTAGAAAGATTTACCTTGTCTGTGATGGCATCATATGTTATGCACATGCTGAATGAAAAAGTGAAATTTGTAATTGCTTTCTTTTTCTTGTCATTTACTCTGCTCTGTGAATAATAACCATATTTAGAGTTTCAATCCACAGTACCTTCCTCAGAGACCTGAGAAATATTAACAAAAGATTCATCTAGGTTTTGATAGTCAACTTATTTTTTCCTTTTTTTCTGTCAACCGTAGTATGTGTTATCAAGCTACCATTATTACTTTGTCATTGTTAGGAATGGATAAATTCAAAAATTCTGATGACACTGAATGATGCTGTGAATCAAGATGTCTCTCTCATCAGTTGGATTTATTTCTTTTATTTCTGTGTACTTGCCTCATCTGCCAGTTCAAGTCACTAAAATTATTTGTTTATGTTTTATGAAATTATCTGGTAATATCTGCTGTTCTGGAAAAAGTAAATCTGAGTCACTTATAAGGGAAGTATTCACTTTTTATTTTGTTCTATTCAGAAGTAGAAAAGCAGTGAAGCTGCGAAACAGTGGTGGTCTCAAAACCTCTGTGTTTATTCTGTCTGATGAAACAGCTATCTGACATCCACAGTTACCTCATAAAATGGGATCAGACTGATGGGCTTAAGTTATTCAGTGTTTCTCAGTTCTGTGAACATTTTGTTGTTTACAGCTCTGTAGGCAGTTTTCTTTTTCTCTTTTGCTGTTTCTCTCATTCTCCATTTTTGCTGGGAAGGAATGCTTTACGTTTTCAACCTTTCCATTTTACAAATTGGTCTTTAAAATGCCTTGCTGCCTGGATGATAATAACAGGGAAATCATTTCTGTCTAACTGTAGGTGCATTCATGAACCTGGCAAAGTGAGTGCAAGGAATAAACTGTACATTTAATTTATGGCATTTCATTTTCTAAGCTAGGTTCAGCATCAGTCTGTCATTAGGACTAAAAGGATATATTTAAAAAACAGTATTGCATTTCCTTTAAAAGATTCTTACTAGTTTTGAATAATAACAGCCTACAAATGTATTGAAGATAATGAGCATGCAAAATGTTCTGTACAAAAAAAAGATCTGACAAGCATGAATGGTGACAGATGATGACCAGAATTTTCAAAAATTTATGATCATTACAATGTGAAAAGTAATTATGAATAATAAAAATCTGTTTCAATAATTAGCTGTAATGAATGCTCATAGCAAGGTAAATGAACTGGAACAATTTAAGGCAATAACACAAGATTTGCATTTTATACTTTGTCAGAACATTTTATCATCAGCAGTACACTCTTGTATTACTACAATTTTCAGCGTTTAGCCATACACCTCATGTTCAAGTCTTTGGCTAAACTGTGATCTGTACATAAACACAAAATGGTTATAAGAATTAATTACTTTAGTAAGGCAAGATTTGTTACATTGAAAATAAATATTTTCATGTGAATGTTGGTTTTGTACATATGCTAATAAATCCTTATTTTAGGACTTCTCTATATAATACACAAACATTTACAGTGTGGGAAAGACTCTGTCTAAGGTGTCAGTGTTTATTTTGTACAAACTAGGACACATATGTGATGGTCTTGTGGAATTTTCTATGTGTGTTCATTCATGCTGTTTATCCCAAAAGCAATATCTCTTTGAAACAGCCAGGTTCCAATTCTCTCAAACTGTGTTTTAGTGTGTGAGAATGTGTAAGTGCTTGGGGAACCCGGAGTCAGGGGATAGATTTGCAACTACTTTAAAGTTTGCAGATCTGTCTCTTTCAAATTCTTCCCAGCAGTGAGCAATGAATTTCAGGGTGATAAAAGTTACAACTGACTGACTCTCACTGTTGGACCAGAGTAGTCACTCCTGGGTGAATTGTCATCACTACTGTTCAAGGTCATTTTTTTTCATTACAGTGAACATTTCCAAAGGGCTGTAATTCATCATTCCTTGGACATGTGATGTATCAGATCAAGGGGCATCTCCATGATTTACTTCAGTTCCGAGTCTTCTTCACTTGTACCATCATTCTGCCAAAAGACAAAACTGGAGAGCTTGTTGAAACTCAAGAGACAATTTGGATCTCCTTTTCCTGTTCTGCAGTTTTAAGGAAATTATTCTGAAATCATTGAACTGGTAATACTTCTTAGCCTTGGCTAATTGCTGGTTTGTAAAAAATGCTGTTCACTCTTGTGTAGCCAAACTATTTTTTAAAAAGCTCATTGCTAGCTCCTCTATGAATCTAGTTACTGCCAGTTTTATCCCTAAGTTTCTGAGTTTTCCTGCACTTTGCTCTAACACTCATGCTCTCTCTTTCCTGAATAAATTTATGGCAGTCAGCAAGTGTCATTTCTAAATAAAATTGTGACCTAACTTACATTGAAGTCTGTCTGTTAACTGTGAAGAGAACTTATGAGCACTTCCTCAAACATGTGGCAAATAACTCTTCTTCTTACCCTCTGTTAGGACACGGAAACTGTCCTGGAAGTTGCACTCAAGTTTGTTTTTAATCTGCCTGTGTTTTCAACAAATGCTCTGAAGCTGAGGGAAGCATTTCTCAGCTTGTATTTTATAAGATGTCTTTGGAGCAAACACCTTCACTAATGACATAAGAGTAATTTAAAGTTTTATTTTATTAAAAGTACAAATAATAGATTTTATTTAATATCAGAGAATTAATAGATAGTTTCATGTAATCTTAAGGAGTATGATATAATTGCATTTGGTGCAACTTCTTTTTTCTGTTATCTGAATCATGCATTAATGGCTGTATTTTCATATCAAAGAAGTATAGGCTGATTCCCTTAGACCACTTTCAGACTCCATTGAAAAAAGTTTCCTGCGCATACTGTCATGTGGGAAGGTTGTGTCATATGAGTGAAACCTCAGGTAGAGACCTGAAGAATCTCATTCAAAACATCTGGGAGTCAGAGTAATTTTCTTTGTGTTTGGGGTTTTTTTGTTACAGAAGTGTTTGGTCAGTAGTCAGGGCCCAACGGGACACATTTTAATCACTTGTTAGTTTCTTCTTAATCTGCTTCAAACAGAGTGCAGTGCAATAGTGAGCATATCATAGTCCCAGCCCTTGTTCTGTGTGTGGGTTTTTTTTCCCTGTTAACTCTGTACAATTTGTTTTTCTGGGTCAAATGAATTTCTAGATAGACCAAATACTTTCATGTATGACAAGGACAGTAGGACATCAAAACATATATACCCCAGGGAATGGCTTTAAACTTCTCCTTTTGATAATACTCTTCCTGACATGTTCAATGCATCCATCACATCAAAGCCTTAACTTTTTTTTTTTTAAAGAAACTGCTTAAGCATGTTTTTCTTAGAGAATGCATGGAGGTTGTTTAAATAATAATAATAAAAAAAGAATTATACACTTTCAGAACAGGAATTGCAATCTGCGTGAGCAGATACATCTGATATTTTTTCAATGCCCCAGGAATAGAAGTTTGTTGAGGACAATGGTAATTTAATGTGAAAGTCTACAGAATGCTAAACATTTAAAACCAGTGGGTATAGATATATTATAAACATTAAATCGGTCTGGGCCTGGCGCTCATTCTGGATTAAAGCATACAAGGACCTGGAACAACTTTACCCAGAACTAACCTTTGAAGTGCTGCTTACTTGGGTGTCCTATCTGTTCTGGACATAGACACACTGCTCATAGCTTTATTTTGAAGTAGAAATTCTTGCTTACGGTTGAGTAGAGCTTATACATATACACTACCTTAACTGAGAACAAGGATTGCAGATAAAGGGATAATTACTTTGAAAAGAAGCTTACAACTTCCTCGGAATTGCCCTTTTTATACTCTGAGCTGCCACACGCCTCTTTTGCAAACTGGTGAACAACCAATGAACCCACTGAGAGGCTACTGTGCAAGTGCAAGAACTCTGAAAAGTGTTTAAGCACTTGAAAAAGCAAATGCATGGTGAAACTTTTTACATGGAATAATGACTTTTTTTTTTCTGATTTTCAATGTTTAAAAAATTACCAGGCTCATCTTCTTTGTATTGTCATTTTAATGAGTTACTTACACTGGTTCTTATTTTGTTCTCTTACAACTCTGTTGCCTTTTGTTGTAACTGCATGTAAGTGTTAAAAGAGATGAATAAAAAAAGATTTTAGTGAGGTTTGTAAAGCTCTGGTGGGAATGGACCCCTCTGTTCCCCAGGTAAGAGTAACCCTGCCTACAAGAAAGTTGGTATAGACAGCTCAGCTTGTTCAGCAGAGTCACATGGCTGTTTCCACTGGAGGAGTCTGGCAGCAGCCCTTGGTCTTCTTCAGGCATGCCGGGAGTGCTGCCTGCTCGGAGGAGCAGTAGGACCTGTACCACAGCTCTGACCTCAGTACCAGGGCAGGCATCTGCCCATTCAGGGATATGGGGCTTTCTTTCCGTGCACATTGGGATCCCTCAGGTTCTGCTTCACTGAACACCCAGCAGGAGTGAAGAAGCAGGTTGTCTTGCCTCTCACGGGAGGGATTGCATGACCTTTGTGAGAAGCAGCTGCTGCTGGATCCCAATCCCTGCCAAGTTTGCAGTAGCTCCTAATTCAGGGCTGAGAATTGCATGCCCACGCTTTCCCATGCTCCATGCTGAACACGGTCAGGGCGCATTGCTCAGTAGAAAAGAGGCCAAGGAATATTGCACATAGTGGTTTTCTCTGCAAGTTTTCCACAATATTGATTACAAGTGACCGGTGACTGTGACAAAATTAGGAAAGCTAAGTTCAATGTTATAAATAAATTATCTCTCCTGAGTAATTTATGTTGAGAATACTTGCTACAGGGTTACTTATGAATTTCTTCATTGAATCCATGCTGCAATATTTGCAAACACTTTTTGAATGGTAAAATATAATAGGATTTTAATAGCTTGGTCTAGATTCAGAAATGCAAGTTAAAGTCCACTTCAGTCTAATGTATTTAAGTTGCTGCCTACAGAATCACAGTGTTTTGATCAGTATTTCTCTTTACACTATAGACTCATGTTTCTTAGATGTACAAGAACATTGAAACTAGACAAATTTCACATTGTATAGAGCAGAAATGCAGCTTACATAAACAAAGGAGTTCTAGCACATTTATCTCTGAGATGTTTTGTTGTACTTACAGCCTTTTTTTTGTTTTAGCTTTGTGACTGGTCTGAAAAGACATACAAACTTCACGAGAAGCTTTAAATGCAAACCATCAATTTAGATGCAGTCCTTAGTTCTACATGATGACTCTATCGTTGGTGCAATGATTTGTGCTTCTGTCACATCTTCTTTTCAGTAATGTTCCATATACTATGTTCTGAAGATGACAGCAGATGATGGGTGCTTTGATGCACATTATGGCATTATCTTATGGTATGCAAGTACTCTATAAACACTGAAATATTAAGACTCGCTGTCTCAAATCTTACCTAGCTGACAGATGTGAAATTTTTTATTTTATTTATAATTTCGGACACAACATTTAAAGGTTTGGTTAATCAGTTTAAGTGAAGCAGCAGCTATTCAAGCTGCTTTGTGTTAAGAAAGGCAGGAAGGAGATGATGAGAACTGACTCAGCACCAGCAGTCTGTCTAGGACAGTATATAAAACAGCAATTTACTGTCACTCATTTTTTAAGGTGAGAATTCTTAGTCCCTGCAGGCCAATGTGGGATTTACTACCTCCTGCACAAGAAAGGAAAATCATCTGCTTCTTGCAAGATTGCTGACCATACTGGGTTTGGTGGGAACAGCTGAAAGGCAATACTTTGCCTCTGTAGCTGGCAGGAGTGCCCACCTTGCTCTTCTTAGTCTGCACTACAAGTTGTATTTCTTATTTCTGTGAATTAAGATATTTTTGGATGCCTAACCATTGTTTCTGCCAAGCACTGACATGACTAAAATATTTTCTGATGATAAAGAGCTTACAGCTCCCAGACAGCATAATATCTATTTTGTTCCCTAACTGACCCAGATCATAAATTTGCAGAGATAGAGTGAGAAAGAAGACTATATAAATATTCTAACCAATATCTAATGCCTCTTTGCAGTGCTGGTGATAACAAATCTGTAGAAAAAGAGTGTGACATTCCTATTTAATATGAGAAATCAATTTAAATATAAAGCTGTAAGATTCTTCTTACCATAGATTATCACATCTCATCTCATTATGTGCCTTTTACAAGACCCCTGACTGTTGAAACTGGTCATAAGTATATTCTGCAAAACTTTCTGGTTTGACTCATCTTTTCAAAATGTCCAGCAGTGCTTTATCTCTCTTCCTGCCTTAGATCTACGTAAATGTTTTAGAATGGATATAACTTTTCCTTCCCATGCACAACAGATGAAAATACATAAGACAGGAGGAAAAAAGGAAATGCACACTGTTAATGTTATACTTCATGGAACACCGGAAATTTATTTGACACTGAAGCACTCTGTGTGAGCTTGCAGGCTAAGTCCTTATTCCTGCAGGCCTGGAGCCCATGGGTTCTGTGAGAGCTTGGAGTCTGACTGCTCACAACAGTTTTTCATGGGACTTTCTGTTCCCTTTGTGTTATTCATTGCTACATCTATGGGAAGCCAAAGAGATCCAGAATCCCATTGGCACAAAAGTACTGTATTTTCTAGTTTAACCTGTGCTTTAATCCACATAACGCCTCGTTAGTCAGACTTTATGGGTGTAATCCAGAGCCCAATGATCTCAGTGGAAAATTGCCCACCAATTCCACTGGGCTTTTGATCACTGCCTGTACATGTGATGCTAATTTCACCTCTAAATCTTGTGCAAACCAGGTTTGTGACCATGCTAATTTTTCAAGTTTATATATAACCAAAAGTTAAGTGAAAAACATGTTTCCCCTGTGTACCTGAGGCAAAATCTTGCCAAATCCAGACCAAAGTGGGAAGAAAAGCAGGAAAAGTAGGATGTGAATCTTCCCCCTGCCCTGCCCCATTTCTGAGTCTGGAGGACCAGAGTGCCATGGAGGTCCACAGACTTGGCTTCAACACCTGGCTGTGTTTTCTAGCTCCAAACTTGGCCTGGCCTCAGAAGTGTTTTTCCTCAGAAACATGGGTGCCTCCCACAGAGAGCTGAAGGGGATGGAAAGCCTAAGCAGTCCCACAGGGAACTTAAATCCTAATTCAGGAGTAACAAAAATTGATTCTTTGCAGCTGTGGAACAATTTTCTCTCCTGAACTGAGGGAAGAAAAGCTCAAGGAGTTCCAATATATTTCTAGGAGCCAAAGTTTTTATTGTACTTGGAAATTTTTATTTGATCAGCAGCCTTGAGATATGAAGAGGATTATTCGCCTCCCTTCCTTGTTTTGAGAACTAGCATAAATAATCCATTTAGCAATAATGCTGTGCCTCCCAGTGTGCTTGTTTATCGTTAGACCTCTCCAGCTTTCAGTGGGCTAGTGCACTCTGATTCCTGGCTGGATTTACAATGCAAATGTCAGACAGGAACTCTGTCCCTCTGTTTTCAAGCCAAATCTCTTTATTTTGTCATTGGAGTTGAATTATACATTTATGGAATCATTGGGAAATATTTGAAAATATTAAAATTCTCTTGACAGTTAAAACCAGGTTGTAGGTTAACTTCAACCTGAAAGTTAACTGTAAGTCCATGGGAATGCCATTCATGAATTGTTACTTTCACTGAATTCTCTCTGAGGATCATCATGTGGGTTTTTGGCATGCATTTCAAACACACAGCCATTCTTTCCTCATTCTGTAATGCCTTTTCACTTATTTTGTTCATATATTGTATCTTTCTTGAGAAGAACCTAGGAATTTTTTAAGGATTCTTTGTAGGTAACAAGGCCCTCTTACAGGAATAAGTACATGAAAACAAGGAACCCAAGTGGAAAAGACTGCAGGAGCCAGAAGAAAAAACTCCATCTTCATCAATAAGACCTATAGGAATAAATATAGAAAGAACTTGTCCCAAAAACTTTCACACGTTGCTCAGTGTAGTCCAACTCACCTGATCAAAATTAGTATGTCAGACACTGAACAGAACTGTTACAAATTAACAGATAAATCTTTGAATGCAGTTGTTGCTGGGGATTGAAAAGCAACTGTGTGATTTCAGGACTGCAGTGAAATGCAGGTTTCTAGTACAGCATGACAGACGAAGAGGAGGGACCATCCTTGGAAGCAGCTTATTAGCTTAAACCATTGAACCAAAGAATTTAGTTTAAACTCCTTTTGCTGCTGCTTAAAACTCTAATTTAAATTAAATATATTTTTTTAAAGAAAGATGTGAAGTAGATTTATATTGTTTCTATATTCACACTGAGGGATGACCTCTCCCACAATTATTATCCCAGTTCATAAGAGACCAATAAATATCTTCCTAAGGTGGAGAGCCTATAGATAAGATCTACAGAAATTATATGATATTTAAAAAATGTACCTGGCAGTGAGAACTGTGAGACACTAGATCTGTTGAGCTCAGACAGTGGCAGTTAGGTAGGACTCTCATGGTAATTGGGGTAGGGGTTTCTGCAGTCCAAGTGCGGGGGGTGCATAGACAAAATTACATTGCAGGAGATGGATCCATGCATCTTATCTGCAGTGGTAATGTAGGAAATAAAATTGTACAGCTTCTCCAGTAAAAGAGAGCACAAGCTTGATAGAAGGAGCTATATGGTCTAACAATGAAGATGGAAAGAAATTGGTTATTGAAAAGAACATTGTAGGCACTCCAACTATCAATTCAGACCAGAAATGAGCTATTGGAGGGCAGCCCACTGAAATAATTCACCAGATCTTGTTGGGAATTTTCCCTTATTTCAGGTCTTTTTGGTTTGGTTTGTTCCCTCCCCTCCCCCGCCAAGCTATTTGGATATTTTTAAGAGTTATCTTCTACATCACAAGAACTAGTTTTTAAAAGCCTAGTACTCAAGACATCACCCTGGAGGAGTGTAACAGGCATTCTGGATTTATTGTTTGTGAAAATATACTGGTCATGGTTCTTGCATTTCTGTTTTCATGAGCCTTTGATTTAATGACCATTTTAATGTCTGTCAGAAGTAAACATTTGTGCCTACAGTGCATATGTACAGATTGGAAAGACTCAAACAAATTCATAGTTTTAATTTTCGCATGGCAGTTTGAGATTTCACAGGTAGAATATCAGCTTTTATGTGGGCAGGGTGTTCCCAAGTACCATTAATTTCAATGAGGGTTGTAACTGTTCGGTGTTGCTAAATTTGAAGTGGGGGTTGATTTATCTTTTGTATAATGAGAAATGAATCATTGCACCTGAATAATAATGAATAATAATGTTGTACAAGGAAGTGAATGCAGCAGTTCCAAGACAAGAAGGTCACAGGACCAGGGCATATCCTTTCGCTCCTTATTTTTAAAATAAATTGCCCACTTGCTATATATATGTGTGTATATATATATATATATATGTATCTCAGCAAAAAGATTAGAATAATCTAAGAAAGGTATTTGAGCAACAAAACATAAAATTATCTTTGACTTAAAAAATGTCAAAGTTTTTGAATGTTATGCAAAGTAAAAATACATTATAGGATGAGGTAGGATAAATTGAGTCATTGGAAGACTTTTTCTGAAACACTACATAGTTTGGAGATAAAATACAATTTTTTAAACTAATCTTATGCTTTGCACTGCTGTATTTTCTAGTTTGTGATTTATGTGACAGAGACTTTATGAAATATCTCTGGAGAAGATTATTCATATGATATTTCAAGATGGAGAAAAAGCGGGAAAGTGGAAGCCTCTCAATAAAGATTGAATGAATATTTTCTACCTAATTGTGTAGAATTACATGGGTTTAAAAATAAAATAAAAATCAAGGTATGCATCCAAAATTAAATTGCTATAATCATGTGTACCTAAATCTGTCCCCAGTTACCATGATGAAATCAATATTCAGAATTACATAGCAACATCTGAATGGATCCTTTCTATAAGTAAAAATATTCCTGAATACTTCTGAAAATGAAAACTTGAAATCTTTATTTTATTTCAGCCTTCGTCTTTCAATCTTTTGAATTTTAAGGATCACCAAAAAATGAAGAGATGGAATTATACCTGTGACATTTAAATTCACACTTAGATAGGTGCTTATTAAGAACAGGTATAATCTTTGTAAATAACACCTGGGGACAGATAACTACCAGTTACATTGATTTCCTTTCTCAGGAATTTAGTCACTGACATTAGTCAGAGATTTATAAAGGAATAAACAGTTCTGTACCAATAGATTTTGTGGATTTTTATAGAAAAGTTTTATTTCAGAATAAAGGGAGCTTTCGACTGCATTGTGCTGCTACGTTCTTTGCATGAAATCTTTACATATGTTGCTCATTTCAATCCTGAGGCAAATGACAAATGATCCTCAAGCACTAGATCACTTTTCTGTTTTCTTTCTAAGTACAGACTGAAAGTTTGTGAGGAGCTCAGGTGATTTGGTCTCTACAGATCTCCACTTACTATTTTCATCATGGAGATCCAAATCCTGTGATATTTATAACACTCCCACACATGTGGATGTGTTGGAGTTAGACAATTGGTCCTTACTTCCCTTGAAAAGACGCTGGAAACGGTTTGAGAAGCTGCTTCCACAGTGAGCTCAGCAGTTGTACTCGAGGCTCCAAGGAGTGCATGGTTTGTACTGCCCTGTGTATTCTATAGCTTAGGGAAGTCTAAGTAAACTCAGGAGCTGCTTTCAGGAATGGGATTTGAACCTATGTCTCCTTTGAGGGCAAAGATCACTGCCGGAGGACAATACAGTGCTATAAAACTGCATTAGTTATTAGATGACATTGCAGCTGTACATTTCAGTGCAGGAAATGGGATTCATACATATGGCTAAGACTCAAACTGAAAAGATCAAGAGCTGTGTAATGTGCCTACCCTGAAACAGATTAGCAGTGCCATCAAGAAGCTTCCTTCCTTGTCTGTGCCATACCCTTAAAACATGGAACAGTGACTCCAGACTTCTCAGAGAATGTTTCTCCCTCTCTTACTCTTTGTGCTGAGCTGAGCTTCAGTGAACACTGCGCCTGAAAAGTCTTCTGAAAAAAAGACCTCTCCTGGGTGGGTTGCATTCCTTATAAACAATTTAAACAAACCCAACACACCTTAAGGTCCCTGGTAGATAATAATAATTTCAGATAAATATCTGAAGGCTTTTTGAACTAAAAGGTAGTCTCTTTTTTTTTCTTTTCTTTTCTTCTTTTCTTTTCTTTTTCTTTTCTTTTCTTTTCTTTTCTTTTCTTTTCTTTTCTTTTCTTTTCTTTTCTTTCTTTTCTTTTCTTTTTTTTCTTTTCTTTTCTCTTTTCTTTTCTTTTCTTTTCTTTTCTTTTCTTTTCTTTTCTTTTCTTTTCTTTTCTTTTCTTTTCTTTTCTTTTCTTTTCTTTTCTTTTCTTTTCTTTTCTTTTCTTCTTTTCTTTTCTTTTCTTTTTCTTCCTTCCTTCTGGAATTCCTTCCTTCCTTCCGGAATTCCTTCCTTCCGGAATTCCTTCCTTCCTTCCTTCCGGAATTCCTTCCTCCCAGAATTCCTTCCTTTCTTCCTTCCTCCCTCCCTCCCTTCCTCCCTTCCTTCCATACTTACTCCCTTCCATACTTCTTTCCCCCAAGTCTGCAGAGGTTTGTCTTTGAGGGTTTTACTTTTGGGTCTTTGGAATATTTTTGCCTTTTTCAGTCTGAAGTACACAGTCTTTGACCTTCACCAAAATATAAGCCACTATTAGCATTAAAATTTCATCTCAATTAATTTTATTTATCGGAGGATGCCTCTCATTTAAGGACAAGTCACAGCCCTTTATTGTGGTTTAACCTGAGCTGGCAACTCAGTACAACAGGGCTCAGACCCCGACCTCAATGTGATGGGGGGAGAATCAGAAAAAGGTAAAACTCATGTGCTGAGAAAATAACAATTTCATAGTTAAATAAATAAAGTAAAATACGATGATGATGATGATGATGATGATGATGATGATGGAAAAGAAAAAAGAGAGAGAGAAATAAACCTGAGAGGAACAAGTGATGCACACTACGGTTGCTCACGACCCACTGGCCAACACCCAGCCTGAGTAGTGAGTAGCCCCTCCTGGTCAACTTTCCCCAGTTTACAACCTATGGAATGGAATTCACCTTTGCCCACTTTGAGTCAGCTCTCCTGGCCATGCTCCCTCCTGGCTTCCTGTGCACCTGCTTTCTGGCAAAGCATAAAAATGGAAAAGTCCTTGATTTAGAGTAAGGACCACTGAGCAACATCCAGAACATCGGTGTGTTATCAACACGATTCTCATACTGAATCCAAACCACAGCACTATACCAGTTACTAGTTAGAAAATTTACTCTATCCCTGTCAAATTCAGGACATCGTTCTTCTCTAACACAAGCTGCATTTCAAGTATAGCTTTGATGCAACCTTAAATCCCTCTAAAGTCAATATTTCACGACTTCATCAAGCACTGAGTTGGAATGCATTGTCTCTTTTTATATGAGGTTGTTCAAAAGAGAATCAGCAAAATGTGTAAAAATAGGAAAGATTTTTCTTAAGTCAGAAATCAATTTTCTAAAACATTATGTCTCCAAGATACAAAATTAATTACAAAGACATTAATTAGAAATGATGACGAATCAACCGACTCCTGTAACATATTGTTGGGAGGGGAAGACCTTCCCCAGCTACAGTGATGTGTTTCTTGTTGATGGATGGAGCGCAGTAAATTCTGATCTAGAGTGAGACACTCTCAACTTCACATAATCCAGCAAGAGTCTGAAATACTTCTTCTACGTTGTGTTTCCAGTGAACTGAAACGTAGATTGTTGCCTGATCACTACATCTTCACTAGAAGTCAGCTTGCTGTTAACCATATTTAGCATAGAGTTGCAACTGGATTTTGGGAAACACGTAAAGAAATGGATTTAAGTACTTATTTGCAAAACTGTTTTTAACCTTCTGTTGAAATACTGTGATTGAGATCATGGGATAAATACTTGCTTTTTATTAAGTTAGGATATTTCAGGACCACAGGACAAAGAATAATTACTGGGGATGTTTCATTTTTTTTCCATCCTTAGTTTGACTGCTCTTACTTGATTGAAAATCTGGCGTATATTGTAGTCTTACATTTCCCATATATACATAGGGAATTTTTGTATTTAAGGGTCTTTTATGTGGACCAACATTACAGATCTGAAGAACCATGAAAAGATGAAGTAGGGTATATCACCAAGGACTACTTAGCTTTACTACCAAGTCTTACCATATCAGACAAATTGACACACCTTATATGTCCCAAAGAGGAAGACAATAAGATGAAGCAGTGCAGCTGAGCAAAACCACTAAATAATATAGTCACACCAAATGTTTTTCTCTTTCATCATACCTGTCTGCCAGAGTTAATAACTTGTTCCTTTTAGATCTAAGCTTTGTTTTACAAGAAAATAAAGGAAGTAGGAAAAATAGATTTTATAAGCAAGAAATGTATATTTTTATACATTTCTCATAAAATATTCTGGAGACATATATAATAATAACAAATACACCTGCAAATGTGGCAATGCAGTGCATGAATATGGAAGAGATCTTTATGAACATGTTTTTTTACTGTATCAATAAGTGAAGTGACATCTGTTGACATAGAGGTTTGTCCATAATAGAATTACTTAGCCAATGCCATTTTCAATGTTAATTACTAAGCAGATGAATATTTTCAACAAGAATGACATCCAAACAGAATAGCAATGAAACAGGTAATCTAATTCGTTTGAAGAACTATTCTATTAAAGTAATGGCCCCAAGGCAGTGGGATGTTGCCCTGGTTTTACAGGGTCCCATAAGTTGTAACATTGTAGTTGTAGTTTCTCATGCTTGTTCTGTAAACATGGTCCTTGTTTTTCTTAACCAGCTGGGATTGTTTTGCACTTGCGGAATTGTTTTTCATTTCTTTCTCTGGGGTGGAGAAAGATGACTGACCATGTTTTTGTTTTGTAAACTTTCAGGGGTGTTGACCCCTTTCACCAATCTTTGACTGTCCTTAAAATCCTATAAAAATAGGTAAATAAAGAAGGGCAGGGCTTTTGGTCGGTCCTGCCTGGTGAAACCACTGCTGCTCTGTAACCTGCGTGTTTCTTCTGTTGTCAACTAACCAACACTGGGAGATGAAGAGCACAGGTCAGGAAGAAAAGACATCATGATTCCTTAGTAAAGCATAATTTTCCTTTCCAGAAGGAAAAACAAAAAGGGAGTTATATTGAAAAGGTGCAGGAAAGAAAGCTACATGCTACAATACTATGTAGGCTGAAATTAAAAAAGACCCTAAAAAGCCTCAACAAATCACACAACAGGTTGTAAATAAAATAAAAATAAAGATAAAGATAAAGATAAAGATAAAGATAAAATCAAAATCAAAATCAAAATCAAAATCAAAACAAAAATAAAAATAAAAATAAAAATAAAACCAAAAATATAAATAAAAATATGCCATGGGAAATACATATGTATAACTCATATTAAATGCATGGCCAGACTGTTTAGTGCAGTTTTCACATTTTGAGCTGTGGCAAAGGATGAACTATGGGGATTAAAGGATCTTTTATTACTTTTGCCAAAGTGAGAAATTAAAAGGGCAATGTATTCTTTCTTCAGAGGCATCCGGGCTCTTAAATTAGAAAAGATGCCTAGGCAGAATGTCGGTGATATGCCATGTCAGAGCAATCTCTTGAAAAACTATTTCACTAACATCAGAGGTTGTTTTCTCTTTTGCCCTTGCAGTGTTCGTAACAATAGCCTCCAGCTGTTTTCCTTGGGATGTAGCCCTATGGCTCTGGGGTATCCAGCCTCTAGGGTACAAAGTGTAGTAATTTTTAATTTCAATCTCCAACACCTGCATGAGGGAGGGAGCTCTGGTCCTTGATATCATTTAATCATTGGCTTTCCTGAAAATAGGATTGAGTTGTAATACATCCCTGGGCAGCCAGAAGACATTAGGGGCTAATAAGTCTTATGATATATGCACACTATTGATTTACCATGCTAACTTTTAGATTCTGAATACCAATAGTATTTACCCAGGGATACACATTAAACAGGTCCATATGGATGTATTTTCTGTGCATCAAAGCTATGTACTTAGGGCTTTTGCACTGCATGCTTTGTCTAAATCACTCAGATTGTTCTCAGAACTTCTATATAAATAAATAGATACAAAGACATATTGGACTAAAGAGCTTTAAATAAAAATCAAGTGTTCATAACTCTTTGCTTTTGTAAAATTCTCAAAGTAAAGTTTCATGTGAAAGCTTTGCTTTCATTTCCAAACCTGTCTTACAGCAACAGAAAATTGCATTATGGTGTTCCGTTCTGTAACATTGAAGCCATGAACGCATCAGGAGGATGTCTGAAGATAATACCTTTTAGTCAAAATGCTCTCCAACGCATGGGCAGTGGTCCAGCCAAAGAAAGGACACCCTCTGTTACATGTAATGCTGCTTCTGCTGGTAACAAGGATTTTCTTAGACTGCAAAACATATATCCCAGCAGAGAATACCCAACTAAGCATCTAACATTAGAAAAAATAATTTTTTATATGATCAGATTTTCTGCAAGAGAAATACTATTAAAAGACATATTTTTTATGACTGACAACCAGAAGAATGAGCGTTTCATAGAAAACATATTTTCCTTTTGGAACACAATTTATTCCTGATCTTCCTCCTTAGCAGAATAGTTTCCGAGGAGGCTAAAAATAAATAGCTTCCTTTAAAAACAAAATGGTGACTGAGTTGGTATGCTTCTGTGAAACAGCAATTATCTCTGACAGGTGAAAAGGCCATTAGACATGAATTGATTTTCAGAGGTACAGTGAACTCTTAGCCGACAGGAGCTGTGTGTGCTCAGCACCTCTGAACATCAGGGTCAGCCTTGCAAGGTGCTGAATGACCTCAACCCACAGAAAGTTTTCTACACATTTCAGGAACTGGCCTTTAGAAATGAGACAAGAAATCTGTAAGCCCAAATACACACTGTGAAAATGCTGAAATGCAGTCCCTGAGCTGTCATGCTGTACACCTTAAACAGCATTGAACTTGGCACCATGAGATCCTGAGAAAGCCACTTAAATTCCCTGTACTCTTTCTACTTTTATTCCTTCTGTGTCTTGTCCTTCTAAACAGTACCAAGACCTGAATTGTCTTCTTCTGCTCATGAATACACTAACATTAACTGGACTTAGTGTCAGTTGTAAACCCTTATTGCTATGAAATGGCTGTTTCTAAATATGAAAAGAATAAAATGTAACTGTTTAGAAAAGGTGTTTTAACTTTGCTAATGCTATGCTGTATCTCCTTGGAAATCCATGACTGAGAATAGGTGACAACAAATGTGTTGCGCTCTTAGCCCTCCATATTCTTCTAGAGTAAAATTTAATTTTGAAACTATGATCCACTCAAAACATCTAAATCTAAGTAATATATGAAAAAAATAATATAAAGTAGGAAAACAGCAATTTGAGAGAGAACTGGTAAGTACTAACACAGATAAGACATCAACAATTGTATACTGGAGAATGTACAGTTGATATGCACTTTCTTGAAATGTTTTAGATTATTTTTGTCTTTGTGCAGAATCAGGTTAGATCTGCCTTTCAAAGATCAGTGAACACCTGAGTCCAAATGTATCTGAATTTTGGGGAAGATAATACTGAGGCATGATTTCAGAACTTTGCAATGTGAGCATCTCTCATTTTGTCATGATTGCCTTTTCTTTCATCCTTTCCATACATCTCAAATATCGTAGGTGTTACATCCAGTTAGTTTTATAACAGAAAAAAAAATACTTGGAATTAATACAAATATGCTGGACATATTTATAGGTCAGGCTTTCCACTTAAAAAGGGTTTAGAAAATTGAGTTTGTTCTGGATGATGCCAAAGATTCTCTGGTCAAGGCCTTCATTTGTGCTTAATTTCCTGACTGTATAAAGGGAGGCTAACAGCATTTGATTAAAAAAAAGAAAACCAATCCAAAACTCAAAAACCTGAAAACTGAAAACCAAACAAAACAATCAAAAAAACCCCAACGAAACCCCCTTCAACCCACACATTATGGTGGGATAGAATTAATTACTGTAGATACCTTTGGCATTCTTAGGCAGCTGGTAGTTTAAACAGTGAGATGTACTGCTTATTTGCATGTCTGCATCTACAAGGATTTTTGTGTGCGGCTGTCCAGTGATGCTCATTGACCTTTTTAGTGTTCTGATAACACAAACATACCTGGAAATCAGCAGTGTTTTAGGATTATGATTGCAATAGTATGGATTTTGTTTGGTACAGTGTATTGGATTTTACTCCTTTTCTCCATCAGAAGGGGAATATATAAATTTCTGGTAAGGTATTTAATAAAAAAGTGACCAGAATGATATGGCAAAATGATGAATTTTTCCTAGGTTTATGTTTCCTGGATTATAAGGGAAAAATTTGGTACTATGCTTGTGTTTTGGCTCTTGCAGCATTCCTCAATAGTCTAGACTAGAAGTACGTCTTCTCCCAAGTACTGATACTTGGAAATTGTCCTGAAATGGAACTCTTTTCTCAAATGCTTTGCACCACAGCCCCCAGACAGGAAATACCAACATGAAAAACCTTGATCAAAAAACTTTGAATAGCTTGATTAAATTCATACTTTGACTCTTTGAAAAGGACCCTTGAGAGCTGAAATGTGTGGAGTGAGCATTTAAGACCTATTGCTCACAAAATGAAACTTGACTCCAGACAGGTTTCATTAATTGGGAGAAGTTATGATGATAAGCATTGCTTTTCTTTTCTTTCTTCCCAGCAATAGAGTTTGTTAAGATTACATTATGCTCTATCTTAACTGTCAGAGTTAAAAGCCATCTTGTTACCAAAGCTGTCACTTTGTGTAGTCATAATGAAACTGTACTAAACAATTTCTGTAAGTCTTGAAGTTTTCTCACAGCTTTTACCCAGGATAATGGGCCACATAGGGCAATAAAGGTTTGAGTTCAGCCCAGCCATCTACACCCAAGTTCCTATTAACCCACGCAGAGCTTTTACAATGAAACGAGGCCTCCGTTCATTGTGAGGAAGGTCACAACAATGGTCTTGTTATTGTCGTCTGTGATGCGCGTGGTTCAGCCACAAGCTGTGTTTCTGTGGAATTGAAAACAGTAAACCTTATACTTTAAAGACTTGATACAAAAAATATATATAGCAATTATCACTGTTTTAAAAAAATATTTTTGGTTTTTTTTATTGACTTGGTTCATTATCGTGCATACTATTTTGAATTAATAATTGTTTAGAACGTGACTTTCCGAAAAGCAGAGGAGACCCTCTAAGTTTTAGAAGATCTGTTTATTGTGAGCTGTTTTCTTCCCACAATCTAAACCCTCCATGGTGTCCATTTTCTTAGACCTTTGCTGTACCAGATTCTGAGAAGCTGGTGTTTTTTTCAATCAGTTCCTCAAGGGACTGGATAGGTAGTTCATGGGTGTCAGCAATGGTCACAAACAAAAAGTTCCACCTCAACATAAGGAATAACTTCTTAAAGTTGAGGGTGGCAGAGCACTGGAAGAGGCTGCCCAGGGTGGTTGCGGAGTCCCCTTCTCTGAAGATATTCAAAACCTACTTGGATGAGTTCCTGCGTAACCTTCTCTAGGTGACCCTGCCTTGGTAGAAGGACTGGAAAGGGTTAGCTCCAGAGGTCCCTTCCAATCTTAATGATTTTGTGAGTCCGTGAAAAATAATATATTTAAGAAAAAATGCCTCTGGTAAAAAGTTTAAACTACGATAAGATGCCAGAAACTAGGTCTTAAAGACAAGCATTTTCTCACACACATCAAAGGAAATGGCAGGATACACTTCCCAGTGACCAAAGAGCAAAGGTCCTTTTAGAGGAAACAGTTTACTTGTTATATTAGAGCTCTGAGGATGTTTACTGAATAAAATCCCCCAAATAAATAAATAAATAAATAGATAAATAATTACCATTAGGGCTTTAATTTATTTGGAAATAGAAAACTTGTCCTATGCAGGCAAAAAAGCTTAATCAAGGCAAATAATCAGAGTAGCAATTAACCCAATTATCTGTGGTAGGCATCACAGTATTTTTCACAAGCTTTCATCACCTTTCTCCCTTTCATCACCTCCCTAGAAACTGACCCGTCAAATACACATGGAGTCTACAAATAGTAAAGTCAGATCCCATACATTTGTTTTAGGCAAAAAAAATGTATAATTGTGCAGGTCTTAATTGTGTTCATTTAAACTAATATAAATTTGTACCGGGAAGATAAGGGATCTTTATGAAATGATAAGAACACCTACTGCCTGCTGACTGCACAAAGGTACTCCCTTACTGAACTGGAGAATGGATTTGACAAATGCTTCTAATCGGAAAATTTCTGCTCTCCAAAACGACTGGGGGAAAAAAATACTGTAAAGTACAAAGTATTGGGGAAAAAAATCATAGATGGGGTGGGACAGGCTATCCTCCTTTCTGCTTATTGCCTACTATACAGGACCCATAAGGGGCCCCAGGAGCTAAAACACAAGTATAAGCAACTGTGATATGCTGACCTGAGTGTGAGTATGGCAAAGATATTTAAAATATACTGGTTTCTCCTTTCCAGCCTTAGGTCAAAGATGGAACTCATTGGAACTTAAGCTTGTTATATTTCATCTTGAGTTTTCTGAAGTTCAGTCCTCACTAAAATAGAAAAGGAGGTATTCTATTAGAGCTTTTGTTCCTTGTGTCTTCCTCCCTACATTGATCATGTCTCTTTTATAGAACTCTAGAGCAGAAGTACATGGAAAATGTTTCTTTTGAGGTAAATTAGGTAGGGGGAAAGAGAAAGACATGCTTATTAAATCAGGATTCATTTGAAATTTGGTTAAAAATATGAAAGTACAGGAAAAAGTTACAGTGTTTGAGGTAAAAACCTATATATGAAGAAAAGGTACAGGTCTGTACGCCTGCTGCAGGGAAATAAGGCAAAGGGAGATCTACTTGAAGCTAGTTGGCTAATTAAAAAAAGATGGCTAGAGAATTCTGTTTTCCAGCAGAAACATCACACAAGTAACGTGACTGCTATAATTTGTGACTATTCTGGATTGGGGGCCCTGGTACCCACGTACATCTGGGTGGATACTCTGTGTTAGCCTTGGCAGATGGGTGGAACCAGGAATGCTCTCATCAGTCTGTGGATCCACAGTGAGCCCCCTCTGTTTTATCATTGTTTCTCCATTTCCATCAACTAATAATCCGATTTCAAACTAGTGACAACTAGAAAAACAAAGCTTTTTTTTCTTTTTATTAGAGTGTCCTGTAGAAACTGCTTTGGGTTTTATTCCACATTTATTCAAGTCCCCTGTCACCAGCTTGCATCACGATAGAGTATAGATCTAGAGGATGCAATGGCCACCACAAAAAAATAGATGTTTTCCTTTTGTCTGGAAGAAAATAGATAAAAATTGTGTCACTGTTCCTTTGGTTGCCGATGCATCCGTGATAATTAAGTGTAAAACTGCATAAAAACTGCAGTCAGGACAAATTTATGAGAAGTCTGATTGAAATCACTTTGTACTAGCCTTTTGTCTCAACTTTTCTCGTGAGAGATATAACCTCTCTTGACCATGGACCAAATTCACTTATATCAGCAGAAAGAACACTTAAGATTTCAATGTGTGTATAATCAATGTGTGTTTTATACTGATCAGCATATATTTTTGTATCTTTTGGTGTATATGAAATTTTATTCTGCTTCTTTTCTGTTTCCCTGACAATGCTTTTCTATGTGGTTGTTGCCTTTAGGAGGTATAATTTAGATGGTAAATACCTCTGTAGGCCATATATATCCCAATAAAGTGTTCACATGGTGTGCTTTATTCTGTCCTAAGTAGAGGAGAAATGTATATCATAACATACATAGCACAGAAATAATTGTAGTGCATCTAGTAACATGCAATTCTGCACATTTAGCTTTTACTGTAAATGGACATAATATTGTAGCACAAATTATTATGAATTAGGATGGCAAGTTCTTCTAATGGTACCAGAAGCCAGGGAAGCAATTTCCAGATTAGTGCTTTGAACATTCACTACATAGCATATGCCATCCTATGTTTTCAAGGATGCATTTTAGGTTTCACTTGCTGCAGGGAATGGGAGGACTGGAAGGGAATAAAAATATATATAATTTATAACAGGATTTTCTACTTTTCTGTAATAGTAATTTAATCCTAGATTAAATTCAATAAATGTACAATACTGTTTCAGTGCATTCCATTACATCAGGATATATACAATTAATTTCCACATTGCATCCTACATAAAAGGAGAGATTGATTTTACTAGTTCATGAAACAATAAAAAAAAAAGTTTCTCTTTTTCTTCATAATATTCTTGGTTGATTTGAAGGAAGAAGGCTTCAGAAAAAAAGACGAAAATACAACTAAAAAGTTACTCAGATAAGACTGTCATTTGTTCATATAATAATAAAGTGATACTTTTGATCTACTAATCATCACTGTTATCTGACACCTGGATAATTGAATAGTGTGGCCTTAGAGGTTAGCAATGACACTGCTTTCTGTACATGACAGTCCTTCCCATGGCTCTCTGAGCCTGTCTGAAATGTTTTCATTTGCATAAGTGGGCACAGTGCTTGCAATATGACAAAATGAAGCTTGATAGTCTTTAGGAGTCTGAAGTCTCACCTGCCATCTGAAAAAGAATGTACCTGCTCTGCCTGCAATGAACAGATTGCCTCCAGGACTCCAGACTTGCCCTTTTACATCTGTGACATGACAGTTATACCAAAATGAACACTGGGAAAAAAAAAGAAAAAAAAGGAAATAAAAAAGAATGTCAAATATATATGTTATTACCATATATACCAATATATATACCATATATAATGTCAAAATCCATTCCTTATAGCTTAAAAAGGGGGCATATTTGATGAAATAAATGTCTTTATTTTTCTTTATTGAAATAAACTTTTCTGTGGTGAAAAACTTGGAAAAGTCAAGCACATAACTAGAATTCTAACATTTTTGTTGTAAATACATATTTTATTTTCATCACCATTAGATGAGTGTCTAGAATTTACTCTGGGAGTGGATTTTTTAAATCAGGTAAATAAAAATATAATACTATAGTTGAAACAGATTTTTAATAGATTTTATAGGTGGTTATGATCAGAATCTGAATCTCTTGAGACTTTCAAAGAGAAAAATCTCTTTAAATCAGTTTTAGTTGTTTAACCCAAATAAAGGGTTTGACAATCCTACTAGAGACTCATTCATATTCTTCAGCAATTAAAAGCATTGGAAAACGTGATCTTCAGATGTAAAAATATTTTAAGTGGAACTTAGAATTTGAAGTTATTTACTTAGTTTATTCCTATCTGTTGAAGATAAAGCACCTGGGAAGTCACTAGTGCTCTATATTTTAAGCTAATGCTTGAAAATTCTCATGCATTTTATTTAGGGAAGAGAATTTTTTCCCTGAAAGTCATCTTATTAATTTTTAGTTTTAAAAGCTACTAAGTTTCTAAAGCATTCAGAATCATAATTTTGTTTGAGGGAACAACTTTAACAAAGTTTAGAGACTTTAACAGCTATCCTGAATACTTTTAAATCAGATTCAAATTTCCCACATATACTTTCACTCTTGGTGTAGAAAATTTAGATCTATGCTGCTTTCTTGTATCTTACTAAATACTTTTTTTAGTTCAAATTTTGAGTTTTGAATGTCTAGACAGATTCTCCTTCTAAGGACCCTCTCACTGTTGCCAAAATATTTGGTTCTTTGGAATTTGAATTTTGAACACAACTCAACATTTTTCCAGAAGTTTGCAAAACATAGAATTCATTAATCGTACATGACCTGTCTTGTTATATTTCTAATTTCCTCTTCCATTTCTTCAGAACTTCTTTTTATTATAACCCTTTTTTAAAAGACTTGCATTTCAAGCTCTCTTTGTTAACCTTGCCACTGAATTCCAGTTTTATATTTCATATAAAAGATTTTGTTCTTTTTATTTTCACATTAGTTCTCAGTTAATCCTATTATTTCTCATCCTATAATTACACCTTCCTATTCTCCTCTTACCATAACTCCTCTGTGTGACAGTTCAGAGCATTAAACATCTGTAGTGACAGCCCTTGTCTCCTGCAGGAGAGGAATGTTAAGTAAATGGGTTCCTAATAGTTGTCCCCCGTGAGAGGCCCTTCATCACAACATGTGTTGTGGTCTCAGAGAGGTAAAGTCTTATGTTTTGCACTCAGAGTGGTGACTTGTGGCTTTTTGGAGGTTGGCACAACACTGAACTGGTGACCCTTCTATGGTAAAAACTAGGCACGAACAATTTCAGAGAAGAAATGCTGCTGCAATACTGTGTGGAGAAGAAGTTTACTGACTTGGAAGATCAGCCACAAGATCTGATGCCGATTTGTAGTGGTTTTAGTTTGCCAATTTAAGCGTTTGGTTAAACACTAGTAGATATATTTAAATTTATTTGATGTTTGTTGTGAGATGAGGGTTAGGAGCAGGCAAAGCAGGTTTAAATTTTAGGGAATATAAAGAAAGTTTATTAATGAATTAAGGTTAAAGGAAAAAAAAAACAAATTAAGAAGCACTAGAATAAATTTTTTGGACCACCCCTCTTTTTTGACCTTTTTATTTTTGTCTCTTTGATAACACATAAAAAGACAATATTTTGACTTTTAGTTAGTTTACTACTGCTGAGATAGTTTTTGTCTTAGTTTTTTTATGTTTTATTATGGGTTTTTTGTAAGAAAATATAGTTTTTTATGGGTGTTTAGCTTTATTACTAGCCACCCGGCCGGGAGAAGAAATTCGCTGCTGGTGGCCCCTTCCCCCCCCCCCACCTCCCACAGTTATTATAGGGGGTTATGGCAGCTATTTTGTTTCTTGCAACACAAGTTGCAAGAAGTTATTTTGTTTCATGCAACAGATATCACTTCTAAGACCAACATCTCCCTGGGCCAAACTAAAACACTATTCTGTGAGATTTTTGAGAGTGTCTGGTTTGAGACATCACCAGAAACAAACCTGATCATCATCTCAAAGTTTTTCTCTGTAGCTCATGTTCTTACTGACCAGTGACAGGCAGGGGCAGTGACTTCTGGGGGCTGATGAAGGCATAGGGTGTGTGCCTCATCAAACCTGGCAAACCACTTGGCAAACACCAAACCACTGTCTTGTTCTGTAGGGGAACAACTTCTGTGTCATCTGCTACAGCTTCTGGAGTGGTGGTTCTTCTTTTCCAGAAGATGATGGCTCAAATGTCATCAATATTTTTCCCACCAAGGTGCAGTGTGTAATCTCCAATGGGCAGGGCAGATGATACCACTTTATGCACAGATGTGAGTGAAACTGATGCTGGTGGAAACACATAGAAATCAGAATGAGTGAACTCTGGATGCACAGAATAAGTTGGTGAATATTTGCAACTACTTTTTTTCTATCCCTGATTCTTCCACATGTGATAGAAAAATGTCCCTTGTCTAATCTGTTTAACCCCGCTTCTTTTTCTTTTCCTGTAGAACATTCAATTCTTATTGTACTGTAAGATTATACTTCAGTAATGCATAGCTCTGAGAAGCAATATTCAACCAACAAAGTCTCTTGGTGACATGCAGCTTTGATAGAGTTACATAAGCATAGGTTTGAGATACATGAGGCGTAGGGGCCTGAATTTCTTCCCAAGGAATTACATTTATGCTACTGAAGTGTGACTGGTTGTACAAAATGTACACTCTTAGGGGAAAATCATGAATTTTACTGCATTTTAAGGGATTTATTGGAAAGTAAATTGGTTATAAATGGTATGGGCTACACTGTCCATGTAAATCAAAGTAGTTGTAGTGAATTAAGAAAGTGGTTCTACAAATGCATTTGTTAACAGCAGTACTGGTCTGACTGATTATAAAAATTTTATGGCAAAACCATATCAAGTTATAATTCCTTTTCACAGAAGTCTGGACTAATTTATCAGGTTCAGTCCAGAAAAAGTTGTAAATTAGCTGCTTTTTAGAGGAGGAACAGCTGCCTTCCTATAGCTTTGTCTTGGCTTGGACCAGTGGCTGAATTGCTGAAAACTATTCAAAGAAAAATATTGTTTCTTTGTCAAACTCAAATTTTATCTACCAAGTGTTGACCATAATACTTTCATGAGAGAAAGGCAAAACTTCTTAAACATCTTGCTTCCTTTGGACTATGCTTTGCTCTGGCTGTGCACTGATTACTTTTGTCAAACATTCTTTTCAAATTTATTGTTTTGATTTTTAGGCTAAATCAGATCAGCAAATTTAGTCATACAACTCTTCATAATTCTTTCAATATAGAAGAAATAGTTTAACCCCATCCTGCAAACTACTATCGTTTTTTTAACCTTAAGGTTATGAGGGGATTCATGCTCAAGAGGCGATGGTGAATTAAGTTAATAAATGCATTAGTATATTAATATTTGTTTGAGGTAGATAGACCAGATAAGTTGAGTGGAGCTCATAATGCTGTTATATAAAAACATGTTTCCACCTGTTATGTTAAGAAAGAGCCTAAAGTTACCTTGAAAATAACAGTGGATAATTACGGCTTCCTGTCATGCCAATATTGCCCTTCTGCTTTCTTCCCATATTTCTTCCAGTAGCTGAATATTGAACAGGAGATATATTCTGATCACTGGATGAAATAATGTGTCTGAATTCGAATGTTAAAAACTACTGATCAGCCTATGAATTAAAAAAGCTGCCACTGGAGAAAACTGAAATAAATTACTTCTTACTTGAAGTAGATAGACTTCTAGCATTTTTAAACAGAGGAAATCTCTATTAAAATGTAATATTCATTACTGACCCTAAAACTGGCACATGAGAGTTCCAACTGTAGGTTCTCTACCTATTTAACAAACATTAACTGAGCAGGTATGCATTTTAGGATCAGAAAAAGAATCAGTCCTCATTTAGACTAGTGTGCTCTCCTGAGGTTTTCCATTATATTGCTTGTAGAAGTCTGAAGTGTCTACTTTAGTGACAGAGTGGGAAGAATATTTTTCAACTTTCTGTAATATTTTCTGGCAATTAGAATTTGGTGCACCCACCCCCAGATTAATAATGATTCTGTGCAAGAGATGTGAAAAGTTTGAACTCTTTGAAAATGTCATTGATGGAGAATTTGAAGATGATTCTTTAGGGAAACTAAGAGAAAAATAGAAAATGAAAGTGGAATCTTTTTTGTGCCTTTTATGATCATTGGTTTTAAAGTGAAGTTAAAGAGACATGAGAGGGGTAAGTTGGCCTCCACTTTCCCTTGAGGATCATCAGAACCATGATCCACTTAGAGAATGAAAATCTCTTCAGCATGGCTGATCCTTTTCCTGAGCAGGTCAGTCACCCATGGAGCTGAGTGCAATAACTTTGCATGAATTATCAAGAATAGATATAACTGATAATGGTTAGTTGAATTATTTTTTCTCTATATCTAATGAGCTATCAGGTTAAAAATGCTGAGTTCAGGCTAGAAGAAAGATAACTAGTTGGACTGTTTGGACTTTACAATGAAAAAGGACTTTGCTTCATGATGTTAATTGCTGGCTATATGCCCATCATGACACTTGATGCCTCATAGCACCTCTTTGCATTTTCAGACTTGGAGATTTGACATTGACTGACTTTTGACTGAAGAATGAACTTCAATGAAACTGAACAAACACAGTGGTGATCGGCTCAGAACTCTTCAACATGCAACAATCCAGCACCACACATCGCTTTCCTGCCCTGAAGACTGATGAAAGATGGAGCTCAAAGTCATAGACTTAATGAAATCAACAGTCTTTTCTAGGGTTGGTCCATAGATTAAGGGTATGTCTGTGTGTATATCTAAAAGTACAAGAGAGGTGATGGTACAGTGGTCAGTGTGGGGCCACCACAATGTAAATAATATGGAATAAGGGATGGATACTGCCCTGATTTCAGCTGGAATAGACTTAGTTTTCTTCATTGGTATGATGCCTTGTTTTGGATTCAGTATGAGAATAATGTTGATTGTTACTGAGCAGTGCTTGCCCCAAAAAGAGGACTTTTGGGTATCTCGTGCTCTGACAGAAAGCAGTTGCACAAGAAGCTGTGAGGGATCACAGGCAGGAGAGTTGACCCAAACTGACCAAAAGAATATTTGACACCACAGAATATCATGCCCAGTATGTAAAATGGGGGGAGTTGACCAGGATGGGGCAATTGCTGCATGGGGTTGGGATGGGCGTTGGTCAGTGGGCAGTGAGTAATTGTATTCTGCATCACTTGTTTCGCTTGGGTTTTATTTCTTCCTCTCTTCTCCTTTTTCATTATTATTAAATTTTTAATTAGCCAACTCTTATTATGTCAGCCTGTGGGTTTTACCTTTTTCTGGTTCTTTCTCCCATCCCACTGTGGTGATGTGTGGGTAGCAATTGAGCAGCTGTGTGGAATGTCTGTTGATGGCCACGACAGTAATATTTCTCACACAGTATTGTTTGGCATATTTCAAAAGTTACTGACTATGGACTAGAAAATTGGTATGAATAATTCTTGTTCCTACTTATTCTTAGGGGTGACTGCTGTAATGTTATGAAATAACTGCCAAACCAGCAAACTTTGTTGGATTATGTAAATACTGAGGAAACTTATAAATCTCTTCATATAAATCTCTCTTGGTCTTGGACAGAACAATCTGAGGCCAATTAAGCTGAAATTAAACAAAACCTAAAAGTAGATCCTCTAACACTGCTTCAAAATACCATAAAAATAAATTTGACAGTATCAGATGGTTCCTGAAATCAATTCATTTGAGAAGCTTGGGACAAAAGCTGACTGAAAAAGTTGTCATTTTCTCAATGTAGAAGTGCATAAACTACTTCAAATATGGAATCCAAAGCAAGGGAAATAAATGACTATGAAATGTAGATCTGCTTGGAACACCTAATACTCTTATAAAGGATATTGACACTTTAATGAATGGAAAAGGAATGGATTTATGAGTAAAAAATATGTATTTTAGATGTTTGGAGATAAAGTGAAAAAAACACAAGAATTCAAACAGAGGTAGACCTTGCATACGGATGTAAAACTACCATTCAGGTGTTTTATGGACACATAGATAAATGAAAAAAAAGGAAAAAAAAGAAATGGATTATGAACTATAAAGCCCAAGCTATGCCAAAAGAAAAAAAATCTTTTTGTTTTGGGTTAGATAGTGATCTAAACAGAGAAAATACAATAGAACCGGGTTGTCTGGACCTCCATAAAGCATTTGATGTGACCATACACAGGAAGCTCAGTCAAATGCATAGTGCAGAGGTTTAAAGGAAGTAGAAATACTTTTAGGATGATCTAGTTTCTTTAATCACCTTGACAGACAAGGAAAAAGAAAAGTAGTTGGGACAAATAGTTGGAAGTAAATATAGAAAATAATTTGAGAAGAAATGAGTGGGCTTGTAGATTAGAACTCTAGGAATAAATCAAATACATGGAATACAAATAAATTATTAATTTAGGCTTTAATTTGATCGCTGATGTTCCACTTACTTCTGAACAGAATCTGGATTCTGAAATCAAATTCTTGAATAATAAAATTATACTGAGACTATTACTGTTAAAGAGTAAGATGAAGGTTTGCATCTCTGTGACATGGGAGAAGGACCTCGGTGGGAGTGACCAGTGTGCTGCTGCAGCAAAGCATGCCAGTGGGATGTTGGGTGGCATCAACAAGTGCATCACCAGCAGAGGCAAAGAAGCCACTGTCCCACTATAGTCAGCACTTGTCCAGCCACACCTGGAACACTGTGTTAAGTTTTGCTTTACCAAAACCCCTATGAAAAAATATGTGGGCAGGCCGAGGGAATTGTGTTTGTTCAGTGTTGAGAAGGGAAAGCATAGGGGAGACCTTATCACCACATTCCACCATTTACAAGGTGGCTAAAAGGAAGATGGAGACTCCCTTTTTTACAAGAAATCACATGGAACAGACAAGGGGTAATGGTTACAGTTTACTCCTGGGGAGGTTCTGATTTGACACAGAAAGGAAAATTTTTCAAGATGAAAATAATCAGCTATTGGAATAATCTTTCCAGGGAAGTGGTGGATTCCCCAATGTTGGACACTTTTAGTATTCAGTAGGACAGGCTACTGGGCCATCTTGTCTGGACCATGCTTTTGCCAAGAAAGATTGTACTGGATGATCCTTGAGGTCCCTTTCAACTCAATGTTCTATGATTCTATGTTTTATGGTATTAATAAGAATTGTGATATAAAAGGCTTGTACGTGTATCTTGGAAGGTAAAACCAACAATGTTAATGCGAGCATATATTGACCCTACAGATAGAGGAAAATCTACTTTTAATTTTTCTTAGACATTTTATGAAGGTGAATATCAAAAGTGTATGCTTATACATTTTGCCTGGCACTCCTGAATTCTGTGAGATATGGTCTTTGAATTTGCTGCAATCACTTAGAAAGTAATTGTCTCACTACAGCTGAGAAATGGACTCAGTAAGTTCCTTCAGTCTTTTATTTCTTTCTGTTTCTAAGCAAATTCAAATTGCGAAGATGAGGCTGAATAGCTGAATAGGGGAAATATCCCACCTTGGTTTCCCCCTCTCCCCTTCAGTTATGACATGTGAATTAAAATCCATAAGCTCCTCTCTATCTGAAAAGTTTGAGCACTGCGATACAATAAATACATCCACTTATAACAGTCAAGGTAAAGACATAGAATATTGATAGCACTACTTGAAGCCCTACTTTTGCTACAGCACTTAGCAAAATTTTTTCGAACCACTTGGCCTACCAGCATTGATCCAGTCCATGTAGATTATGCATGGTAATTTTATCTTGGTTTATTATAATTAACATCAATTATTTTATTCATTGCTTGGAAATATGCAGCTGTACTTTCAACTTAGATATATGCTATCATACACAGAATACTGGGAAAATGACAGAGACTAGAAACTCTTTTTCAAAGACCAGACACCCCAGCTGAAATATGTTACATTTATTTCACAGTTTGGGTGCCAGACTCCCTGTCGTGCCACCTGAACCTTGACCTACAACGACCAAACACTAGTCATGCAAGAAAGTCTTTTATCATCCCAGTTTCTTCAGTCCTTTCAACAAATGTTGTCAATTATGTCATTTAAATATGTTTGGCACGGTGAAAAATTGCCTCCTAAGACTAGTCTTTTAGGTGAGATATAGCCATCTCTGAACTCAGAAGACAGAAAATGAGACTCCCAGTCCCAATCTCCTTTAATTTACAATGTTCTTTCTTTCCCCCCTCCTGCCTCAGAAGGGTTTTCAGCATTATCAGGACATGCACACTTCTGGTAGAGAAAGGTCACTGATTAATTCACTCTACAACACAGTGCTTTGTGAACTTTTCAGATGTAAATTCCATTGTTCTGCTTGTTGGAGAACATGTAACTGGAAAACATAAGCCTGTTCCAAGCTAAACCATGAATGTAAAAGGACAAAAAATGCATTCTTTAAAGAAGCATCACTAATTAGGTGAATGAAATTAATCTGCAAAGGGCCTGGGTCTGCTTTGGTTGTAACACTCTGAAGGGTTTCTACTCAATGGGTCCCAGTGAAGCCTGTTTCCTTAAGTGTAAGAATTGCAAGTTGTGCTCACAATCCGAATTATTTAAATTTTATGAGAGGAAAAGAAAAAAAGGAGGGAAAAGTCTGCTGATGAAAATGAAGAAAAGCAGCCCTATTCATTTTAATTGCTTCACCTTGGGATTTGACAGGGAGCAGATTGCAACAGTAATGCTTTTTATTTAAAAGGTAATATACTGAAAATATAAATGTATTTCATGGCATTTGCTGAATTTTCAATTCTGAAGAGATACATGATGGGCTTTTGTGTGCAGGTCATATTGCACTAGACCCAAATGTTTTTAAGCTTCCCCAGATCAATGTAGCTTCTCTTTCCTGATGTTCTTGACATATTTCTGGGTACAGTCTTTCAGTTTAAAGCCAGGACAGGGACATTTTAAATTCAAATAAATATCTCCATAGGTAAATACTAGATGAAATATTAACATACTTCAAGAATAGCACCAAAATTACATTTTCCTTAGCACAAAAAGTAAACAGACACTAGGTAAATCAATACAATACTTCCCTATATTTCCCTTGCTCTGCTTCCTTGCTTCTCAGCATCCTAAAGGATTTGTATCAACATAATTTCAGAATTCCAAAACCCCTTTCCTTATCAAAACTTCTCTTTGCCTTTGATTCTCACTTTCTTTTGTTAATATCTTTTGTCTTTATGAGCATTTACATCCTGTTTCTTTGATAAGATTTCAAGAGAAGCACTTTCTTCTGCAAAGTGTCCCCAGATTATAGTCGGGGCTATGTTTTTTACCATGTTTAGGTAACTAAAAGGCTAAGACAATTTAAAAAACTCTTTATGTTAAAAAAAAGACATTTTCATTTCTTTCTTCTCAATTGAAGTCTAATAAGATGATTAAAACTCATGAAGATGGCGTGCAGGTTCTGTTCTCAAGCATTTTGGGTCGAGGGCTATATGGGGGACTAGTACAAAGAGATTGTCATAATTGCACAATCTCAAGGATATGGCCTGTAGAGTTTTGGTAATCTGGTGTACACAATGCCTCTTCTGCTTTTCTGTACATATAAGACAGGACTTAAACTCATGCAAGAGGAGTACTTATAGATTTCTTTGAGAACTGCATTTATGTACACACTTTGGTGAACATATTCTGCCCCAATCATCAGGCAGAAAATAATTCCTGTACCAAGCACACTCCTGATTTGGCATGGAAAATGAAAGGAGGAATTTGCAAAGGATTAGAGCTGTTTCATGTTATCTACTCACACAAGATGGAAACAACTGTCAATATGTGAATGCACAATGGAATGTCTTAGGCAGTTTAATGTGGTTCCTAAAGACAGTTAACAACAGATGGTTATCTTTTCTGCAATTGAAACTCAGTGATTTCATTAGTTTGAATAAGTGTTTCTTGAAATTATACATTTACTATCATGGTAAATCACTGATGATTTTTCATGAAATCAAGATCCTATTTGTTTCTTCCTTTTGTAGCAAGCATGTTTTCATCTTATCATAGATGAAATGATAAGGTGTAGAAAAGCTGAATCATTTCTGTGTTGCAGGAGCCTTTACTTTAGACATTTCTCTGTTATGTTTCATTGACTTCAAAATATGTTTTTAAAAAACTGCAATTTAATATCCAGCACCTGCAAAATATTGTGAAGTATTAGGAACAGTTGTAATGAAAACTGACTGCAAGCGTCATAACAACAGGTGACATTATTCATAACCTACAGTTATAACAAGGTTGTGATGTAAACTCAGTGATCATAGATGAAATAAGCCAGCTACAAACGTGAAAATATCCTGAACTTTAGAAGTAATACTACCAAATATAATAAATCTTGCCTGCAAATGTAATAAGGACCTTAACTGAAATGTAATAAAATCTATCAACAGCTGCAATGTATATGGAACATATTATACAGCTTTACTATGAATTATACCCCCTGCTGTTTATGGACTCTACAATGTCATGCTTTGTCTTCTTCCAGAAAATCAAGTGCTACGGGACTAAGTGTTTTCCAATTTATATTAAGTATGACAGTGTGCTAATACAAAAATGTTGAGGGTGAAAATGAAATTTTGAATCCAGATGTGCTCCTTCATCATCCGTTAGCATAAGAGAAAGGATGTGGTCTACCACTTGTGGCTCAAACACTTCCTCAGCTAGACAAGGTAGGAACTGAAATGGATGTTCTGGGTAACTAATATGTTCCTCTGCTCCTAACAATGTAAATATGTACACAAAGAAAGAAGGAATTTTGTTGAGTGATGCAGCAGGGGGAAAGTTCAATCTCCCTGATCTTTACGTGTCTTTCTTTTTTGGCTTCTGAAATTTTATTTGTGGATAATATATATCATTTCCTAGGAAGTGCCAAGTTGTTACTTCTTTATTGGACTCCTATTCCAAGAAATGAGAAGGAAGGTCTGATGTGATGTGTCTCACTGGCTGCCATCTGTTTGTGATAATCCTATGCACCTCTAGAGCTCCTGAAATGACTAGAAAAGCTAGCACTGCAGATCAGGAGAAACCAAGGCAGTTCCAAGGTGAAATATCAAAGGGAAGACGTTGATGGCTTCTTTGCATGCAGAGGTGACTTGATCTTCAGTAATGCTAAATCCTTTGCCAAGGGGGACTTGCCTCTGACAGGTATGATTATTTTATACTGACCCACTCCCAACACAAATGTTTTCACTGTGAAAGTAATGCCCAAAATGAAACATTATATGGGTTCCAAAACTGTTTCTATTGTGCCATCTCCAGCCATGCCACTGTCCCCAGTTTTCTTTCTGTCACAGTGATTGTGGATGCAAATGTGGGCAGTCTCCTGACACTTCCAGCAGCACACATCTCACTATTAATATCTCAATAAATAAGCCTAACTTTATTGTGTCTTAAAAAAAGTTATTAGAGAACACTTCTGGTAAAACTTAGTAATGGATTAAAGTATCTTGCATTCCCACGCAGGAATTAATATCTGCAATCTATCTTTAAAGATTGTTGTAAAGAATACTGCTGCAACTCTGTGAGTACAGAGGGACTAATAGTTGGTAAAATCTGAACTGTGAACTTCTACTGGGCTTTTTTTTTTAAACAAAACAATTATGGACCTAAATCCCACTAGGCACCTATGTACGTATTAAGATGTTTATGTAAGTCCCACTGGATCTCAGCAGGTAGAATTTGAAATTAGGAAAATAAAATATAGTTAAGTTGCTACAGAGAAGAAACAATAAAAATGACAGTCAAGAAAGGTAAACACCACAAAACAACAGAAAAATTAAGAAAACTCCTTTGTTCTGTATTTTTTAATTTAATAAAATGGTTGCTTGCAACAAAAATACATAAAACATTTTTAGTTGTTTTAGGTTGAAAGTGCCCTTTAAAGGCTGCCATTACTGTAGGTCTTACTTTCATCTGAAGATCCATCTGGATTTAATAGCCATTTTATATTTATTGTATTTTGATTTCCAATTTGAAGTTGTGGGAAACAAATGACTACTTTACTAAATTAAGCCCATATCTATTTATTTCACAAATGGTATTTCAAAATAACTCTAAATCATTTGTAAGGACATACAGTACACTGTTCATGCAGACAATAATTCAATGATATTTGCTCAACGTTTTCAATACCATTCTTAATTTTTAACATATTTTTAATGCTTAAACATTTAGGCAGCATGAGACAGATGTGAGAAGTGTGCTATTTTGTCTGAAACAGACAGAATTATCCTTGCACTAATAGTGGTGGAGACTTAAGCTCAGTGAAATCATCTGTCAAATTTCAAATTCAAAGGTCAAGGCTACCCCTACAATCTAAGAATCTAATTTTATTGCTCAGCATTTTTGTGTCCTCTGCAAACTCTCATTACTGCAGCCATGTTTTGCTTTTCTGCTTGATACTTGACTAACTGTGCTAGTTTTGACTGTGGTAGAGTTAATTTTCTTCACAGTGGCTGGGGTGGGGCTGTGTCTTGGATTTATGGTGACCACAGGGTTGATAATATAGAAATGTTTCTGGTTTTGCTGAGCAGAGCCAAGGCCTTTTGTGCTTTTTGTACAGCTGTGCTGGTGAGACTGAGGGTACATGGGAGGTTGGGAAGAGACACAGTCAGAACACAAGTCACAGTCAGGTGACCCAAACTGGCCCAAGGAATATTCCAGACCATGTGACATCACAGCATATAAAATGGGGGGAAGAATGAGGAAGAGGGGGATATTTGGAGTAATGGCATTGTTCTTCCCAAGTAATATTATATGTGATGGAGCCCTTCTCTCCCGGGCATGGCTGGGCACCTGCCTGCCCACGGGTAGCACTGAATTATTGTCAACTAATTGTTTTGCTTTTCTTGTGTGCTTGCTTTTGCTTTCCCTTTGAACTGACTTTATCTCAGTCCATGAATTTTCAGTCTTCTACCCTTCCCTTTGTCTCCTTGATCTCACTGGTGGAGGAGTGAGCGAGTGGCTGCTTAGACCTTGGTGGCTGGCTGGGGTTAAACCACAACACTGAAAAAGAACTTGGTACTCTGAAAGAACAGGGATCTAAACTTTTGGGGATTCTTTTTTGGGATATAATCCAGGAATATTAATTTGTTTTGCAGATCCATTGATTAATGCAAAGAGATTAAAGACCATGAAACCAAATTCACCGAAGCCTTTAGATTAGTGAATAATGATTTCCCAAAAACACCCATAAGCACATTGAAAAGGCTAAAAATGGTATACAGAAATGTTCATTTCAGCATCACATATTCCAATAGTAAAACTTATCTGGATTAGTTTGGCAATAGCTACCCACTGTATTCAGGAACATTGGCAGACCTTAAACAATGCAGAGCATGGGTGGGAAAGGGGGCTGCCTCTAGTGATGGTCTGATACCAAATATTCCCTCTTGGAACAGAACAGGAGCTCCAAAGGCACTGCAGTTCCAGGAATACATTTATTTTCTTCCCGTCCAAAGGAAAAGAAAAAGCACAGCTGCACCACAGTGCAATGCAGTCCAGAAGTTCAGGGGCATCCTCATGAGATGTTGCTTTTTCCTAGAGCTCTTTGGGGAGGTGTAACTACTCACCACTCCTGACTCCCAGCTGACACGAAACATAGTGGAGCATTAAATGAAATGCACAGCACTGACATTTCAAACCTTCCTTGTGCCAGAAAATGGAACACCTGCACTGGAAAATAGGAAATGGATGATTAGAGTCAAGCAAATTTGTCAATTCTTAAGCATAATGCTTTACGCCAGATCCTACAAATGAAAGTCATAATTGAAAGACTATGGCAGTGAAAATCCCTCCAAACCCTATGTGTATGTAACAACTTAGTTATACTCTTTGGTCACCTGTTTTTCTGATTAATATGTTGAGGGTTTTTTAATGAGGTGAAAATACAAAAGAATTTGAAAACATATACCATTTAAAGCTCCTCCTAAAGACAAATGATACTTAAATACATCCAAAAGAGAGATATTATGAAAATTCCCTTATGACAGAGTTCCTATCACTGCTGTCAATAGCAATTGTTGAAGTATTACCATTCAGCATTTAAATTTAAACCAGGAATCTCCTATCATTTATAACAACAAAGAATCTGAAAATGAAACTTGGTTATTATCTTTCTCAAAGAGTAACATCTAAAATGTAATTTTTACCCCACAAGATAGCTAAAGGGATAATAATGACAAGTGAGTAATGAATTACTGTAGCAATCGTGGAGTTTTATTTATAAATTAATTGAAATTTGCTGGGAACCAATTTCAGAACAACATGTCATTCTATTAGGTTCTTCTTTGTTTCTTATTCTGAGGGTTACAATGTCTGGATGCCTTTAGCATGGTGATTTTATGAAATTCTTCAGCAGATGAAAAGATTTTTTGATACGTTCCAGTTTTGCAGTTGCAAGAAAAAATGGAAACTGTTTATTGCTCCTAACTGAAAAGTTGTTATTGTTACTATATTAAGCAGAAAGTTCCTGTGATGTAGAGGTATTTTAAAGTATTTCTAATTTGTCACATTTGCAAATATTTACATTTGTCAAATCCCTTCTGAATCTTATAGGGAATTAATTTTACATTGTGTTCCTTGGGATCATAGTAGTGACTTTATCTTTAAACAGGTGTCACAATAGCATAGATAGAACTCATGATGTGGAAAACCAAAGATCTTTCTAAATTTCTTATAATACTGTAATTAATATATGATCGTATTCCATCTCTCAAGTAGATAGGAGACTTGCACATAAATACTCAGATTATGATAGCAGGTGAATTCTTCTTCCTCTTGCTCTGGCAGTGACTCATAAAATCCACTGAGATGCTCTTGTCTCACAGTAATTAATCCTATGTATTTATATTTATGCATATATGTATATTTTATATATATGTAAATATGCATTGCAATACACACCTGCATATATATCCAGATACATCAACATGCTGTTGCTATGGCAGGGTCCTGCTAATATCTGAGAAATAAAAAAATAAATACCACCAGAGGGCTCACAAGCTATTTTATTTTTGATGTCAACAACTGTCTAAACCAATGAACACTGAGACTTACACTTTGCCCATAATTAAATCTCCCACATTTTAAATATTTCTGCAAAGTCATCTAGGTGTCCAGATACCAAGGCGAGGGTGCATTATCCCTTCTTCTGACACCAGAATCTCATTTCAGTATTGCTGTAGTTTTTCTGCTTAGTAAAAGGATTCATTCTCAGCCCAGAGAGTTTACTTCTCTGTTGAAAAGCAATTGCTGTCTGGAGCTTAGATGTGCCTGATGTGTAATACCCTCGACATTGGTTTGTAGTCTGTAGGTCACATGTGCATGCATGCAAGGTGATGGACAAACACCTAGAATATAGTCCTGAAATCGATGCAAAGACACAGGTGGGTGTAGGTATATGAATTGCCTAAATTAAACAACCTTTTAAAAAAGCTATTTAGATGACATACCATCTCCTCTTTAGTAAAATGCATATGTATTTTATTGCCCAGGTAGGCCATTTCTGCCTTAAGAAATAATTCTGATTCCAATATTCTTCCATGGCAGACAGCTTGCTGATCCTTTAAATGCCTTCAGGGCCACCTGGGTTGAGGTAGGCTGGCAGCAAACAATATAGTTTGCAGGTACTGACCATATGCTTAAAAGTAGGAACTAGGAACACTGAACTGAGAAAATGGTACTGTTATAAAGTCCTTAGATGGTATGTTTGAGAAAAAAAAAAACAAAAAAAACCTAAGGAAAAACAAATCCAAAATCACATAGTCTGACAGGACTAACTGCACATATACAGGACCAAGAGCAATCATAAAACATTTCCTGCAGGGCATAACGTGGGAAAGTCTGAGAGATTCATCTTCACGTATTGAAACCTAGCCCCAAATTACCTCCAGTCCCTTTATTCCCTCCCCACAACCACCAGCATCACTCTCTCAGTGGCTCTTATTCTCCCTTCCTTCTTGGTTTTATTCCTTCCTTGTGATCTCTACCAAAGCTGGCTTTGCTCTTAAATCTCCCTTTGATTTCTCTGCTTCTCTAATTCCTTTCCTTCCCTCTTTGTTTTCACTCCCTTTGCTTGGTGCCAGAGCCTGTATTTTCAATTCTTCCCACCCTTGTGCTCTCAGCTCCTTGCTCCCCTCTCAGTGCTCTCCACCTGACTAATCCCCAGTACTGGCTTCTTACCAAAAGCACTACTTCCATTTCTGTTCTCATGCTGTCAAACACATCTGGAATAAACTTCACTTCCTCAGCTTAAACATAATTCTCTTATCTGAACTTGTCTAAAGATTTTTACTTCTCTTCCTGAGCAAACTCTTGAGCTGCAAATTGCCTATCATTGCTCTCTATAGTTCACTCTAAAATTTTCCTCCTTCAGCACTCTGCCCCTTCTGCAACATCCCCCTCACAATCTTTCCCACCTCCTCCCTATGAAGAGGGTGTAAACCTCTTGCAAGGTTTGAGTGAGCAGCATCCTTCATCACCATCAGTGAATTCTGCTTTTAGTGACCAAATGCAGTGATTAGACTTTAGAAATACTAAGCAACAAAGATAAATGAATATTAACCCGAGAATGACATTTGTCTTCCTTAGCACTTTTAATACGTTTGATTTACCATGAAGAAAAAATAGTTTTCTAAATAAATATTCCTATTCAGTTATCTTTAACCATTCTGTTTCCATCTGCTTTTCTTTTATAGCAAACATAACAAGAAGGTGCTTAAAACTTGCTTTTATTAAGAGTATGTAATTGAAACCACTTCAAAGCAGGACTTAGGAAAATATAAACTAGATGATGAACATTGATTATAATTTCATTTGAGTTGAAAGACTTAATTATTATACATCTTGAATGGACAGTATTCACCACAAGCAAAAGGTTTTGTTTTATTTATTTTTCTTTTAAACTCTCATTGGGTTTATCTCAAATTTCTTGGTTTCCATAGATGCTTTTGTTCACGAGGTAATAATTTTCACAAGAACAGAATTCATGAAGTGTTTTTCTAAATGTCTGTGATATTTGTAACCATGAGACTTTGGTACCATGGGTTGTGTCTACTCAGTTGCTACCATTGTTACCAAGGAAAATAAAAACACTGATCCAGTGAAGAATAACATTCCATTGGGAGAAAAAAATATTGAATGTATTTACAACTGAACAGCAATTTGAAGCAATAAACAAAGGTTATGTTGCATTAGCTTCAATGGAAGATATTTTTATTTCCTTTCCTCCAGTAGCGACTCTATCATTAGTTTAAATTTTCACTGTGTTTATGAAATCTGAATTTTCTGTGAGGCTTCATCTACCTTTTATATTTTGCATCAGTTAATTTTCAGACTTAATTCTGGTTAAAACGGCGGTCTTTGTTTACATTATTGTCATGGTATTTATTTGAAAGTCTACCTATGAACAGAAAAGATGGAAAAGCTGGATCTTGGGAAGAGAAAGGTTTTTCTCTATGATTGTGGCTTAACGTCAGCCAGCAACCAAGGCCCACACAGCTTCTCACTCACTCCCCCACCAGCAGGAATGGGGGAAGAACCAGAAGGGTAAAAGCTGGAAAGCTCCTGGGTGGAGATAAAGACAGTTGAACAGGAAAAGCAAAGGGCACACAATCAAGGCAAAAGAAGGAATTCATTCATTGCTCCCCACAGGCAGGCAAGTGTTCAGCCATGCCCAGGAAAGCAGGGTTCCATCACCCATAATGGTGTCTTGGGAAAACAAACACCATCACTCCAAATGTCCCCCCATTCCTCTTTCTTCCCCTACTTTATACACTGAGCATGATGTCCCATGGTCTGGAATATCTCTTTGGTCACTTTGTGTCACCTGTCCTGGCTGTGTCTCCTCCCACTGTCACCCTCCTCACCAGTGTGGCAGTACAAAACCAGAAAAGACCTTGGCTCCGTGTGAGCCCTGCCCTGCTGTTGCGGGTTTAGAGGTTTGGGGAATTGAAAACTAGGCAGAAATATTAGTTGCAGCAGCTCTCTGGTTAAACGTTAGCACATTCACTAAAATTACTTGATTTTTGTTGTGAGGTAAGGACTAATAGTAGGCAAGGCAGGTTTATACTTTAAAGAATATAAAAAGAAATTTATTAACAAACTTAAAGTAATAACAATGACAATCAGGAATTAGAACAAGACTTCTTTAGAATATTCTTTCCCCTTTCCCCCCCCCCACACTTCCTTATTCTTTTTACTGACCAAACAAAAGGTAACATTTTGACTTATAGTTAAAGAAACCACCCTCTGGAACAGGTCCCCTTCCAACCCATGTAAGGGAGAGAAGCTTTCTCTTGCTCTTTCATGCTGATTTTTCATAGGAAACGCAGTTCCTATGGTGTTAGCTTCTTCAGTAAGCAACCGCCCGGAGAAAGAGATTTGCTTGTCTGAAAGAACCCTTCCC
>VZTZ01030498.1:1198562-1290820 GCA_013400955.1 Drymodes brunneopygia | reverse complement strand
CCCCCCTCCCCCCTCTGCACCAGCACGGTGCAAGGGGGGAGAGGAAAGGCACGCCTTGTCAGTCCACCGGAAGCCGAAAAGAGAGCTTCTCCAGGTGCTCACCGGGTTTTTATGAGTTTTTTGGAGGCGGAAGCTGTAGTAACTGCTCTGGAATACCTCATTTCCGATTCCGCCCCCCCTTTTATGCCGGGAAGTTTTGATATAAGTTATACCACCACACCTGCAATAACAAAATCATCTCTATATTATCAACCCTGTGTTCAGCTCAAAATCAAGACCAAATCAGCTACTATGAAGAAAATTAGTCCAGCCAAAATCAGCAATCTACATTTGCAATTAGGCCAATTTTATCTATCCATGTTGAAATTAAATTATACTAGATGTTTAAAAAGTACTGACTAGTGCAAGCTATGTATGTGTAAACCTTTTTGACCAGGACACCTTTGGTGGAAACATCATCCAGCAATCAGTTTGTTGTTGTTCTTTTAATCATTTCCTCACATGCATGCACATTTAGCAGCCAAGTGTTCCCTCAAAGATCCACTAGGCATACGCAAGATGGACACATAACCTAGTAAAGGAGCAAGTGAAAAGAGTTGTGGAAGAGAAAATTGAGTAAAAATTGCAATGTTCTTCATTGGTTGACACTGAAGTAATAGTGAAGGGTGTGAGAGTAATTTGCTGGTCTGATCCCTCAGCTTAGATTCATAATCCTTTGCCTTTGTTTCAGATAGATTGTGAGCTCCCTGGAGCTTAGTGTATTAAAAAAACCCTGGTCTTGAGTCAGTCACTTGTTAAAGATAATGTTGAACACAGGCACGTCATAATGACAAAGTCAGTTAAAGCTTTAGTTCCTTTGCTTATACCACATTTCAGCTGAGTTGGATAGCCCATTGAACTTCCAGTATGACCCATAATACTGGGCACTTGCTTTTTAACACTGCCAAAAATGCTAAGGCACATTTTTATCACAATGATATGACCTCTTAAATCAGCCCCCATTGATCTGATAGAACAAGATTCCAAGGGTAAACATCAGTATAGATAAGAACAGAAACTGGAGAAGGAAATAAAATTAGATAGAGAAGACTAAAATGCACAGGACATGACAATGGTCAGTGACAGATTTACCAGAGGGCGTCTTTTTTTTCCCCTCTTGCATTAGTGCTGCTTCTTGTGTTGTGCCCTCTGTGTCACTTGTCTGGGAGGCAACCATAACCCTGGGCAGCCTCTTGTCACTTTAACCATCTGCATCCAGCTTAATAGTCATTGACTGATAAGCAGCACTGCTTTTTAAACCTAACTAAAACACTTCTGAAGCTCACACTTCTATAAAATACTTTTTCTCTGTCTATATCACTTATATTAGTATATGTAAAACTCATCCCTAGGAAATGGATTTTTTAATAAGTGCATTATAAGCCATTTTGTTAATGAATAAATTAGAAAAAAAATATGACTGAAGCAATAGTTGTAGTCCGAATCTGTCAGAGGTATAGGCATTTTCATTTTCATCTATGTATTTTTAAGATGACAACAGTAAAAATTTCTCATAGTATTTTCCAATAATTTTTTTGTCTTTGTGTCACTAGGATGGTTAATTTTCTTTAAAGGAAGAATTCACTCTTTAATTAGTAACCAGTCTTACAGAGCATTTTGCAGCTGGCAAATGCTTGAAACAGTGTAAGTTGACTTTGTGAGACACAAAAGTTTACCTTAATTCAGACTTTACAACAAAGTAGTCATATTTGCCACTTCATTTGTAAATTTAACTATGGAAGGTCTCATCCGGGCTGCTTCTTTCAAGTATTGTAGGAGATTTTTGCATCTTGAGAGACACTGACTCTACCATTGGGGAAACAATTCCAAGTCTTTCATTTAAGATGCAAAGTTCAATTAAGTCTTCACTTTCAAGTTTCAACATGTGACACTAACAATGTTTTTATCTACCTTATTTTCAGAACAAAAGTTTGGAATGATTTTATTTAGATGGTAGCATATGAAGAAGGATAATGAAAGATCTGAAATTGGGATAATAATGAACAGGAATTTTTTTACATCTAGGGCTCTGAGATAAATTTTTTTATGTTGCCTTCTACTGTTAATTGAAAAGTATTAGTGATCTGTTTATCCTCTTTTTTTAATAGGAAATGCAAAATTATTAATTCCTCATATCAGCATATCTCAAAAAAACCTCAAGAAATATCTGTGAAGGTAATTCCCCAAGTATATTGTTTATTTGTATGACATAATTAAAATCTCATAGCTTGCAAAACACCTCATGAAGGCAGTTCAATTTTTCTTCTTATACTTACATATCCACCAATCTGTTCCAATTAATCTCTCTATTGATAATGAATTTACATCGCCATTTGTGGTTTCTGTTATTTGTGAAATGTACTTTAGTCATCAGTGCGTACCTGAAAATCTGACTGAACTGCAAGCATTCCAAAATTTTAGAATTTCCTCTGAATATTTTGGGTTATGGCAATGTTTCAGTAATTAGTCTGTAAATTCCCTGGTTTGCATGGGGAGTTTCACACTCGTGTAAATCTAGTGACACCTATTTGAATATTTTAGGCAAGATGGCAGGGAAAGTATGAATATTAATTGCTACTTTCAGGCATAATCAAAGGATATGAGAATAGTTGCCCTACTAGGCTGGAGCAGCACTGGGGAGAGCCAGTGAGTCTGGCTGCTCTCTGCAGTGCACCCTGCCCTTCCTGCCCCAGCACACACAGCTGCTGGGTTCAGGACTGTTGTTTCCATTAGTTTCTCTGTATTATTGATTTAGTTTGAACTCCTTCCCCAACATGCAGTGGGAGCAACTTCTATAAGTCCACCACTGGCTGCACAAGCAAGTACATTCCTTTAGCTATTCTTAATCAATCAGTTTGACTGAATGCTGTTCCATTCTAATTCTATGGCTGTGAGTAATTTGCCTTGTTTTCTACTCAATTTGTACTCATTTAATTTCTACTTATGTAATGTCTGAGGACACCTGCTCTAGTGGATGATGTCCCTGTCCGTGGCAAGGGGATTGGAACTAGGTGATCTGTAAGGTCTCTCCCAACTCTAGCCATTCTGATTCCTTGATTCTATGGTCTGGTACTGTTTGTGGGAAACCCCAGTAGAGCACTCGCATAGCCCAGCAATCTGTGTCCTCCAATCTAGTGGCTCAATACCTCTCATTCCTTTGCATGAACGTAACTATTTGAGATTAATAGCTCAATACAAAACTTTAGTGGTTAGTGCTTATGAGTAGTTTGGGTATTCTTAAGCTTGGGTTGAATGGAGCTAGCCAAGAGGCTGGTACCCCAGCTGGTGCCACAAACACTGTTAGTTCAGATAATATCAATAATCACTGGTGTGTTTCAGTGCTTGCCTACAGAGCAAGAAGTCTGTGTCTTCTAGAAGTGCATGCCAGGTGCACTTTTATTTGTCTTGAAAAATATTACTATCCCTAGTTGTATCTCAATCTGTTTGTCAGTAAATGAGTGGGCATTAAAGGACACACATAAGGCTTGATAAAGGGACATGTGTGAGTAGGTGTCCCTCCTACAATACCTACCCTGCTGTATGGAAGGGATAAGGTCATGAGGAGAGAGGAAGAGCATCTGCACAATAGGCTTGCACCCAGGAACAGGGGTTTTTAGGGACTAATTCTTACTGTGATGTGACATGAAGACAATACTCTCTAAGGTTGTACTGGGATGTGGGCTATAAAGCCCAAGAGAGGCTGTATAGTTAGCACGCCCACATGACCTGTAAGGACTTGGCTTTATACCAATTTCAACTAAAATATAATAGATTATGAGCAAAGCTTTATTTCCTTCCTCTTGTATTAATGCCACGGAAAAAGAAAAGTGCTTTAGCAGCTGGTAAGTGACTGGAAATAGTCAAAAGAATGGGATAAAGTTAAAAACCCTTGAAAATGCCTCACTTCACACTATTCAAAAATAATCTGGGATCAAAGTACATAAGCATAAACTAGAATGACAAGAAATGCTTTTTGGTATGGCTTTCACCACCCATACTCTCTATTTTATTTTGTGTTCTGGCTCTTAACCCTCTTTACTCAGCCAAGGAGGGGTAAAGGGGAAATAAGAACTTCTTTCTCTTTGCACAGTGGCACACGGACAGCACACAATAGCAGTTCCTGTGCTGCCTTCAGCAAGGGGAGCTTGGGAACCACTCACTCATCCACTGATGAACAGGGTTCAGGGAAAAGCTGAGTCTGCAGCATTGACAGCCTCACTTCACCTGGGAGAGCAGGACAGGTGAAAGGCATGGTGCCATGGTGCCAGAGAAAAGTGCACAAAGACTCTCCCCACACTCAGAGATGATGTGGGAAGGAAGGTCTGGGGCTGCCTGAGGCACCATCTCTCCAGGACTCCTCCTGGGGCAGTGTCTACTCACCACCTGCCAGCCAGGACTTCCAGACAAATGGCACAATCTACCCTTCCTTTCATCTTTAGGACTCTAACAGCATTATGCAAATCCCAGCTATGTCCCTGGCAACCCAATCCAAAGGCAATTTTGTATGCCTTTTTTTTTTTTTTTTTTCCTTGTGACAGATTTCATCCCCAAAGAGATGAGTCCAGTAGAGGACAGAAATGAAGGCTGCTAGAGTACAGTGTGTCTGCTTTTGAATGCAATGAGTTGATGGCTGCAGCCTAAGGCACTGGTGTGATTTTGTTTAAACAAACATAAGCCAATTAAAAATACAAAGAGATTCAAGGAAAAGATGCTCTTAGCTGAAAGCCTCATGGGAGAATAATTTAAAGAACAGATCAATAGCAATGAGAGAGATTTGTTCCCATAAGACCGAAAGCCAGCATGTAACAAATCTTGAGAAAGGCATTTATAGGATTGCATTTTGTGAGTGACTGTGGCATAAAAGAATGGTCTTTAGCATAATTACAGTTAAATATTTACACAGTCTTAGCTGTTTCCGGGAAAGCAAATATCCTTGCAAAGATGATTTTCTCCTATTTGATATATCACTGAAAGTGCTTGCAGTGCATACGTTTACTGCATACATAAATGCAGATTCAAAGAAAAGGGTAGTGGAGAATGCTGTCTTAAAAATAATAAATCACAAAATAATAACAATATATACTACAAGTTAAAATATTCTCCCCCTCGTTTTCCAAGTAATGGCTTTTGACTTATCGCCTCTTTCTCACTCATCTGCACATAAAAATTTCTTAAAAATTGCAAGAAGAAAAAACCCATTTTAATAAATGTCCTGAAATTATTTTGCTATTAGTTTTTTTTTAAACTTCAAGTTTAAGAATACAATATATTTTGACCCTCTAAGTAGAGAAACAGTACAGTATATTCCAGCTATTTTTCTCTTTAGCCATCTAGTTCAGGAGTCTTGTTTAAGAGAATATTTTCTCTACTTTTCAACTATTATAGGTGTATAAGGGGTAACTATAGACACCAAAAATATATGTGCACTTATGTGTCTTCCAAAAAATGATTGAGAGCAGCAGCAGCTCAGTTTAGAAGCTATTTGTTCCTGGAGAAATATATCTCATGCTCTACTAAGTGTTTAGGAATAGTAGAGGGATGGGTGTCCTATACTGGCTCTTTACAGTCAATAATATAAATTTTCCTATAACCTTAGACCTTTGAGACAACAGCAGCTGAAAAACACTTTTTCCAAAGGACAAAGGTTTTCTCCCAAATATAAGAAATCTTGAGAGATTGCTTTCTGAGATGTTCATACATTTTGCACAGCAAATAGAATAGCTTTGAAGAAAACACAACAATTCTTCATTGAGATTGGAATGAGAGACTGTTTCTGTGGTACGATGACTTTAAAAATAGGACGTGCACTGCTACGGTGCCGCTGGCTCTGGCCGGACAGCTGCCCACCAGGGTTTTGGGCAGCAGCCGAGCGGCGTTGTAACACCAGAGCAGCCTGACCAACCCAGACCAGGCGGGTCCCGGACCCGGTGGAGCACCGGTCCCTCTCGGGCCAGTGCCCCACGAAGTGTCCTGGAGGGTGTTCCCGGTACAGGTCGTCGGTGCCGGGCCCTTCCGTCCCTCACCGTCGGCGGCGCCTTCCCTATACGACAGACACTGTTTCCGTAGAGCTGGAGTAGGCTGGGAGGGATCCTTAGCCCCGGAATAATAGAGACACAGACGTGAGGTAGCAGCACTCTGGGCACCCAGGTTCTAAAGACCCAGAGCTCCGGGAGCACCAGACTTTTATTTGAGGGTATAAACCAATCACAGACAAGCCAGGGGTGGAACAAGGGAGGGACAAGGGAATAAGGGCCAACTGGGAAGGGAGAGGGGAGGAGAAGGGAATACAGGCAGGGATACAAACCAATGAGCAACCAAGTAACACAGAACAATCTAGAAACTAAAGATGACAGACAGGAGATGGGCAGGTGGTAGGGGCCAAAACCATATGCAGCAGTGCACAAGGTCTTTGGTGTACACCTGTGTGATTCCACTGCTTTACACTGTCTTTGTTAAATCAGTGTTTTACACATTGTTTTACACTGTTCAGAGGGAAAAGTGGGAGCAAGATTAGTAATGCAGAGCAGCTGCTATAGAAAAAAGCCCAATAACTTAATTGTGCTCACCAGAACCATATGGGTTCCAGAAAGCAGGTTTCTACCGGGCACATGATTAAAATACTCATAGGCAACTTAAACAACTTAATGGCACTGTTTGAGTCTCAGCTTACTTATCCCACTCCCAGAGACTCCAAATTAACTTGGTTGTGATATGTTCACTGATTTCTGGAGCAGTAACTACTAAGACCATATTGTAGCAGGGACTGTGTTTCCTTGAGTACAGGTTGTTCCATCACCAGGCTTGGACTTGAGGATGTCAGGGGATTATATATGATGACAGGAGATGAATAATATTACAGTGCTACCTGTCAGGAACTTTTGCAACTCCCAGGGTATTTGGTGATTAGCATAATTTTAATAAGCCATGGATATGATACCTGTGTATATATATATAATTCTAAATATGTGGATATATATATTCATACAACACATGCATAAATGTATTTCTTAAATGTAATGTGTATTGCAAAACATCGGGAAAACTTCTTTCATTCCTTCTGAAGCATTCAATGAGAGGTCTAAACTTAAGTTTCTAATGAAAGCTGAGAATGCAGCTTTACCTCAGGTGTTTTCTGCTTGCCTTTCAGATTATTGATGTTTGTGGTCAGGATTTCTCTAATGACTCATGACACAGGGGCAAATGTCATTAGGAGAAGCTTGTAGTTGAGAATGAAAACATGAAAAGTTTTCAATCTCCATTTTTAACTGCCTAAGGAGCAAAAGCAAACAAAATGTAGAGAAAGGGAGTATCCACATAAAGTATGCCATTCTATTTGATGAAAATAAGTAGTGGAACCAGGAAGAATAAGGAAAAAGAAATAAAAATATTTCATAGCTTTGTGAAATACGCATAACGTTACAAAAATAAGAGAACAAAATTTAGCAGAACGATGAAATTTAACTTAGACTTAAGATGCTATTGAAGAGGTCTTTTACAGCATAATTACTGGGAACATGTATTTTTCCAACAGTTTCTTGCTAAATTTGGAGGAAGCCCACTGAAATCTTCGTTGTCTTTTGAAAAGACCTTAGATATGGACACACATTTCTGGCATTTGACTTATCACTTACAACAATACAGGCTAAATATCCCTTTGAAGAAGACATGGTTCTCATTTTCAAAATTAATAAACCAAACACACATTTCAATGGTATTCCTCTAAAGATGCACAAAATATGAAAATTTGGACCAAAATATAGGATTTTCAGTGCATTATTCTTGTCCATTTAATCAATATAAATATAATGAAAAAGCCCTCCCAAACAACCCTGAAACTAACAAAATTTCTCAGTTCCAGGGTATTTCCCCTTTGAAATTCAAGACTAATGTATTTATTTCTATACATATCAATGTGCATAGAAAAAGGTATTTGTGAAAGAAAGGCAAATTAAACTTTTTCAAAGTATGGATATTATTTACTATGCATCATTACTTAATCACTCACTAAGGAAAATCATTTTTATCCAAGGTGTATTTTGTGGAAGACTTCTATAGATTTTTTACCATCTAAGTCTATGCTGCAACAGGGAATTTATATACATATTTGCATATTCTTATTGATTTGATTAGAGAAACAATTATTCTAATCATTGCTTTATAAAATAAAGCAGTGTTTAACTGCCACATAAATGTCTGATAGTCCTTTTTCTTAGATTTCCCATTGCTCTTAGCTTGTGCCTCAGTCAATAACTGTTGATAAAGGGATAAAGTAATAGTCTGAGTAATTGTGTACTGAGATCTTCAGAGAATGATTGGTCTTTTGTTGTTGTTTAGAGACAAGATTACATATCAGAACACTTTGATTTCTTTCACAGGCCAATGATATTTATTTCATAGAACCAGCACATTTTTTGGGCAACATCTTGACCTTTCTGAGTCTTGCTTTTTCAAGCTTGGAAACAGTGCCTATTATTGTTAATATTCTTACATATGATTTTAATTTACATTTCTGGAGTGATTAAAATATACTCAGGGGCAGGGAGGAAGTTGCAACTTGAGATAAGCGGCAAAAATTACCTACTTTTTAAATGGTCAAAAATGCCCGAGTTTAAGAAAAAATGCAAACAAGAACCTAAGAAAATAAATAAATTCCACCCTTGGATACCTTTCATACATGAAACACTGGGGGTGTTTTTGTGTACACAGGAGTTACTTTTAATTTTCATTTGTAGTTCACTTTTCAGTTAGATTCAGGACTTAATGGGTATGGCTGTGGGGAATGTGTGTGGGTGGGTACCTCTTCCAAGTATTTCCTCCTGAAGTGCTTACCCAAATCAAGACAATGTGTTGTCCCCCCTACTGCACCTCTCCTATTGTGAAAGTTGACGAGTCCATGCCCTCCACAATTCTCTCCCCAGTAACATTTCTATGTCTTGATCTGGATGTTAATATACTGTGAATGTTGTTCCATACACTTTCCCACATTTCTCTTTTACTGCAGGTTAAAGGTGTGCCCAAGTTTGGCCTTTTGAAGAAAGTTATGACTTCACTATCTATTCATGCGGACACTTAAATTAAAAATTGATTCTTCCAAGGAATGACAGCCTAAGAGCAGGCAACCTGAGGAGCAGAAACCCGGGAAGTAAAGCAGCAAAGTATGCTGTATCATATAGGCTTTGCTATCTCAGCAATATAGAGACGTAACTACTAACATGAAGCCTGGCATTGTTTTTCTCATGGCTGAGTGAGTGGCAGACCCTGGGGAGAATGTATTAGAGTTCTCATCTTGTAACTTAACTTCTCCTTTTGTTATTCTGCATAATTGCTGTCACCCAGGTAAAGCTAGATTGTTTCTTCCATGGTAAATTCTCTCCCACACAACCCTTTGACCTTCATGCAGCAAGAGCAGCAGGGCTTCTCATCTCACAATTTGACTGAAGAAAATAACTACTTGCAGAGGAAGTGATTTGAAATAAACAATGTCTCTGAATTAGAAAAGTAAACAATTGGGTTTTTAAAACAAACTAGAGCTCCTGTGCTTACTTGCCTGGAGTTAACGAAAGATAAAACATTTGAAGAACTAAGGTGATTAATCATGCAAAGTATTAAGCAGAAATTTGAGTACAACTGGGAAAATTGCTTAATTCTGAGTAGAATTCTGATAAATGTAAAAGCATCTCATGTTTTATCAACAGACATTAGTATGAATTATGAGCTCAAATTGATTCTCCAATTCTTTGACATGAAGAAGTCCAGGATATTTTTAAAATGCTGAAAGCAGTGTGATAATTGCCCTTACAATGCAAGTATGGAAAAGAATATGTCTGTTTTGTCATTATATGCCTTAAAAAAGGATGTTTTTGTTGATTGCTATTTTAATAGCTCTTACCTCAGCCAGGAGTTTGAGGAAAATTTTTTTGGCAAAAATTCCTATAAGTCACAATCTTTTTTCTCAACTTTTTTGGTAAAAAGGCAATATGATTTTCACTAAGGAGGTATGTTCTCCTTAAAGTCTTCACAGAAAATACCAATATATAATAATTCACTGTGGTGCCAATCAGTTAATTTGATTTGATTACTTGCTATTGATTTGTCAACTTAATCTATTGGTATATTGATTCAATTTTAGTAGAGACCTTAATTTAATTATTGTATTATTATAGTTTTAATTACCAAAGTAAAAGTGCAGTGTATTAGCTCAGTAATTGTCACATATTTCTTGTCTTTGTTGTAGTGTCTGTCTGAAATAATTTTTTTAAATGAATTCCTAAATGCTAAAAAACTTTTTTTTTTACTGTGTTGGTAAAAAAATGATGAAAGTACTTGTAATCAGGAAAACTTGCAAATCTTTCTGGATCTGAAGTTGCACGACTAAATTTAAATCACTGTATAATGTCTTTTTTTCAGAAGATACATGGGAAATGTTTCAAGCAGAAGCATATGCAACTACAGACAAAGAAAAAAAATACTGTTTATTCTTTGGAAAGCTTAAAAATACTGTAGAATTTTTGTGCCATTTGAAGCCATTTTGTGCCAAATACTGAAGGTTTTATGTGCCATAAATCCCATGTTCTGCCAGAGTTCCATCTTTTGAAGTCATAGATTTTTAAGTTTTTCAATATCTTCCACTACAGCTGTAAATTAGGAATGTGCCTTTAAGTCATGTAATCTTAGAGACAATAATGACGCTGACACCTGCTAAACTCTCCAAGTGAAAACTTCTAGTATTCGCTTTTGGTTTGTGTGTTCTCACATGTCATGACTGTCCAGGAAGAACTCAAGTATTTTGAGTAAGTAGCTAGAATGCAAGGAATTGACCATATTCCCTTCTGTTCCACACATCCTAAATCTTTAGTGCTAATTCTCATCAGTGGTCTTAAAAATGGTGAGAAGAGAAGCACATTTCTTAGAAAAGCTCAGAAATATAGTAGGTACCAGCATTGTACTTGTATTGAGAAATGTGAATTAAAAGTCAAATTAAGGACATTCCATATGACCAGAAAATGGGATGACGCTACATTCGTGGTCACTCTTTCATCCTCTTCCTACCTCAGACCATTTTTCCTTATTTGTGACTGCCGTTTGATCAGTCCTACACATATAAGATGCAGGATGTGGTCCAGACCCTGACATGGCAAGCAGAAATCACCACAGGGAGACAGGACTGTCAGTCCAATGCAGGGAATGAAGAACCCTTGACATACTGTACATATTTTTGTTGCAGTGTAGGCAAAATCTGTAAGAGAAATGATTAAATGTGCCCTGAAGTCCAACTGAATAAGCAAGCTGTAATATAACTTGTTTCTTTACAAGCTTGGATAGCCTTGTGCTTCTATGCCTGAAATTAAGTACTTTAAACTTTGTTTCCTGAGGCGTAAGTTTTTTACTCTGCATTTCCATGAAATACAAACTATGTATTTCCAAACTGTTAAAGTAAATGAACAAAAAGTCTTGATTGTCAGGAAGACTAGAATGCCCTGTGGTGTAAACAGGAACACAAAGACCAATGTGTATTTATTTTAGAAAGTCCAAGAGAGTGAGTGACTAAGACTCTTAATATATTTAATTTTTAAAAAATATTGTAATTGTCGACGCTTATGTCATAGATCCTTTGAGAATTCGACCTTCTTAATCTGAAACAATCTGAAGAATTTATTTTTCCTTTTTCCTTTTGGTTTTTACCCTTTCCCTTCTACTTTCCCTCTTCCTCTCCCTTTCCTTTTTTTTCCCCTTTTCCTTTTTTTTTTTTGTTTTCAGTTTTACTGAACAAAAAGCTCTCACAAGATTCAGATACAAAACCTGACTTTTGTATACAGTAGACTAGATCAAAGACAATCTGCATTTATTAAAGTTTTGGGTACATCCTTTGAAGGCTGAGTTATTGCAAATGGTGACAGTGTGGAAAAGGGAGAATTAACTTGGACGATCAGTGGGTGGTGACTATTGCCATTGCTGCAGAGTTTGGATTTACAAACAGCAAGGATCAAACACTTCACACCCTTCACCACAGAAATGAACCGTGCAGAGGACTCAGTGGTCTAAAACAAAGCACAAGCCTACATTTTTCTATCTGTCAAAAGATTTCAGAAGTAATTCATTGTTACAGCTCCCTGGAGTGAGAGTCTGCTTGTCCATCTGATTTTTCCTGACTGAATGCTTTAGACATCCTCTGAGGAAAAAACTGTTGTAGTCTTGTTTCCAAAGCATAATAGTAAAGACAGGAAGTGTGAAACCATTTGGAATCCTTCTTCCCTGCTGTCATATTTTATCACTACTAGGATGTTATGTTCATGAGCAGCTCTTGATTGCAAGCCTCAGAGCTAGTATTATTTCTAGGTACTGTCTGGTAGCCCTCTGAAAGGTCTCTGGATTTCAGAAATCAGCTATGCAATACTTGGCTTATCAGATATTTCAATTGAAATGAATAAAAGGGCTCACAAAGGTGTAATTTTGATGCCAGACTGCACTGCAGTATAGGAAAAGTATTATTTTGAGGAAGGTTCTGTGAAATCAATGGCATTGCTTCATCATCCTAACACTTATATAACTGAAACTAGAATTTAATTTTTATGGTGTGACCCTGTGGAGACCAGATACATATGCTGGTTCCTGCTGTACAGATCTGGTCATTGCAAGTAGATTGTTGACTAAAATAGTGAGTCTAGACTGTTCTTAATAAAAGGCAGCATGAATACCCTTCTTTTAGAATAGCCATGAAATATGGATTTCTAGTAAATCTGTGAATGAAAAGTGAATGGAAGGAGGAGATTTTAAATTTTGTCTGTATTTACTTTCAGTGTTTTGATTGTAGCAAGAACTTTTTTGAATGGAGCAAATGTTAAAATAAGTTTTCATATTCAGAGATATTCATTCATCTTTCACTACAGAAAAATTTAAAAGTATAAATAAGCTATGCTCATCAGCTGAAGACACTTTATTTTATGAATTATAAAGAAAAAATCGGCTTGCACAGCTGGCAGATTTTTGCAAGTTCTCCTCACTCTCCTTGAAATGACCTTCATATCTGCTTTCCATTTTGTGCAGGTTATATTGGACACTGCCATGAAACACAGCCTATGGGAAATCAGCTAGCCTAGTGCAAAGTGCAGTCAAACAGATTACTGCAAAAAAAATCACACATAAGATACCCAGTGCTGTGATTCAGAGGAGCTTATAATCACTTTCCTTTATGCTGTTATTGCAGCCTTCCTGACTGATTTGCATTTTGATGAATCACCACTGCTGTGTTTTAAGTGATGTAGGAACACATATGATTAAAGTGCCTCTTTCAGGAGCAATGGTCTCACCAGAGCTTTATAAACCAATATAACAATTATTAACTGAATGAAGCCAGATGGCATCAACTTTCTCTGTGTCAAGTTTTCTGGTGGAATAAACTTTTTTTGGTACATCTGGCTTTTGAGCCACACATTATGTAAAGAGAAAAACAATATTTGAAAGGCTCTTTCCCCTTATGTTGGGTTCTTTTTGTTATTTTGTTGGTTGGGTCTTTGTTTTAAACTTTATTTCCATCAACCTAAGAAAATGTGTGACCCTGCAGATAGATGCAGCTCCCACTCATACAGTTACCCCAGATAATATCCAGATTTAAGAATACCCTTCTCTTTTATGTCTCAGAATGGGGAAAATAAAAGGCAAAAAAGATGTGAAATGCACTGGGAACACTCCAGCTGAGACAAACATCCCTGCTTGTAGATAAAGGTGACATTCTTGTCAATAAATCACCAGCTTAATCCTTAGCTTGCTTTAATCAATTCTGGAGGATTTCCACGAGGGCACTACAGACATGTTGATTTAAAGCTTGTTAATAAAATTACTTGTTAATTCGACAGCAATTAAATTGTAATGTGAACAATAATTTCTCTTCTGTAAATATAATTTCATTTTGTAATGTAAATGGAAGAGGAACAACTGAGGATAAAGACTGACACACCAATGCATCTTAAGAAAGAGAGAAAGGCTTTTTGGCAGTTCTATCTGTCAGGAGTGTAACAAAGTGTAACATTATGCTTTGCAACCTTGTTAAGCAGAAAGTTGTGAAGGAAACAGCATGGTTCTTTCAAAGAGAACTGTACTCTGCAATCAAAGCGAAGGATGCTAGGCACATGTAACATGATCTGAAAAGAATTGTGAGTAAAATATCAATATTCCATTTTCATGTTTTGCCAGTACTAGGCAGTTTGCATATTTCAATACTGTCAGACTCAATATGTGAAAAAATAACTGATTAAAGACAAACTCTGTTTTTAACACTGATGTAGTTAAGGCATAAATGTAGGACAGAAAGTAGAAAGTGGTTTTTTGATTATCAGAAAATTTGTTAGATCTCAAAAAAGAAAAAAAATTAATGTCCTTTTCCATTGCACAATGAAAATAAGTTCTTGTGTCATTTCTTCAGTGAAACCAGATTTCAGAGTACAGTTCTGCCTTTACCATATTTTATTTGGCCAACTCATTTTCCTGGAATGAGGGAAAGTGAATTTGTAAATTCCTTCTGAATCTTGGTCTGGCTTATGTCACAAAAAGTGTCTTAACTGACTAGTTGAATTTCATTGTTATCAGCTGACTATTTGAAGGTTATATTTCATTCTGTCCATCCATTCCATTATAGACCTAAATTTTTTCCTAGATAAGCTTTTCTTGACATACATAATTCCACATAATGCACTGGAGATGGTGAGCTGGCATTCACCAATGCAGTAGTGGTTTGTCAAAGCCCTATATGCATCTAAAATTTAGGATCTCCTGCAATTATCAGTTGGAAACATTTTTCATTGATGATCTTGGGGGCCTAGCTAAAAATCAAGATCAGATAAAAATCTTTCATGTAGCAGTTGAAAATTTACCTATTGTTACACTAAATCATTTGGACAGCATTTTGTTATAACATTCAGATTTGCTGAAAGAGAAATGTCCGTATTTTCTTCTTAGTATTTGAATGGCTGTCTTTCTCTTTTCTTATGAACTCTACAAATTATTTATTTCATTTGTGAATAGCCTTTGTGATGCTTACTTATGCTAACATTAACACTCCATTAACACTAAGAATGAGGGAAGGCATTTTTGTCAGAGCTAATCTTACACATTTTAGATTTGGCTGATTTTCTTTATTATAAAATAGATTTTAATGTTTTCTAATGACTTATAAGTCTGAAGTGTTCCACACTCAGAACTTGTCTTCTATCTTCCCTATGGACTGCAATACTGGTGTATGCCTTCAAGAAATAATATTTGGATCTTTCTCTTTATAGATATCAAAGTACTTTACCATAGAATTGTTATCCTTTGTTTCTTGTTCTAAACCAAAACAACTTAAAGTGGGGAGGGAATTAAAAAATGACTGGTATGATGATTTGTAGAGATATGAATTTTAAAATTCAGATTGGAAAATTTTTTGGTCCAAGAAAAAACCTTAGACCATACTACCTTTTATCTAAAAGTAAGAGAGATGAACTTTATTTCAAGACAGACTATCAGTGCTGGTTAAAGGGCATGGGAAGAAACTAAAAAAACTCTGAAGAATAGCAATACCATGACTGACTACAGAAAAGGAAGAGAAAGGACTTTTTTCTTCCAACTGCAAACTCCTTGCTGGCTGTGACTTTCAATAGCACTTACCCATGACCCTGTTGGCTTTTAACTTTCCCTTTTTATTTAAAAAAGAACAGATAAGTATCAAATATTACTCAGCTCTTGATTTGGCTTTTTCAATAACAAGTGAGAGAGAAACTCTGCTGCTGCTGTAAGTGCTATCGAAAACTATCAGCTTCAGTAATAAAACAAATCAGGTGGGAGCAGACCAGCATGAAAAAAGGCCTCAAAACCTTATTTTTTTTATTAACCTTTTGTTGACATTAATACTGTGCAGTAGGAGATTCACACAGTGCATGAATAGAAACACATTTAAGAATGAAGCACGCTTGCTTACACAGGAAAAGGTTAGAACTTAGTTAAGAACTAGAGGTCTCTCCTAGGATTTGTCTTCAAATAAAAGCTACAGTCAAGCCTATACAAGTTTCCTTGACGAAACTATGGACCAGATCCAACAAGTGATGCAGGCATTTTTTAGATGCTTAAAACTAAACTTGCCATTCTGAAATCCTCTGCTTAGCTGACTCCTGATGCTGATATTGCCCATGATCCCCATATTCTATATGTTGTAACTTACATTGCCCCAAATTCAGTCACAAATAGTTCTTTACACATGTGTATCTATACCTCTTCTTGACAGTGGAAGTACAAAACCTGAGCACTTCTCGCAATTTAAATCCTTCATGGAGGGAAGAAGGAGTTGTGCTCCAGCTTGATTTTTGACATACATTCACAACTTTTATTCAATGACTGCAAAAAGTCACATGTAGGAAATTTTCTGGCAATAGCTGCCAAAGCTTAACGCTAAAAATTTCATGTGGTTCTATAAATAGGAACTTATAAAATTGGTTGTTAATTATTGCCTACTTATAAACCGATGGCTTCTGGACATTCTTCTGCACAGAATAAACAGTGGTGGCAAGTATTTCAGTACGGCATGTGTTAGTATTTCAGTCTCTCTTCATCAGAAAGGGAGACTGAGTAAGGAAGATGCTGGACTCCTTGGGTAGGAAAAGGAACTGAATGTGAGCTTCCTTCCCCTGGCACAGAAAAATGTTTGCCTTTCTCTTCTCCTCCCTTCCTTTTTTTAATAGCCTATTTTAAAGAAAAATATTTATCCTTTCATTAAAGGTGTAGTGGGTTGATGCTGGTTGGATGACAGACACCCCCCAGAGACTGTCTATCACTTCCCTTCACAGCTGGACAGGTGAAAGAAAATATATCAAAAGTTCAAGAAAGAAAATATAGCAAAAGAGTTGAAATAAGGTCCAGGACAGATCACTCACCAAATCCCGTCATAGGCAAAACAGACTTGAGTTTGGGATATAAAAAGAATTTATTGTTAACAAAATCAGGATAATGAGAAGTAAAATAAATCTTAGAAAAACGCCTTTCTTCCACCACTCCCTCCTTCCCAAGCTGTACCTCCTACCCCTAAGTGGTGCAGACAGTTCTCCATGAACTTCTCCAATGTGAGTCTATCCCAAGGGCAACAGATCTGCACAAACTGCTGCAGCAGGTCACTCTTCCACGGGGTGCAGTCCTTCAGGCACAGCCTGCTCCAGTGTGGGTCCCCCACAGGGTCACAAGTCCTACCAGGACACCTGCTCCAGCATGGGCTCCTCTCTCCATGGGTCTGCGGGTCCTGGCCAGGAGCCTGCTCCTGCATCCCAGGGATTCACAGCCCTCTCTCAGGCATCCACCTGCTCTGGCATGGACCTCCTCCACACCTCTGCCTCCCTGTGTTCCTCCATGGGCTTCAGGGGCACAGCTGCTTCACCATGGGCTGCACCTTGGGCTGCAGGGGAATCCCAGCTCTGGTGCCTGGAGCACCTCCTCCCCCTCCTTCATCATTCATCTAGTAGCTTTTGCCATCTTTACATTTTATGTGACTACACACGACTCAAAGCACTCCCTAAGTCAGGACGCTGAGAAGATCTAAATTTTACCTACCTTTTACAGATGTCCAGATATTTAGCTATGCTGTATAGGGTATGAGGACAATTGTGTTTAATGATTTATTGCAAGGTATATAATATTAGCTATTGTTCCTTTAAAATATTTCACTGGATATGACCATAAATACACAACAATAAATCACTTTGACACATTCCTTGTGGAAAAAAAAATCAGCTTCGGTTTTGAGAATTAAAGACAGGACTAGAAATAGAGAACAGAAAAGCCCCTCAGTTTACTTGGTGTGTTTTGTTTATAATGAGACACAGCTGACACATCATGGATTGGATATGTATGTTAGAGCAACCGTGAGCCTTGAGTAGAAAAACTTGATGAAAGACAAAAATTCTTAATTCTCTTAAGAAAAGGTACTACTTTTGGTTACTTTTTTGGTTTTCAGGTAGTTGACTTAGAATGTCCTCTAATACTACATTTACCTAAGACTAGGGGGTGTTTAGGTAGCTGACTGATTTTATTCATATTGGCTGGAGCATACATATTTAACTTTTCTACAATGTATACATAATAGTAGCTGCTGAATTTAGAGATGAAATATTTTAATTCCATCAGGGTAAGCTAGGTTAAATTTCTTTAGGATGACTATTTGGTCATACTTGTGTTCCAAGTTATAGATTACATTGCATATTTCACAATTTTTCCCAAAGAGATTTCAATAACTGGGCGAAGCCAGGTAATCTTACATTACAGCAAGGCAAAAAGGAATTAAAGGGAAAAAAATAAAGCATCATAGTAAACCCAAAGACAGCTAATTTTATATTTCTAAAGAGTCAGCATCTTATGTAAATGTTCTCCTCACAGCTTAGCTTCTCTTCTTGTTGCAACAGTGCCATGTGTTAATCCTAAACAGATGAGACCACATCTTCTGTTTGTAACTATGGTATTAACTGCAGAGCAGAGAGTTGTAGTGTAGCATGAGCTAACTCAGATGATTTTTAACTACTGAAATTTGTTCAAGTGTCTTCGTATGCCTAATTTAATAGGCCTAATTTTACATATTAAAATTATTTTGTGCATGAGAAACATGCCAGTCTGGAACAAGAGAGTTTGGTCTACATAGCTACTACAATACTGATACTGATTTATTTTAATTGTCTGGTAGAAGAACAAACTAATGTGACAGCTGAATGGTGTCCCAACCAAGCTGCCTGTTGTTGATGAAACCAGCCTACACTCTGAGTGGGCTGGGTCTGTGCATTCACTTCTTACAAGCCACAGGAAAATGACCCAATTTTTTATTCTGACAATTGTTTAGTTTTTGTATATGCATAGTTCAATTTTCTATCCCCATTCCTCTCACATATACTCTTCCAGAGAAAAGTATCTGTTATGTTGACCTATTATGTGTCAACAAACAGTCCTAGAAGGTTTTATATCACACCTAGACTGGGTGTCAGTTGAACAGCATTTAAGCTTGATTTGCTATAACTATCTTGGAAAAAAAAGACACTTCAATTAGGTCACATAATTCTTAGACAGCCCTTTGCTTGCTGGTGGGTACTTTCCTTTCTTGTTGCTTCTTTAAAGCAAACAAAACCTTTCACCCATCTGATTCAAGTCAAGCAAGTCAAATAGAATAAGCTCAAGGGTTACAGGGTAGCAGGGCTGTACTTATGACCTGACAGGTTGGAGATCAGTATTTATAGCAAGGAAGATTGGGAAAATCCTGTGACAGCTACCTTGAACATATCAGCCTGAGTAATGATAGACATTTCTTCGGAATTATTTTCTTTGTAGTTTTCTCTATTTTTGTGGAGCTAAGCCAGTTTCTAATTATGATTATTAGTCATATATCTCCATCCCATAATTTATAATTTCCTTTTTGACAATAACGTGTGTTATTTCTCTAACTGTACATCACTGCACATATTGCAGATGACATGAATTTTTAAGATAACTTTATCTAAGAAGAATTAAAAAGCAATTTATTGTTAATGTTCACCAGTCTACAAGTACATATAAAGCAAACCTAGTGTTTTCACGCATACTCTAATTTGTTATACAAGCATTGTCTTTCATTATTGCAGTACCTACTGTTACTTATTTATTCAACAGCACTTTTCCATTATATTTCAGAAACTTGTTCTGAACTGCCAAAGAAAGCTAATAGTAGTTATTTTAAACTTTGATGACATTTTTACCATTCCTTTTTATTTTGCTTTATTATCTTCTTGGTGCCATGAAACAGCCATGCCATGAGCATATACGGAAGAAATCTGGCCAGGGAAAGCACTGCTCTTATTCAGGCCAGGATGCAGATTTAGACTCACACGTGTTAGCTGGAAGCTTGCAAATATTTCTCACTGTTTCTTGGCTTAACTGGTGGGAAATCTCTGGAGATTAGTGTTTCTTATGAAGTGACTGCCAGTTTGGTCTGAAATCCTGTTAGTATGATTCTTCTCACATGATTACTGTCACGTTCAAAGTAGTGAAGGGAAGCACACATCCTTTCCATCATAGCCATGGTGATACATTAGTTCAACAACTCCTTGCTGACATTTGGAACAGTTGTGTGGGAGGTTCCATTTGCCCTAATTTAGGCTAAAAGAAATCAAATGGAAATATACTTGATCTCTAGAAACATGTTGATATATCATACATTTTTTCCCTACCTCATTATGTGTGGAAAAAAGAAAGAAAGAAAGCATGACTCTTAGTAATTTTTAGATGCTGGATGGTAAAGGCAATATTGTATTTGCTATTTCTATTTCTTTGGGCAAATTTGACATCTTCTTTCTGAGCAAATGGTGGCTGCCTAAGCACAAAATATGATTGCCCTATTGGAGACTGCACAGCTGGGAACAGACCGGGCAGTGAGATTAATGAGATTTAGAGTTTGTTTACACTACCTAACTACTCTAACTACATTCTATAATTAAAGAAAGAGGTGTTGAAAGACTAAAGCTAATTCTTTCTGTCTGAAGTGTCCTGAGGTTCATATAGCACTTCAGTTGAGAACAAAACCAAATATCACTAAACAGAATCAGAGGCCATTGACAAAGCCTGCATTTTTCTATTCAATATACATTTTATCAAGGTTGTATGCCCCCCTCCTTCTGTTACAAATTTTTGATTCCCTTTTACTGCAAGTAAATTAGAGATGTGATTTCTCTTTCACAGCCCATGGCACTATAACAACTGCTTCAGTTTTATAGGTCCATGTCCCTGAAGAGCCTTGAGCTTTATGTGGCTTAACAGTGGTGTTTGGATAGCATGAGACAACACACTATCACTAGGATCACACTGACTTTTCCTTAAGGAAATATAGTCAAAGTCCTGTCTGGTGTACTCACAGTTGCCTTACTACAATGTAATTATTTTTTAATGAGATGACTAACCTTATACTTTAAACCTCAACTGAATTGTTTTAAATTATTTAGACGTTTGTTTTCTTTTCGCAAATAATATTTGTGTGTTATATATATAAGTAACTATATGTATGCAAATCCTTTTAAAGCAAAAAATATTCTTTAGCAGCACTTATAAGATATTTTAAAACACACACTTTCAGAAATCTCCATTTCTCTTACTTTAAGAAGCTGTTCTTTTAAGGGCAAGTGTAAGGAAGTCTTGACTCCTGATTAAATATTGATGTGTGTCTGGCCAGTCAGTAATGTTCTATAATAGCTTTTAAGAGTTGCTTATTAAATTGCAATTCAGCAATCAAGGATCTTTTCACTACACCTGTTGGTATTCATGGCAACAAATCATAAATTCATAATAAATGAGGTCTATTGTACAGACTTATGGCACTTTCAAGTAGACTAGAGAGGAAGGGGTAGAGGGGCTCATAGGAGAGAGCCTTGGCCTTTGACATATTTATGTTTGAAGTCCAAACTGAAACACAAAATGAAGCAAATATTCTAGTCTCTGTGCAGATCCTTCAGCGTGGATAATTGTGTCATCAAAGCATATAAATCTTTGCACAAGAGTTAAGCATATGAAAGACTCCTTACTGCAGCTAGTACAATTTTTATATCTTTTTAGCAATATATTTTTAGTTTAGAATTGAAAAAGCACATCAACAGCTTTTCCTCAGTGAATTGATGTTGTGATAAGTTAGAAATAATCACAGTGTCTCTTGTTTTCCTTAGAGATAATCATATGGCATCAGCTCAGAGCTAAAAGCATTTATCTTTTAATTTATAAAAGGTTCAGAAACAATACATTTAATGCACACATTAGCTCTCAAGTCTGCAGCATCCCTGACTGGGAGCTTCCTTCCAAGGACTTAATGTTCTTAATTCCCTTCTGAGTGAATGTAAGTTGCAGAAACTGAGCACTCTGCACCTTGCAATGACCAGTTCCCTAAAGAACCATTGTCAGAGCACTAAACTGAGGATGGCACTGGTTAAAATTCTTGCACATTCCTGGCATTCACTCTTTGGGTGCCATGGCAGATTGCTTAGGAGAACACTGCTTCAGAGTGAGCCATCAATCAGTGTGACTGTTTCTCAGTCTGACTCTCAGTTTATCAGTGAGTTAAGGAAGTATGTGGTGTAATGACAGATGTATTATTCTGTATATTTCTTTTTCATGACAATCAGTTAATACATTTGACAAACAAGGCCTTTTGGAAACTACTGAACCAAGAGTTGTCAGAAGAGCTATTGCTGAACTTAAGTGATGTGTATATATGTGCATTTATATACATACATGCAGAAATAGCATTTTGTCCCTTTTAAAAATACTTGATCCATGGGTCTATTGCATCGGTATATTCAGAGTTGTGTTCATCTAATGGAAAATGAGTTTTCAGTGTTCCTTGCCTATGACCAAGAAATCCTTTCCTTGCTGGTGTATCAGCAGGAGTATCATCCCAGTTTTAACCATGAATCAGACAGTTGTCATGTATGTGACTGAACATCAAAAATGAGAGAAAAAACAGCTTGCTCTTTATAATCACATGGAGTTTTTTGGTCTAGTAATCGAAGAAGATATAGAAATGTCCATGTAACTAGAAACAAGACACTACAGGAAGCCTTTTTTTTTAGGTTAATAAGCAATTTTAAACTTTTAAACTGCATGAGTGTATGTGTTATAATTTTGTCTTTGTATTCGTTGTTGATAAAATGATGAATGTTTATGTAAAATAATTTCCTAAATTATTACATCTTCTCTAACATTTTCATCACTGAAATAAAAAATTAAACATTTATTGCAGTGAAACTTAACTGGAAAGAAAGAAATAAATTCCTTCTAGGAATCAATGTTCCATTTTTTGAATTCCTGTAGTGATTAGTATTGTTTAAATAGCTGATCAAGCTCAGAGACAGAGGGGATTAAAATGCCCAACACATAATCAAGAATGTATGTTGCATATTTTAGAATATCAAGTTCAGGAATAATGATGACTTATGTGGAGTTCCTAATAGCTCAACACAGCAATTCTCAAAACAAATTTTATCAATAGATAGGATTAAGAGAGTTGATTGCTCCAATGAGCCATCTCAATGTATATGTTACCTGCATCCTTATTTTTTCTACAAATGACTGTCTGAGAGTGTCTTACTGAGAAATCTTACATGGTTATTAATTATGAGATAAAGCCTGAACTCTCCCCCTGTACCTAAATATGTTTTTAAACTGTTATTCAGTGATGATAATAATGAGACAATGTTACTTTAGGGAATGCAAGCTTATTTTCATGTCTTTACTTCTTAAATGTATGTATATGATAAAAAGACAACAATATCCCCAGAAATTTTGACTAAGCAAATTATTTGTTTTTCTGCTTTTCTCTGTTTCTTGTTTCCCTGCTTGGTTACTTCCTCATTGTTTCAAGTAGAATGGCATGATAATTCTGTGACTGGAAGTGATGTCAGAAGGTTGCTTTAGTTCAGCCTCTAGCTCAAAGCAGAGTCAATTATGAGATCAAACAAGGTTCCTCAACACTTTATCCATCTGGGTCACGAGAACTCCCAAGGGTGAAGATGACACCAGCTCTCTGGGAAACCTGCTGTCCTTAGGGGCAAAATGCTTTCACTGACACCAAGCCAGAACTCTTTGTTTCATTCAGCTTGTTATGCTGCTCCTACCAGACACCACTGTGAAGGTTCTGGTCACATCTTTTCAATAAGCTCCTCAAAGGTATTTAGAGGCTGCTATTAGACCCCCATTAAGGTTTCCAAGACAAAAGAGAGAAGGAAAATGTGATCTTCACAGTGAACTGATTTGTTGATCGGTCCATGATTAAAATAACCTGTCCATATAAAATTCATGGAAAGAAAAATTGTCCTTAGCTATGTTATTAATGATTTCATTCATTGCTTCTGTGATGAGAGGCAACATTCTGAACACACTTCAGATTCTTACTTTTGCTAAGGTTATTTAAGAGGGACTCTAACAGTCATTTATGAATATTGGAGAGCATAAGAGTAAGAGATGAAAAAGAACTGTTTAGGGTGGTCCAATGGGACACAACTGAGAGTGATATGATACACTTTGCAAAGGAAAAATTTAGGCTGACAATTAGCTCAATTTCTTGAATAATTTAAATCTGGTCCAGATACATCAGTCAAAAACATCCTGTAGGCCTGCAGGAAAATGTACATGACTGAATAAAGGGATTTTGTATCTCTTTTTTTTCTAATTTTATTACCATCCAGAGAGGTATGGAAATATTCAGATAGGGTGAAGGTATGAAAATAGAGATGTCAAAAATGTTGTTCCCAATAGAAGAATTAGTCAAATATCCTAAATATCTTTTGTACCATGGAGGCTTTCTCAAGTACTGAAAAATTGATCTGGAGGATTCTGAAATCTTGTGTAAACTAGTTACTTGTATAGACACTCTTGAAAGTATTTTTTTTTAAATTTGCCTCTGGCAGTAAAGACTTGTCACTTGGGTAAATTATCATAGTGTTTAATCAAATTCATTCTTTCAGTAAGCAGAGTGGATAAAATATATTTTAAAAGCTGAAGGGCAAAACAAATACTATTATTTCAAAAAAGGTATTTTTTGTTTGAAGATACTCAAATGAAAAAAGCATTGGTGTTGAAGTGTAACAATCTATTATTACCTACAAGCTTGCAGGCTATGGGTTTTTTCTGTTGAATTCCTGGGTGCATTGTCAAATACAGGTGAACACTTGTCTTTTATTTTTTTTATATATTTTTTTTTCGCTGGTGCCTGAATCTTATTAAGTTGACATGAATTCTGTTGACCTGAATAGCTTTTAGACCAAGACCTAGAAAATCTAGGAAACAGATCTTGATATTGTGGGATTTCTTTACAAATTAGAAATTAGAATAGATAGCCACTAAAATAATTTTTCTCTGTGGAGTACCTGAAAAGGGCAATGATTCAGTCATTGGTGTTTTACTGATAATGGAAACTAGCCTATATGATTATGTATTGCTAGAATTTTTTGTTGATTTTAAAAAGAACAGAGAAAAAGGAAAGTGTACCAACCTTTATAGTTTCTGAAAATTTTAATGAGATAATTCTACAGTGTTGAAAGAAAACCTATTTATTATAAGCCCGAGAGAATCTATTCTTTCATTATTTGAATAATTATCTATCTTCTTTTACATAAATGTCTGAGAAATCTATTTCATAAATTAATGCACATACTAGTAGTGCTGACTCAAAAGGTCTTCACTCTTCACAATACATGTGATTAGCTCCTTCTTGGGACAGCTTTATTTTCTAGACTGATCAATGCACTCTATAGGTATAGGTCCATCTAGGTCCTTCTGCATGGGAACCTTCTATACCACAGGTTAACTGTAGAGAAATTGAGAAAACTGGTATCTCATGTCACTGGACAACAACGTTCCATTGCACTTTCTGGCCAATTTGGGGAGTCAAGTGAGAATAAGAATTTTTGTGAGAAGAGGGAGCATATGCTAAAGAATAAAAGAGGTTGGAAAAGAAGTGGAGAAAAGATAAAAATGGAAATGCTTTTCTATTATCTTTTTACCTTGTCAAAATATTCTGAGATTCTTTGCTATTATTAAAGTTCATCCTTGATGAGTAACTATTTCTTCATATTTGTAAACTCATGTCCATGTCGGCACCCACCATCACCTTTTCTAAAGTCATCACCGAAGAAGGCAGAAAGAGAAGCCTGAGAAACAAACATGTTTTATGAAAAACAGTGTTCTGGAGGGCTATTGCAGAAAAAGAGAAGACGTAATTTATGCAAGTCTGTTTGTAAAACAGAATTTTAGGACTCATTAGGGATACCAGGAAGAGCTGACGTTTTGTTACTCCAAAAAAGCTTCTTTCTCTCATCATATTTCACGAACTTCCCATTTTGTTTTATATCTTCTGAAATGTCTACTCTCAAAATGATAATATATTTTAAAAGAATTGCCTGAAGCTCTCTTGTATACTTAAAATTCTTTCCATGTTTTTGTTTTCATAGTTTGAAAAATCAGTCTACAGCATTCCAAACAGCAATTCCAAGCATTAAAAACAAAAATCTTATTTCAGAGGTTCTTTCAATTAAGCTCTTTAGTCAGCTGATATATTTAATGCAGAGTTTGTTGTTTCATTTTTTGGACTTGCATTAAGGATGATTTATAAACAGAACAAATTAAAGTGTATATAATGTTAGAGCACCTGTGTTCATGTAATCCACAGAACTTAGAAATTAAAGTTGTCTTTCACTTTTCATATCTAAAATGATAATAACATAGATTTAGTATGGCTGTATTTCTCCAGGATTTTATCTAAATCTGCTGTTCAGACTTCAAAAGACTGTTGCAGATTTGGAAATACTTCAGAAAATACTTACATAAAATCTTTGTCTTCTCTAAAGATGTCTAACATTAAAACCCAGAAATTCATAAAACTACCCTTTACCTCAAAGTGGTTGATGGGAGATATTGATATAGATAATATCCTGGGCTAATTTAGTTCAGTTCCCATCTACAAAGTCATGTTATGGTTTAAATTGTACAGTTGCTATTTTTGCTCCTCAGAATTGTCTGACTCATTGTGCAGGCTGGGTAGTGATACTTCGCACACACAGGAAAGTTTTTCTTTATCCATATTATGGCTTTACATTGTGTTTGTTATACATACGATTCAAATTCTATACTCAAAGTTTATTTAATGACCATTAATGGCAGGTACTTCTGTTTAAATCATCCAGCAATGTATTACTTGAATTTTACAACCCTGTCAAACCACAGTTGGATGGTACAACCCCCTTTTTAATACATGAATGAAGCTCCAAAGATGTATTGGGATTCAAGTTGTCCAGTGTAATGTTTTCAGGATGTTGGTATTTACATAGAACATCATATGTTCAAATTACTACTCTTACTGTCTTTGGCTGTGCTGTAAAGTATTGAGCATTTCTTCATTTGGGCCTCATAGTTTCAGAAAAGGAGAACGATACAATTAACAAGCCTTTGTGAAACAATTCCTCCCATAGACATATTGAAAACTCAGCTGGATGTGGGCCTGAGTAACTTCTCTAGATGACCTTGGTTGAGAAGGAAGGTTAGACTAAATGATTTCCAGAGATCCCTGCAAATCCCAACTATTTCTTGATCCCATAATTCATCTTAGTCATTAGTGTCTCCTTTCAACTCCTCAAACCCTTAGCTCACCTGCAGCATAATCCAGCAAACTCCTACAGTGTGAAGCAAGAAGTCAGACTTTTAACCAAGTGAAACATCATTAATTTTCTTACAGTCTTTTTCAGGAAAGCCTGAACTTTCCTTAAAATATTGATCTCAAGTCAAACATACACTAGGAAAAGGGGTAACTTTTGGCAAGGACAGAAGTAAGCATAAACATGCTCTTATGAGTGAAAAAATAATGTTGCCTTAAAGGTACCAGAGTTCCAGCACTCTGTGTAACAAGAATGCTTGACACCAATTACATGAGGACAAAATTTCTGTCCATAGAGACCCTTTAATGGACAAAAAGCATAGTGAGGGCCAGAAGACAGACACTGGAAGATAAAAAACCCAAGGTGGAGATAAGGTGCACATTTTAGTAAATGTAACTTTTAAAAGATATGCTTGCATTTCCTTGTATTTTCAAGTCAAGTTTGGATGTTTTAAATACATATGCTCTAAGCTGACCAGAGTCTTCATGAAGTGAAAGTAATGGCCTGGGCTATGTACATGGTCAAATTAAATTACTGTCATGATCTTGCCTGGCCTTGAATTCTGTGGTTATGAAGATGTTTCTCTAGAGAATTTCCAAGTCATGACTTAAACCTGCAATTAATATCACTTAAAGGAAAACTGTTAGATTAAGTTTGATTTCCTTAAGACTCATGAGAGCTAAGAGGTTAAAGAATGACAGCAGCACCACTCTTAAGAAAAGGTCCCAGGCATGACCTCAGGTTCTTGGACAACCTCCAAATACCACTCAGAGAAGATGACCCTGACTATTGCTTAGTTTGTTTCAGCTTTCTGAAGTTCCACTGAATTCATATTAGCTAGAAGTTTAGTCCTGCTACAGTTAATTCAGGATGATGACTTAAATATCAGTATGATAGGATGACATTTGTCATCAGTGTAGTTTTTTCCCATTCTGAGTGTCTGTAATGACTCTTAAAATAAAAAGAAAATAAATTAAAAGGGCAGTTTGAGGTGAAAAAGGCTGGGATTTTGTGCTGTATCAGCATAGATGCTGTTTGCCAGTTTAAGTATCAATTTAGTGATTTGTTTTCCTTCCTTGATTTTCCTTTTGCTGTGATATTGTTGTCCACTAACCAGTGATAAAGTAAACCAATTCTGAGTGTACTCTTTCTCTACCTTCACTGCACATCTGAAGAATATTTATTTTGAATAAAATTGTCTGCACTTAGTTTCTCATTAGGAGAGAACAAATCCCAGGAAGGCTAATCAATTAAAGAAACACTTTTCATACTCATGAGGAACATAGTCCAAACCTCATCATCAGAGTGGCAGGGACTGGTCTAGGATGTACAAGTAATCTGCTGCAGCCCAGATGCCTCCCAGCCCCAAAAAGCATGCTGTACACTCTTAAACAAGAGCAAGTATTTCCATATTAGCTAAATTTAGCATTACCCAGAAAGATCCATTGGTTTTCTTAGTGGCAAGGGCCTCCTGATCAATCACCATGATGGATGGACATGTCATGCATATGCCATTGCCTTAGGATGGAATCCTTTCTATCCATTAGTCCTCTCATGTTTGTTACAACTATCTGATAATTTTTAAACATGGATACTATTATTGAAAGACTTAATAAGTATGTTAGAAATAAGAGAATGAAGGACAGAATGAAAGTGTCACCCAGCAGTTCCATAGACTTGCTGTTCTTGGTTTTAATTGAATCAAAATTGAGTTACATTTTGATATAAGGTGCTATTATTATTTTTAATAAGACCCCAACTCATTTTCACTACTAGTAGGTTTAGATATATTTAAATTGGTTTGATTTTTTTTCTCTTGGTTCACAGAGGTGCTTATTAGTCTTGTTTCAAGTCGTGTCCAGTGTCTGAAGGTCTAAATCCAGTTTCTAGCGATTTATGACAAACTGTGATCTTTGCAGACACTCCTTTAAGAAAAAAAGTACCAAATACAAAGCGAAGAAAACATACTCCTGGATGAGTGGTATTTCTGAAGGTATTAGGACTGCAAATATCAACTGTTCCTAAACAAAAAAGAACAATTTCCAGCTATTTATGTTACTACATCACTTTGTTTTATTTATGTATTTATAATTTTATGCACGCACGATAGAGTAATATAAATTACTGGATCTTAAGTTAAAATCACTTATACTGAGCACATTTTGGGAAATGTGTTTTCGGATCAATTCATGTGACTCATATGAATATTTAACCAATGCTTTTTCACTTCCTCAATTTCATCACATTTTACATCCTCTTCATCCCTCAAATCTCTCGTCTGCATGATTCCTTACTGGTTACACCATCATTTACTACATATTTTCAGTAAACTCCTTAAATAATATACACATATATTCTTTTGTTCTAGAAACAGGACATGCTAGGAACTACAGGCTCCAGAATCTGGAATGATGTGTGCAGAATAAATTACCAGGGAAAACGTATTTTTAGTGCTGAAGATGAGAATTACTAAAAGTGCAATTTTTTTTGTTAGCATATTTCTCAAGTGGCTAACAGACTAAAGACCCTTAAACTCACAAAAATTGTAAACATTCACACTATTTTTTTCATTTTTGATATCCTACCTCATAGACCAGACCACTTAATATTGTTTCATCTGCTGTCTTGCAGGACAGTTCTGCAGAACACCTACATTCACATTTAGGACCAAGTCTTAGACACACTTATTTAGTATTAGCCACATTTTCTTCCCACTGTGTTATGTCTTTTTAGATCTTTGTTGTTTTTCTGAGATAGTTTCCATGAAGGAATCAGATTTGTCTTTCCTTTCATTACAATAACTTTAAACATAAATAAATAATTTTAAACATAAGTTTTATACATATCCACAGGTTTTTTGATCCTTAGTGTACTAGTTGGATCACAGTCTTTGTTGTCTACTTGATAAACAAATAGTAACTATAAACACAGCTAGCTGTGCAAGAAGTATGATTCTGCTGGGCAGCGTAAGAGAGTTGGACCCCATGAGTCTAAAAAGACCAAATCTGGCGAGCATTATCAGCCTGGTCACAATGGTCTACCTGATTTCCTGATCATTTCAGTGAAATTTGTGCATTCATTATCATCATTTGTACATCATCAAGAGAACATTGATTCCAAGAAGCAAGGAAAGACATTTTTTTAAAAAATGCTGATCAAGCTCTAAGCAGTATGTGGATTAATGGCCTTTTCTGACATATTTTTCTCTAAATATTTTTATTAGTGTAAAATTCAAATTTCAAGATAGAATTAAACAGAGATAAGAGCATGTGAAATTTAATGCTAAGTTGAAAGCGTGAAAATCTAGACTAGCATTCACAGAATCTAAGCATTAGTTAAAAATCTAGTAAAGTAGGACAATTGTTTTAATTTACCATAAAAGCTGGTCACTGAGTGGATCAGAGATCTTTTAGAAAGCTTTTAATTTTCTACTGCTACTCATCACTGAAATTTCCTCATTATGTGTCCTGTGCTGTTAGACTGAATTTTCTGATTTAGTCCTCCATTGCTAGTTTCTGAGCTATTTTCTTTCATTCCCTGTTTCTCTTCATTATTTTCCATGGTCATTAATTAATTTCCATATTTGATACTATACAGCTGCAGGGTATTCCTCTCTTCTATGACTTTGGTTGCATTTAATACAATATTAATCTGCATCATCCATATCTTCCTCTGTCTTTGTTGCTTGGTAGCTTGTTTACCCCTGAGAATATATTAACTAATCTGACAACTATTTCCTTCTGACATTAAGCATACTGATGTATTTTTCCCTTTTCAATCTCAATTTATTTTTAATTATAAACCTTAATTAGATCATGGTTCCTACCGCTTAGGTACTTTTTCATTTTCTACATCTCTAATTGGATTCCTTTTTACTTAAATTGAGTGATTTTTTTTTTTCTCTTTTGGCTTCTTTAGAAAATATTACCTCATAAAACTCAGAATAATCTCAAAAGAGACTAGTAAATCATGGTTTTGCTGATTAGGTATTTTGTTTTAGCTTCAAAATGTATTATAGTAAAATACATGTACCTCAAGAATAACTTGATCACAGGTCTTTATCCAAACACTGCCAGCTCTGAAGAGGAATTTTGCATTTGGACATTTTTCTTGCCATGTGAATCCGATGTGGATTGTGTGCTTGTTAAATTAGAAATAGGGCAGATGAGAAAAGGAGCTCCAGCATCTCTTTATGTTGTTGGCTCTGTCTTGGATAGATAATGCTTTTTGTTATGAGGTGCTGAGGCATGTCCAAATAAGGCCAATGAAGCTGGCCAAGGCTCTGGAGCACATCTTATAAGGAACTGCTGAGGGGTCTGGGGCTGTTTAGCCTGGAGTAAAGGAGGCTCAGAGGAGACCTTTTGAATAATTGCATGAAAGGAGGTTGTAGCCAGGTGTAGGTTGGCCTCTTCTCCCAGGTAACAAGTAACAAGACAATAAGAAATGGTCTCAAGTTGATCCAGGATAGGTTTAGATTGGATGTTAGATAATAATTCTTCACCAAAGGGTCATGAAGCACTGGTACAGGCTGCCCAGGGAAATTGTTGAACCCCCATCCTTGGAGGTATGTAAAAATATATAGATGTGGCACTGAAGGACATGGTTTAGTGGTGGATCTGGCAGTGCTAGGCTAATGGTTGGACCCGATTTTATAGGCCTTTTCTAATCTACACTATTCTATGGTTCTTTGATTCCATTCCTTCCTCATGGCCAGTGTCCAAAGCTGTGCAAACTGTGTGATTGCAGCAGTAAGGGACCATACTTGGCTTGCAGGAGATGGGCTGTGTTGGCTTTGGGTCATATCCAGGTGTTGAAACCAGAGTAGAGAGCTGCAGAGGTCTCTGTGAGGAGACACAGACAGTTCCAGCTGGCTCCAACCAGCTACAACAGACCCATCACAGGGCACAGCTCACCTCATCAGCCAACACAATGGTGCCTCTGGGATAACATGTTTAAGAAAAGCCAACATACTGCATGGCAGTGAGGAGTGAGGAGCATGATGTGGGGAACAGCCTTGTGAGCAGAGGTCAGAAGAAGAAGGAGGAGGAGAGGAGCAGAGATTCTTCTGCAGCCTGCAGAAAGACTATGATGGAGCAGGTATCCACACTGCAGTCCAAGATCCCATGATGGAATAAGAGGATATTTCCTGAAGGACTGTGTCCCATGGGAGATACCCCTTGACAGAGCATGGAAAAAGGATGAGGAGGAAGGAGAAGTAGAAAGGAAAAATTACGGGTTAACCACAGACCCCTGTCCCCATCTTCCTTGTGCTGGTTAGGGCAGGAGGGGAGCTGTAATCAGGAGTGTATTTGAGTCTTGTTTAAGGGATGGGTGGGGTAAAATTTTAGGTTTTCTCCTGTTTCCCACAATCAAATCTATTTTATTTAGCAATAAATTAAAACAATTTTTCTCCGGTTGAGTCTGTTATCCTTGGGACTGTAATAGATAAGTGATCTCTTTATATTTATCTCTTAATATTTATCTTTTTCCATCTTATGTTCTCCCCTTGTCCTTTTGAGGAGTGGGGTTGAGAGAGCAGCTAGGTGGGTACCTGGCAGCCTGCCAAGGCCAGCCCATTTCTGGATATCTGTTCTCACCCGGAGACTGAAGATCAGTGTATTTGTGTTAAAGTATAAACCAAAATATAGGAACTAAATGCATAATTAATAAATTTCTGATCCATATCTGTCATTGCCCCCAGTTTAATCCTTCATATACATATTGAAAGGAACAACCTTTGCATAATATACTTTATTAGTGAGAATTGCAACTCTACTGTGCTTAGTTTTACTTAAACCATTATACATAGTAAAACTTAACTTATACAAACAAATAATAAAAATAAAACTGATGCATCATCATCACATGTGGGAAAACACAGTTTTGATTCAGAGCTCTTTAGGAAGAACAATTGAGAGAGAGTTTACAGACATACATTGAAAAATGAGTTTCTGAAAATGCATGATTGAGACTATGTTCTATGGTATTAGAGAAAATCAGCTTTAAATGAAGAAATTAAAAAATTCTCAATAGGGTAAGTAACACTCCAGCATTTTCAGACTTTATGATCTAAATTCTTACCACTGTCCTCCAGTTTAAAATACATTTTCCTTGGGGACACAATGGTGGAAACACACAGTTTTGTTAATCTTGTAGAATATTTTGAACACCTTCTGAAGATTTCAAGTGTTCAAGATATTCAGTCTTTTCCAACATCTCAGTTCTCTTCAGTTCTTTATTGAAAGAAGAAATGCCAGAAGGTGCTGTACAGTCTTCTTCACCTGAACATCCCATTCTGTTTTATCTGTGTTCTTTCTCTTTTTTATTGTCTTGAAGACCCCATGGTTATTTTCTAGTTAGGTAGATCCAGGTTCATAGAGACCAATTCACATTAAATGTTTGATGCTGAAACCATGAAGTCCACTTAGAGGTTAACAAACAGAAAAACAAACCAAACTGAAAAATGTACACCTTAGAATCTCACTGGTTTAGCCATCCTTCATAACTATAAAGTAAAACACTGAGTTACTGACTTGATAAAATCTGCCTGGGCTTTTTTTCCTATAGGGAATATCTTTTACCTTTGTTGTTAAGGTATCAATAACGTGATAATTATAAATGTTTTATGTCCTGCCATAGAGCTGGGGGACTGCTCATGTTTATTTTTTCCCACTTTCTTTCTTTCCTCTAAATTGCAGGTATTGAGCAGGCATAATTGGGGAAAATTTCCAATTTTAACCTGTATCAGGAAAAAAGGAGCAAAATCATGGTGTTAGTTGAGGAAAACCAGAGGACTTTACAGACAATTAGAAAAACTTAATGATAAATCTATATTTGCAGTACAAGAGTTAGTACTGTTTCATTGCGATGCACCATCTGTCAGCATTTGGTGATAGTAAGTTGTGTTTTTAGGCATAGACAATATTATTTTCTACTGATATTCTGACTATACATATTCTATAACTATGGTATTGACAGCATATTGAAATAACTATATTAAAAAATTCTATTCCTTATATAGCAGTTAAAAATCTGTTATAAATTCTTAAATTGCAAAGGACTTATTCTTGTAACCAGCTTGTGAAAATTAATTAGATATCTCAAATGGTTAACAGGACCTCACTGAAATCTGTTAAGTAGTCAATTTGTGTTATGTGCTTTTCAATTAAAATTTACCCAAATTCTGCTTACTAAAGTTGTGGAAAAACCTGACTTCAGGATGCAATTATCAATATGGAAAGTGCATCATTTAAGCAGTAAAGAAACATGAAGAAGACCTATTTCTAAACAGATGTAAATTTGTTTCACATTGCAGGAGTTAGCATAACTGTTGTTACACATAGGGCAGTTGTCCAATACAGAAAGTTCTTACAATCCCTCTACCAGAGATTTATTCAAAACTAAAGCAAAATTTTTGACTTTAATGAATCATAGCTTCACAAGACTTGACCTCTTCCATCTACTTATCAATCCACAGTTTTTAATTTTAGGAATGGTGGCTTGGTAACATGACCAGAGTTCTACCCACTGTGATCTGCCTTTGCAAGTTTCCTCTGGAGTGACAGAGCTGCGTGCAGACCTTACTGTCTTAGTCTGTCCCTGCAAAGGTGTGTTCAGACCATCTTTCCTAAATCAAATCTGTCCAAATGTGTGTCCATGGAAGGAATTGGTCTTTCTTTTTACCCAGAATGAGGGTAGAAAAGTAAAGAGCTAGCTAGAAAGTTCAGCCAGTAATGCCTTGGCCATGAAAAAAATTACTTGTAGAAAGACTTTTCCTAAGTTTTAAATTTCTTTGGTCTTGACACATGTACTGCTTTAGGTCCTAGGTCATTTGGTCCTTAGTCACTTGGGTTTTTATAATGCTTTGCAGAGGAAGTTATTGTGGCAGGTCAAAGAGAAAGATTATATAAGATAACATATTAAGTGCCACCAAATTTTTCTTAATGGCTTACATTATAGCTGTCATCACAGGAATAAATGTCAATTTGGACCTCTATATAGTAATAAAATACAAATTTCCAAGATTTTCAAAACAGAGTATCAAAACTAAATATGTTGACATTTCAAAAATTCTGTCTTTCTTCTGGACCTGTCTGTGTTTGATGTCTTTAAGCTTTGTCAGTATTTTTATACTGATGTTATGCAACATTTCTTTCAGAGATTTAAAATTGATTTTTAACAAGTATTTTACAATTTCACCATAGAGGTTTTTATTTGAAGATTGCTCTATTTGATTAATGTACTTTACAGTGATGCAGTTGATGGCTTGAAGCATTTGTGATGAAAAAAATTTTGCACACTAGAGACTGTAGAAACAACAAAAGGAGATTAATCCTTTGAATAACAGCACTAAAATTATTTTAGAAGGGTTATGAGTATTACCCAGCTAAAACCCATCTTAGTACTACCTTCCCTGCTTTTTTTGCTGTTACCTCAGGCTAAATAGTAGATAAAAATCTTGTTAGTACATGGATGAGCCTATTTAAAAGCTATCCTATGTTGAGTCATCTTTTATAAAATGTGTGTACATAAACCAGTTTGACAGATTGAAAATGCTGTTATGAAAAAAATAATGGTAAGAAAGCAGACTGATATTTTATTACTGAAATAAAATTGGCCAGAAGGATTCCAACAATTAAAACATTAATGTGTGAAGTACTTCTGTAAAGCAGATCAAAAGAATGGATTCATAATCCCTTTTAATTAGTGCTTTCTTATTGCAAGTAATTTAGGCTTTTGTTCCAGTAATTTTAAATTCATATTTCTCTCTTTGCTCTTGCAGATTTGGTTAAAAAAAGACTATGTAATAGGGACTTTAGATTTCTGCACTATTCAGATGCTTATGACAGTTTTGTCTAAGGAAAGTGTAGCTCATTATAGGAGTAGGAAATTTGCCTCCACCAGGCTATTTTCAAAGAAAAGGAAATCCTGAAACAGGCTTGGAGGAGTGGGCCACTGTCCATGAAATGAATGTTCCAAGCCTGAACATCTGGCAGGACTGTGGTTGGGTTACCCTCTTGCTTTAGGGAAAGGAACTAACGGTCAATTACAAGAACACACATAAAGATAAAACCCTCTTAGTAACCAGTGTCACCAAAAGTAATTGTCTTGCTTGTAAAAAATTCTTTACTGGCTTAGAGTTATGAACTGAGATTTTCCTGATAGATGAATTGAAATCAGTAGAGCTAGAGAGGTCACAACTAGTCTAAAGTGTAAAAAGGAGACTGCAGTAGTCCTCTGGGTCCAGCCAGTGAGTGATGACAATGGAAACAAATTTTAAAGTCCTTATACAGCCTGTGGTCCTCCATTTTCAAAATACTATTATTTTGCAAAGCACATTTTACCTGGGAATGCAAAAAACGCAACGCTTGCCCACAATATACATTCAGATCACTTTAGTAGTTCTACTGAGTCAGTTGGACTGGACTTGCACAAGCCCAAGTTTACATGGAAATGCAATGACAAAACTTAAATCTATAGTTTATCTCCTAAACTTTAGCATCTCATTCTTTCCTTCAGTTATGTTTTCTTATCTCCCTGCAAATGTGTGCTTATCAAACAAAACTGTTCTGCTCCATATCATGGAATTTCCCTTTTAACGTACTCTGACATAGGCAATGCACCAAGAAAGTTATTATAGCAAGCAGTCTGTGCTAATGGAAATCTTACTTCAACATGTAGCATCACTGAATGGTGATGCTTATGGAGCAAAAAAAAAAAAAAAAAAAAGCATATTTTCTAAAACCTGCAGGTGTTTTAAGTCTGTCTTTAAAATTGTCTCCCTTGAGTACGTTTGAAAGCTGACTGCTGTGTATAAGAATTATTCCAGTGCTTTCATGTCTCAATATTTTAGTGGTTTAACACTATCAATTGACATGATATGATAGATTGTTAGATTCTGTTAAGTACTTAATATATACTTACAAATTGCCTCAGTACTGCTGCAATGACTCCTCCCACTTAAAAACCTCAAAGGAAATTAAGTGACTGTAATGATAATGAAGTAAATGCTAGGATACGAGTTCCTGTTGAGTAAAAACACAAAAAGAAAAAAGAAAACCCCAGAAGTTTTAGAACTAAAACTGAAGTGCTATAATACTTGTTATAGGTGGACTATTTTTTAGCTACTCTAGTAGAAACTGTACAAGCTAGACAATAGATAGCAAATGTTTGCTTCTTTACTCCAGAGTTATACATCTGCAAGTCCATTGATTCCAATAGTTATGAAATCCATAGAGTTAGAGGGACAGACTCCCAATTTAACATGTAAGAATGTAAGAATCAGCCAGCACCATGGCCATAACAGAACTTTGCTTGTATAAGTCATAGTTTCCTTACAACCCTTCTTTCTAATGGATAATTTGTCACGTTTTTTCTGACCTTGTAACTTTGCCACTTCTTCAAAATCCATTATCCATAAAATAGCTTTCTATGTAAACTTCTGTCATAAATAGCTAAATACAGGTACCTGAGGGTATCTTTAAAGAGCATTCTGAAAGAGAACAAAGCACCTTTCTTTTGGTTAAATCATTATTTCTAATTTCTATTGTGATTTCATTCAAGAGCATCCAACAGGGATCAGGAAACCATACAAACAAATAACAGAATGATAGCACCTTTACTATAAACTCAGATATGAATTAGAGATTGTTACTATCATGTAGAAAAAAGCTGAATCTCTCTTTACCCAGCATGCTTGCAATTGCTAATCTGCCTGTTTCTTGGATTTTCAGAAACACATGAATATGTCAGTCACTGATTGAGATGAAAGTTCTGTGGACAGATGGGGAAGGAACTGTTCAAGGCTTGCTTTTGTTTCTTTTGTAAATTTTATTGAGGAGCAAAAGACCATGTATAAACACAAACCTATTTGGAGTACAACACAGAGGAAGATGTATTAGAGTCGGCCATTGTTCTTTCTATTACAATAAAATGTAAAAAATATTACTCATTTTCTAATTCTTACTGAAAATTTCTAAGCCTAGCAGATGCAAGAGGTTTTCTGGTTCCTGCAAAATCAGGAAATTTCCTATGGAAGTCTCCAATGACACGAATCAGATTAATTTTTGCACGAGTTCATGTCATGAGTAAATACCCTTTCATTCAACAGATTAATTAGAAGAAATTGGTGGCTGAGACAGAACAGAATATACAGAAATGAGATTACTTTGTATTTCATGTTAATTTTTTAAACTTTCTTCCTGTCTAATTTCACTTGCGGCAACAACGATTCTCCTGTTTCTTAAGAGGATCTCGAGTGACACTTTCATGTCAGATGGCACAGTTATTGAATTCCTTGAGTGCAGTAAGCTTAACAAGAAAGAAATTATACTTGTATTCTTCATCTGCGTACCTGAAACACAGGATTTTATTTCTATCACTCTTATAAAAGTGAACAGTTTGTTAAAAAACAGACTGTTTTTAGAGCTTTCAACAAATGTGAAAATAAAAAGAAATAAAAAAGTGACCGAATTTTAAGCAGTATTGTATAAGTATATAATACTCATATATTTAAATGAGTATATGTATTTGCAGAGTAAATGATACCTTTGAGAGGCACTGATAAGAATGATTAGAAGCAAATTATATCCAAACTAACTTTCAAATTCCTTATGAGTAACTTTAGAAGAAAGAAATAGTGAAGAAACAGTTGCTACATTGTTTATCAGAAGCAAATTAACATGTATTTTTCCAGTCATCAGAGAGGTTTGTAGAAGCTGCTCCTGCTGATAGGAGTACAATTATAATTTGCTACTACAGAAAACCTTGATCTATTCTGTGCAGTCTGATCAGCTTATTCCACAGACTGAAACTTAATAGTATTCTTTCCATGTGAATACATCTACTGGAAAAATGACTTCCATATCCTCAAGTCTGCCTGGGCAACAGGAACTTTTTTCTACATTTTCTCCTGGTAAACAGGAATGTAGACATTTAATGTGAACAATATTTCTGTATTACTGATTTCATCTGTGCTTTGGATCTCAAATCCAATTGGCATGACAGTTAAAATTAGCAAGACAAGGGCAACTGTCAAGGATGAGGCTGGCTGTAAGCAGAGGGGCTTCTGTGGCTTTGTTCGCCTGTCATTTCAGCTGCTATGTCAGCTTAAATACCATCAGTTAAAAAACACAGAGCATAGCTTCAGGAGTAATGGGGTGGGGGGCACATTCGAGCAATGATCAAACAAGAATAAAATCCAGAGAGACCACACTCTTGGGACACTGTGGCACAAGAGTCTTTCACAAAATGTCAGTGCAGGCTGATTAAACAAATTCTGCTTTCAAGGCAAAACTGATCACCCTACAGTTTACTGGAAAAGTTCAGATGCACTTTTGTTATCGTTCTGAAAAACTATTGGTAAGTGAAAACTATTACAGTGTTGTGATAAAATGGAATTCTGCATGAAGCTGAAACATTTTCTGTACCTAGTATACCAGTATTTCACATTTTGCTTGATTTGCATTCTGTTGACATGATTTAAAAGCCTATCAAAATGGCTCTTTGCCCAGACGCAGCTTGAAAGTCCAAACTCCCCCACAAAGAAGGTGAAATTCGTTTTGCCACACGTACTTGTCCATTCATAAATCTTATTTCAGTGTAGTTCAATTTTTTTCCTTTAGTAATTGTCTTTGCCTGAAAAATTATATGATACTCACTTACCAAATTATTTTTCTGCATTTCTAACTCACTTTTTCTCTCTCTCTCTAATTGTTTTTAATATGTTTACTTTCATAAAACTAATCTTTTTTTCCAGAGATGAGTTATACTTATCCTGTGAATGTAAGAAATAAAACACAGTGAAAAATCATTGTGAAAGAAACTGGAGTAAGAATAGCATAACCTTTTTTCTGGATATAGACAAGCTTCATGGGTACTGTTGCACATTATAGATCCTAAGTTCACACTCCTTAATCAAGTGACTGTCCTGTAAGTCATTGGTTAAGGATTGCAGAACCTGCCTGAAGTCCCTTGATTTCAACTATGACAAGAGAACAAAGGTCTACTTGTGTCTGAGGGAAAAGGAAAGACAAGGAGTTTAACCAGGCAAGAAGGGGGTAGGGTTGAGCTTTTCAAATAGGTGCAGAAGTCGAGACAGAAGTAAAGCAAGATGTGTGCCAAAGAGAGGAAAAAATGGTTAATGATTAAAGGGTTAAATCAGATGAAGTCCAAACTGAAGGGTATAAATTGTATTAGTACTTGGTTATGCAGAAAAACAGCCATATTGGGGAGGCATAGAAAGACAGAGACTATAAGCAGTCAGTAAAAAAGCCAGAACATCCCACTAACAATAACCCCAGACACAGGTGACAATTCAAAGAGAAACATGATAAAATACAGAAAAAATACTTAAAGCTGTCTCCCTCTTCTGCGAAAATGTCATAATGATAGTGCAGGGGAGTAATCCTCCCTTTCTGGGCCGATGAATCTTAGCAGAGCCTAAATAGAATGTGTAAAGACAGATCCTGCAGCCATTCTTTTGGGGGAAATGATGGAGGTGGGAGTGGGGTTTACTTTCTTATAGTCTTTTCTCCTCCTAAATAACAGCAACAACAAAAAGTTACTGAAATGAAACTCTTCAGCTGAATCTAAGTCCAAGAAGGGATTAAAAATCTGAGCTAGATCGGACATGGATTGCATAATCAAAGAGAGGTCTGAATCCACCACAGCTGCAGAAGGAGAGCTGAGATAGCAAATGATTTAATGAATTGCCCATTGAACTCTTCTGCATGCCCAGGGCAGCCCATTCCTGCCACAGGAACACGGTTGGCTGTGCTGTCCTCTGGTGTCTGGTGCTACTTCCCTGGATATCTTACATTCCTTCTACATACCTAGTTCTGAATTACTTGCTAAGCCTATTCTGTGGGGCTTGGACTAGACAGCTCAGATTTTCAGTTCCTGGAATTCAGATTGTGGCTATAAACTCTGTCAGGCTGAAGACATTTCAACGTAAATTACTGCATTCAAGAGGAATGCATTAGCCATGGAATGATTATATGAAACAAAATTGCAACAATGCCACAGCTGTGGTTTTGAACAAAAGCTCAAGTAATTGTAGCTGTTTTGTCCAGACTTTAATGAAATTAGCAGGTTATAGAAGTGCTTTTCACATGCCTAGGCTCAAAAGGCAAATTTTATTTGTCTTTTAAGGTAAGAAAGAAAAACAGAGGTACATATTTTCAGATTCTCAGGGAAGTACTAGAGAAATCAGTGTCTTTATGAGATTTGCTCAGCCGTTGGGTCTTATGGGAAGAATTCTACCTCTTTTAAAGATAAGAGAAAATTAGAAGTGGGGAGAGGAGGTGAAGCCTATTTCAGTTAGGAAGAACGATGCATATTCCTGGAGTATAACAATTCCTTAAGTGGTGTTTATTGTATTAGACATTTTTAATCACTTCACCTTATTCTCACATTTCAAAAGAAAAAGTAAAACTATCTAGGGCCCCTCCTGGTTTTGTAGTTACAGTATCTCTTTCCCATGTGGTAGGTCAGCAGGACTATATTGCCTTGTTTTGTGTGTCAGGGTCCCATTAACCTAATGTAATAGTTGGCACGGATTTCTGAGCAAGTTTTGTCTATGAAGTCAGGAGGAGAATCTGAGTGGAATATAATACTCTGCTAAAACAAAAATACTCTCATAATCTAACCCTCATTAACTTGTCAAGCCTAGTGACAGTCTTTAATAGTATTCATTCTTTTTATGTTTTAAGTGATTTCTTTGTAGCCATTTGAAAACCTAAAATAAAATTGTTACTCTATTTGCATTTAATAGGGAACCATTCTGTCCATTTTCTGGTTTTTATTCTTGAAACTGGAAAGCACTTATGTTTATTTGTGAGGCAGCTTGCCACAAATCTCTTTAAGAATTGGATGTAAGTACATACATTTTATTTATTTTTATTTTCTATCTTGAGTAAATGCTAAAGTGGTACAAATGGTGTTACAAGAGTACTGTTAGAAATTTTGTTCATTGTCTCATGTTTTTGTCACCAAAAGGGATATTGGGAATTTAGGGAAAGGATTGGATTTCTGTGGCATGACTTGTGCCACCTGACATTGTCAGTTAGCAAAACGTATTAGGAGAAAAATATAGATGTGTTTGGGGGGGGCTTTGTGGCTTTCTGTGTTTCTTGTCCCCTTCCATTTGCCACAATGTTCACCCCACACTTTCTGGCCTGGTGCAGTTCATGCTAAGGCAGCCCTTGTCTCCCAGGCCAGGGTTGGATACAACTCAATGCCCTTCCCTGAGGTCAGTGAGCACTCGTAGCTCCCCATGACTTCAGTGTAGGTTGGGAAGAGTAAGCTCTGAAGTCCGACAAGAGTAAGCCCTGAATTCCTCATAGCACTCTCCCTTGTCTGGTTCCCTGAGGGCTGATATCCACAGAATAATGAGAATTTAATTCATCCACTGACTGATTCACCACACATCAGGCTTCTCTATGTTCATACCTTTAAAATCTGGAATGAAGACTTTTGTCAACAATTCTAAAATAAAACAAACTATGAAAAAAGCTTGAAATTTCACTTTGAAAGAAATTAAAAGCAACGAATGTTCCATATCCAACTTAGCTGCAGTTTCAGTTTTGAAAATGGTGTGAAAATACCCCAAATTTGTTCCTTAAACTTGATTCTTTTGTACATTTAGTTACCTCAAAAAATAAATACCTCTTCAAACTGATATTGCATTAGTTTCTTTTTCATTAGGTCTCAGTAACCACTTTCTTCCCATTTGGGTCCCCCAAAACATAGCAATGAAAAAGTAATATACAATTCCTAATGATTTTCTGAAATACTGCACAGGTGCAAGCTGCAGCTGTTATGAGTAAACTAGATTTTGTTAAACTAATTCAAATCCCATTGGGGAAATAGAAGAACCACTGCATTCCCATAAAAAGAAAAATGTTTTCATTGTAGGATAATGAAGTTTTCATGTACATTCTACCTAGTCGAAAGGTGCTTTACAAAGAAAATTAAAGTTATCTTATAAAAACTGATGAAATATATAATCTCTTAGATTCTCACTTTGTTAAAAGAAATATGGTATTAGTTATCCTCTTTAAAAAGCCTCACTAGCATTTTCAAAATTGAATTAAATGGCTAAGATTATGTTACAGATATTGAAATAGATCTGAAATTAAAACAATAAAGCATCATTCAGATATATTTAAAGTATACAACTTTTCATAGCAACAGGCATATTACAGTGAAAATTGCATTTCACTGCACATTTCTACATGTGCATTTACATCTGTCCATATGCCATTTGCACTCATTTGTGTTGCCAAGCTTTTCAATGAAGAAGTTGTCTGAAAGATTTGGGTATTATTTTTATTTTCAAACCCATAGCGTGTACAATGATAAAGATTTCATGGAGGAAATATACACACCTTCCCCTTCAGATCAACTGGCTGATGTTGAAGGGAGTTTAAGGTGTGGGTTTCTCATCTTTGCCTCTCATCTGCTACTCAGGCTTCAGGTAACACTAACCCATTTAAGGTGTGGAGACCTCTGCTGAGCTGTGGATGTGTAACTGAGAGAGGAAGCTGTTGTCTGTGTTGATTGGGACAATGAGATTAACTTAGAGTCTCAAAGCTCATTTGCAGAGAAGTGAAAAGGTCTGAATAAGCTTCTGTACTAACAAATAAAATACAAATCTCAAAATAACAATGCATTTTTCACTAGAAAAGAAGTTATTTTGGGGCAAAACTTTCCTTCTCAAACTAAAACATTAAGCCACTCTGCAAATCTGGAATTCCTGAAACAACGTTTAGCTCTGGGACCACTGCTAGAAATCACTATCGGTGCTTGGGCACTGGTAACAGGATCCACCCTCCATAAACACCTGCAGGGCTGCCTTGATTGACATCAGCCAAGGAACTGGGGGCTGCATTATAAACCCAGTTGTGCAAACTGTGAACCTGACAGCAGGTTTCTGGTCTGTAGAGTGGAATGCTGATGACCCCAAGCCTTTCCACGGATGTCTGTGTTATGGGAGAGAACGTCTTGGAAAGAACACCTCAGAAACCATTTCGTTGCTGGCCTTAGGGAGAGCCCATTCAAAGCTGAGCAAATTACTCTAATAATTTTATTAGCTCACAGGTTACTAAAAGCTTATTCATACATTCCATAGGGAACTTTTCAGTTTCCTACTTTGTATGTATTATCTGTTTAAAAACTAAGAATCATCACAGACTTTGGATTTGCAGTATGAAGAAGGCCTAAATTAATATTTTATTTTCCTAATGATGCCAGAAGGAATGAATAATTCCCTCTTTTTTTTTTCTCCAGCTAATATCTAGGATCAGAAGTGCATTATTTATCTGAATTAGTCTTGGTACTGCTTTACACGCTTTATTCTTGTTTTTAAACTAACTGAATTAATTTAAAACCAGAGTTTCCTAGGTTAGGACAGGTTGATTTTTGTAACCCTCTGAACGAATTGCTCTTAGAGATTTTAAAAGTGGGATGTAGACTACTAAGTCATGTATAACATTTGCCTACTTTGCTATTGTGATATTTCCATTGCTAGATCTGATTAGAATCTGATTAGACACCATAAAAATAATGTCTTTCAAATCATCTTAAAATGGATTCTGCCCAAGCAGAGGGAAATTCATTTTTTTCTACTTCTTTAATGCCTGCAGTATTTTACAACTTTATTTTCGGACATACCTTGTATTTTGTAGAAAATGGTTTTGAAATGGGGTTTAGACTCTGTGGGAATTCTTACCACCTTGAATCAGACTGGATTCTTTCCATTCTGATCAGAAAAACCACTCCACTTTGCTTAATAAGCAGAACAGTCAGTTATTTCTCTTATTCTGGGCATTCATATCACTTCCAACTTTCTTAGGAAGATGAGTCTAAGGCAACACTATGAAAATCTAAGCAAAGAATTGATGTGCTGGTTGCAGCTCAGGTGCTGAGTTTTCATGTTAAACACCTGCACCCTTTTGAATTTTCAGGTACGTTTTGTTTCATACTTCCCGATTCACTCCCATGTACCTTTTGTCATATTTCTAGCCAAGAGAAGACAAATTGGTGTATTTCTGAGGCTGCATCTGTCTGAAAGGCATGTCCTAGCCAGTCAGAGATTCTGGAAGGAGTTATTAACAAATGCTTGTGTGTGAAAGGCTAATAGAAAGGCAAACTGTTAGCAGTATTAATTCCTTTATGAAAAATTATTACATTACATATGTTTCAACATGCAAACCATGAATAGAACTAGCAATTGGGCCCATTAGCCTTAGTGTGTTTATTTGCTTACTGTAAACGAAATATCCTCATAAATATCTGCTGGGATGAGACAGTAATTTATGAATTAGAAATCTTGCAGAAGTGTTTTGCAGATCTTTATGATTATGCATGCACATGTCTTTAGGAACAGTATACTTTCTGTGTGCTTTTAAGGATCATGAAAATAGATTAAGGATATCAAAGTAAAATACAGACCCCTTGCAACAGATCATTTTAAGTTTTGAACAGTTTGGAGAGCATGTAACTCCTACAACCACTCCGTATTTATTTTGATAATTATGCCACATAGAATGTGCTGCTTTTCACCCCATGCTGTAAAACTCAGAAGTTTACAGTCTAGTGTGGAGCAGCAGCATCAGAATGCTAGAGATGGACCAGTTCCAGCACTTATTGAATCATTAGCCTTGGGCAGAAAAAATTTAAGTTAGCCATACAGAAAAGAATTTATTCAAATAATACATGAGGTTTGACTTAGACTAGGGAATTATAATTGTCAAGACTGACAGGTGATACTGCCTTCCTTCACATCTCTGTGACTTCCTTTATATATCATGTCAATCATTTCCCTTCTAAATTTATTTAAATAATGTGTTATTCTTCTTTAGAGATGTTAATCCATTAGTATCTACTGCCCTACTAGTGTCTAATTAGACCCAAAACCAAATTTTCAGTTAGAATTATGTCAGCAGTCAGAACACAAAAGATCATGTGAATAAAATTAGGAATGCTTAACAAAGTTTATTTAATGAAAAAAATTATTCTGAAAATGGCAGAAGGGGTCAAATTGGCTGCTTGCCTAATAATGGATGGTAGTGAAATTAAAGCAGAAGTCAAAAGGTAAACTCAATACATAAAAATGTTAAAAGGAGAATCATTTTCCAATGAATAAAAATACATATTTTCAAGTATAGAATATTATTAGTGAAATATTCTGTACTAAAATCTCCATAAAATAATATATACTAAGTTCATTAGAGCCAATAGAAGTCTTAAGAAAGAGAGGTCATTCACTATATAGAGAAGACTAAGATGTTTTAAAAAATAAGAATGCCAAAGAGTTACACTCCTACATTTGGAAAGAATTAACATGTCTATTATTTAGGTGGATAAATATAGTCTATTTATAACGCAAAAGAGATGTTAAGTAACATCTGGAGGTGATAAACATTTGAAATCATCAAACTGGGAGAGCTGCACAAAAAAGAGCTGGTTGATGACATCTCTGGCTTGATAGTGTTGATTTGTAATAAGTCTCAGGTATAGCAGAAAAAAAATCCAGGAGGCTGAAGGACAGTTCATATTGTGCCAATACTCAGAAATACAAGTGTGAGGAGTATGGTGTTTATAAGTCGAGAAGACTTACCTTTATTATGAAAAGTTGGATACACTTTCACTTTTGAAGACATAAAGGAGAACAATTAATGCTAACTAACATAAATAAGTGGGAAATATATGTTGTTCAGCAAACATAATTTTATTGTCAGTTTAATTGGAGATCATAACGGTGATCATCACAATCATGGTAGTGTGTACGAATTATAGACATGCAAGATAAATCCCATTTTGATGAGGGTAAATGAAGAATGAATATCAAATAGATAACAAATGCTCCATGCAGACCTTTTGGTGATCCAGATGTTTGGATGCTCATGAATAAAGCTCTCTTCACAAATGCAGCATCTGACGAGTGTAAACCAAAGGATAGGAGTGAAAAGGGGAATAAAGAAAAAATGCTCACTTAATAACTGGGTGGAGGTAATATCTGCTCCCTTTTGCCTGGAATTAAACACATTTTTTTTCCAAACAATGTCAGAATGATAATATAAAAGCAAATCTTTGTTTGAAAGCTTTCAATATGGCAATATGCACACATGATAGTGTGCATAGTTCTACAATTTTATAAGGTTAGCTGATTAATATACCTATCAAATGTCAGATTAGAAGGGCAGTTGGTTAGGCATTTTTCCCCCAGGTTCTGCCCCATTGAAACCCTCCCCCCTGATCTTTTAGCCCTACACTTTTTTGTGTCTATGATACANATATATATATAAAATATGCTTTAAAAAATATTTTCTCTCTAGCCTTATCTGGTTAGAGACAAAGCAGAAAGGTATGCAGAATCCTTTCTCTGACTTCTTTAAAAAGTCTCCATGTCATGCAATAAAGATGAAAATTTGCTCATTTTGTTCTCTTCCTCTCATTACCCATTTTTCTACAGTGATCCCAGAAATATTATGGGTTGTGTAATTTGCAAACCCGTAATATGTGTGAGAGTGAGTTTCACACATAAAGGGACATGAAAAGCTTGAAAAGCTGTTTCACCTCATGATTTGCCTCTGCCTTTCATTGATTTCAGTTACCTGTCAGGCTCAGCTCTTATCTTTGACATTACTAAACTCTGCTGTGTTCAAAGTTGTAAATTATAATAAAACTCTTCTATTCATCATTTCAGTGCCATGTGCATAACTATTATTCTAACTGCACAATAAACGTCAGACCAAATTGTTCAGGGCCTTTTTTTTGTATATTTAAGTGTGATTGAGGAAACACTGAAAGAGGTCAAGGAAATTGCTTAGAAGTTAAATGATTTTCCAACCTCATTCCATAACACAAAGGATTTTCAGGGNGACTAAACAGAATTTCAAGGATGTATTAGTAAGGATTTGTTAAACTATAGGAGAGGGCAGAAAAAGTACAAGAAGTTATAATTATGTATTAGCAGTCTACAAAGTTAAAAATATATGAAAAATATATAAAAGGCTAAAAATCTTTAGGCGTGCCCTGTGTTGGTGGGAACCGTAATGGAAGAATGCTGAAAGAAGGTTTTGCATAAACACAGTTGTGATAAGAGTAACTTTCTGTTAATCCTTGACCTCAGGAAAAACAGTAGTAATAGTAATATNTTAGAAGTTAAATGATTTTCCAACCTCATTCCATAACACAAAGGATTTTCAGGGATACATTCCTTTTTTTTTCCTTTTTTTTTTTTCTCACAATGAAGCTGAAAAGCTGATTGGGATTAAAAACCTTTTTCATTCCACTTTATTTGGACCCAAGTCAATTTAAGAAGTTTGTGTTTAACAACTTTGCTTTTATGAAGCTGGATGCCACTTCCAGGATATCTGATCTAAAATTTTTGAGAAGTGATTGGAATCCTTTGAAAATTATTTTAAAGTATTAATTATTTATTGGAACAAGCCTTTACTCAGAAGTCTCTCACAAATGGCAAAAGTTAAAAAACTAGATGGTGAATGGTCAGCTGTGACACAACAGATTGATAGTACAGAGTTTCAAATCTCCATGAAAAGTCCAGTGTTAATATATTTGTAAATATTCAGTGAATATTCACAATGTGGCTTTGAAGTTCAGCAATTATTTCATGAATAGTCAAATCCAGAAAAAGCCACAAGAAAATATTAGAGGATTATGTGACTAGTAATGTGGTAGTATAATGTCAAACAGAGCTAAAAAAATAATACTAAAACACAGTAGAGTGGATTATTTGAATTTCCTATCCACATTACAAGAGCAATGCATCAGTTCAGGAAAGATTCCCGTGAGTTTCTAGTCATCCTGATTCCGAGACACAACCTCAGAAGCTCACAGAATTGGCATGTCTTAATGAAAAGGAGAATATTCAATCTGCTTAGGAAAATGGCAGTGGGGTAGATAATGTGACATCTGCAAACTGGTGTTGGACATTATCTCAGACAGCATGCATGATTAGAGACATGATAGGTCTGAACCAGCCTGGCAGTTCCCAGGTTTCTGTAGAGCATTTTCTAGATGAAAAAACATTTCAAGGACATATCTTGTCGCTTTGCAGCCCATTCTGTTTATTCAAATATATAAATATATTCTAATTTTTTTGTAGTTTTTAAAAGCTGAAGTTTTATATCCTTCTAAAAAAGAAAAATTGTTCTTGGCATTAAAACCACAAAGACAGCAACAATTTTATTTTGTTTCTAGGTCAATTCATTTAAGTAGATTTAGAAAATGGTGTTACTCCTATAACTACCAAATAACAGAGGTCTACTTGCTCTTTAAACAAGCAAAAATATATTTAGAACTTCGGGAATCAAGTGAAGATTGGAAGAACAATGAAGATGTGCTTATGCTTGCTTGAGATTGATTGCTTTTACATCAAAAAAACAAAAAAAAAAGTTTGCTGCAACCAGTTTTGTATACAATTGTTTCCAAACTGGAAATTAGTGAAATTTCTTCCCTGCCCTGGAAAGTTCATAATGGCACTTACTGCTACTGTTATATAAATATATAGATATGCACACATCCACAGTATATAAAAAATGCAGAGTTCTATGTTTCTGCCTGCTTGTGATGCAGACCATGTACAATGCCAGGTGCTGAAGCACTCAGTTGCCAAACCCCTTGGATCTCGTTATGACTTTTTTCATATGAGCACACTCAGGAATTAACAACATAATTGAGATCGGTCAATCTTTTAAAAGTTTGTGTCCTTGAAATGTGTACCATAATTCCCTTATAACTCCTCAAACTGGAAAAATGTCTTTGGTTTTCTGTACAAATTGGATTTGTGTATTCAAATTCAGAAAACATAATAGAAATACAGTCTGCTCTATTTAATTGAAAGTACACTTATAAATATTTGTTTTAAATCAAATGACGATGCTGTTAGTTTTGATGCAGGAGAAAAAGAACTGGCAGAGCCATCTGATTAATCTAGTTTTGATCTGATAGAAGAGGGCTCCGACTTCATTCTGTCAACATACTTGCAAATATTAGGCTGATTACTAACACTGAAACTTTTATGACAATACAAAAGACTGGTTACAATTTCAGCACTGAAAACTCTTAAAACAATCTGTTTAACTACTGCAGTGCAGGGTCACCTGTATTCTCCAAAGCTGAAGAAAGGTCTGGGTAAAAGACCCTGACTCAGCCACCTCCTTGGTCTTCTTGGGAATAGCTGGAGGGTGGTATTGCTGCCACAGTATATTGCCATAAAGAAATCCAAATTAATATCTTCATTTATTGTGATGAACATAATAGAATGACACTACAGGATATGTCTACATTAGGATTGGGAGGGTGTTTTTTCAGAAGAATCCACTGGCTGTCACCATTCATTCTGCTTTTGTTCAGAGCAGGGAACAACAATCTTCTTTTATGAGCTTGATGCAAACTTGCTTCCTCACAATAAAAACCATGTGCAGTGCCTTCCAGGGACACTAAACCAATCTGCCTAAATCTAATGTTCAGAGGTCCTTGTGCTATTGTGAGTTTAATTTTATAAATGTAAAATGTTAACATGAAATATTTGAAATATTTTTGGATGTGAAATATCTTGGAGGTTACTTTTAAATTTCTTTTAAGAAGTGAAAGATCTAATTTTCAATTAATAAAGAAGAATGCCAACAACTCTTGCTTAAATTCAGGTGTTTTACAGTTTAATCATGTAATACTATGCTTATGTGTTTCATCTTACCAGAAATCAAATTCAACATTTGAATTAAACTTGAAGATTAGAATTCAAGTAGAGATGTAGTGAATGCTATGGAAGGCTAAAACTTTGATTCCATGACACTATGAATGCATCAGACTGGAAGTAAGGAAACAGAAAACAGGGAAATAGAAGCATAGAGAAGCCTCCAGCTACAGTTTTCCATAAAATTTATAACACTCAGTTAAAAAGAAAAAGGCAAAAAACCCAATCCCTTGTCATTTTCTATATAACTTTAACTGAGGGATTGGAAGCAAAAATGATTGTTGAGAACTGAAATGTCATTCCACCAGCTGAGACTCAGCTAGCAGCTCCTTCAAATAGCCTGAGACAGCTGAAGTAAAGTATTTAAGAGGATGTTGAACTACAGCATACTTCCTGTATCCAAAATGAAACATATCTTACTGTAGGTAAACAGATTAATAACTGCCCAAAACCACGGAAAGATCTGTCAGAAGACTGCAGCTTTATCAGGAATTCTATGAGGCTTTGGGATGGGTTTTCTGATTTTCTTAGATACTGAAAATAAAAAAGGAATGAACTAAAAAGTACAAAAAAGACAACACTTGCTTTAATCTCCTCCAACTGAAATCACTAAGTTGTTTGTTTGGTTTATTTTACATGCAACTTCAGGGAGAAAAGATATGATTGTCACAACTTTCTTTTTTAAAGAGTCTTTTAAAAATGCACCAGTGTGTGGAGGGACTAAGATAAGACCTCTCCACAAGTTAAATCCTGTTTATTCATTCAGTCTGTTAAGGTTTAATTAGAATTTAATTGATTCATGGGCTTTGTGTTGATCATTTGCAGGCATTTACTGCCATATTTTCAGTGTGCTTTTAGATGTCAAGATTGCTTAGTGAACAATGTAAGTGCAGCAAAATGGCAGACATTGAATTAATTTTCCCAGATAAATAATTTAATCAGACCCATTATATTTCAACAGAGAAATTCAATCTACTCTTTTCCCTGTACTCCAGAAATACTACTCGGTTTTAATCACTGCTTGATTTTTAACTTATAGAAGAATGAAATTCTCTTCAGTCTATGTATTAATTCTTTCTGGGCACATCCCAAAAGCTCAAGATTTATGACTATTACTAAGATTAATGAAAGAATTCCCATTTAGAGTAGAAATGCACATTCCTTACTTCCTCCCCACCCTTTTATCAGGCAGAAACTAGCAGTATTTACTTATGTTCTAGTGTAGTTCTTTAAAGAGTGACTTGAAGGAAAGAAGTGAAAATTTTGTTTACAGCATAATTAATTATTCACTCTCCTGACTCTAGGTAAAAGGAATTTAATATGTGACACAGCAGATTCTGGTCTTGCCACTGGAAATATAAATTAGGTCTCCTGACTCCAGGAGATTTGTGTGTAGAATTGAACTGGTGTAACTGAGATCAGAGCCTGTTCCAAAGATCTTGAATAATTCCTATAAGGCAAATGCCTTCAGCTGTCAATCTTCCAAACTGACCTGTCAGTGTCACATAATAATTAAACAGCAGCTGGCATTAGTGCAGATTTATAATTGCTATAATCCTTATTGCTGACATGTCAATATTTAACTTGCATTAACCTTTCCTTTGAGGCTTACAAATTGTGCATCTCTGGCTTGCTCAGTCTAATTTTTCATGTCAGTGCCTTGCAAGGTACAAAGATTCACAATGTCATTTTGTGATGGATACAGACCACTCCTTTACTTAGCCTTGTAAGATGCACTAACTCTAGAACACTGGTTAATTTATTCTTTTTCTACCCTGCCTGATAACTAATTTTTAACCATTTGAGCAATTAATAACATGAATGCCAGGTCTCCAATATTTACTGTAAGAATGCCACTCTTGTGAATTTTAGACTGTCTCTTTGGAGGGTGAGACTGTCCTTACTACTATTACTGTATAATGCAGATTCAGTTTCTAGAGTTTTTTCAGTTTGAAATGTAGTTAAAAGAAATCATAGCATTAAAACTTCAGGGAGGCATGTTGCAAATTTTGGAATATTTATAAAAAGTCAAAATTAAGCCATTAGTAGTCCATCTTGAAAAAACAAATTTGAAAATTCTGGTCAGAGTGGTTTTTTTGATTCGTGGACAGTCTAGTCAACAAATCGAAAAGATGAAAAGAACTTGTATACTCTCTCACTCTGAATTGTTCCCTACCTTATGCTATGTTTGAGAGTAATAAATTGTATGTAAACTTTTGTCAGAATATATTACCCCTTTTTAAAGTATTATTCTCTGTGCAATGAGGATTTTTCTTCAGCTACCTATCATATGAAAGCTTTTAAAAAACAATTATCATCAAATGTAGCATTACATTTGGGCTTGAGATGCTTGCAATGATCACAAAATTATGATAATTGGCTCCATAACCCTTGTGACTGCTTTTCTGCTCATCATACCAAACTAAAGCATATTCTAGGAAGCTAACCCATATTTCCATTTCCAAAAATCTCATGGTTATCTTGCCTTCCACTCTTGGAGGTTCTGAGAATTATTTAGCAAGTACCCGCATACTTATCTTTATGTTCCTTACACCAATGATAATGCTATGGACTAGCATAGCAGTTCAGCATGTCCTAAATATCGTAATCAAAAATTCTCATAGCAAAGTGAAATAAAAGACTTTTTATTAACATCTGAGTGTTCTCTCTTTAGCCTTGTCATCTGATCTTTCCGTTATGTGCCCATACATCCATTATGGTAAATTATAGGTCAGGGCTCTTCCTTGAAAAGGTGAATTAAAATTCTACCCGGTATTTCATGATTTATTTATGTTACAAATAACCTACAGTCATGTTTACAATTAAACAATCTAATTTGTGACTTACTGTTATATTTCTGAGGGTTCTTGACTCTTTACTCATTGGGGAATTGCTGCTCATGTCTTCCAGATCAAGTTTTAAAGCTCTATGTAAGTGTGTAGTGCATTGATAAATGCCAGGGATCATGTGTAGCGGGTGCAAGAGATGGTGCTTAATTCAGATTGATTAAGAGCAAATGAGAAATGTGAGCATGAAATAAGTACATTAGACCGTACTCTGTATGAACAACAACTCCTTTTGTGTCTGATACAAAAACTTTGAATTTTCTTTAAAAATAAGTAATTTTTAAAAAGAAAATGTCGCACTTTTAGAACAAATGTTTGAACCTTCTGGAGAATCCATATGTCCTACAAGTTCCAAGAATGAATTGAATTATTGCTATGGTTACATCAACACATACTGTAATATGATATAATCAGCAGTGATTTGCTGTGGCACAGAAATGGCATAGATATGTTTGATTAAGAAAAAAGCCATTGCCAATATGTTCTTGTTTTACAAACATACGAGGTATTTTGAAGTTCCAGAAAGGTTTAAGATGCAGGCTGTCAATTTTGTTTAGTTGTTATGATGACTGCTCAAAAGGTTTAGAATTGATCTGGGAGCATTTCTCTGAAGACAATTTCTTGGATTTAAGAACTAAAATATTTTTAAGACAAGTAGAACCCATTTTTTTTTAACTTGTAAATCCCTTCCAATGTTATATTCCTTAAATTAAGTGTCTTAAATACATAATAAATAAATTGCTGTACCCTTTTCCATAATATATCCATTTTAATGCTCCTATATTAAGTGAAAACATTTTTGGATTTTTCATTCATTCTTCTACTAGACTTTTGAGCATTTCTTTTCCTTTATTGAATCTTATTTTTCCTTAAATTTGTTTACTGCATATCACCTGGATATCTGTATTCCTAATAAAATATGTTGATCTCTTGTAAAATTTCTTACCTCTTTCAATATTGATATTATGATCTTGATATTTTGATATTTTCATTTCAGAGTTCTTCTTTCTTTTCCTTATTTTTCCATCCCAAGTGATGTTTACAACTCCAGGCAGATGGAATAAGTCATTGGAGAAGGAATTAAGAGATGGCACACATTTTAGAAAACGTGTCAAAAGATGGCTCATCTGTACAACACATAACATACTGTTAGAAAGAAAATTACCGAAACCCCTTTCTTGCCAAGTTTGTAATTTCCAAGTTATTTTCCCTTACAAACTGGGCGATATGTAAAAAAAAAAAAAAAAAAAAGAACAAAAAGAAAAAGGAAAAAAGTAAATAGCATTAAATGAATGTGTGCAGTGCTTTTAAAAAATAATGGTGAATGAAAAATGCAGAGATTTTATGGTAGAATCTCTCTCTCCTTCCACTAGGCCAGGTTGCTCAAAGCCCCATCCATCCTGCCAGGGGTGGGGTATCCACAGCTTCTCTGTGCAACCAGTGTCAGTGTCCAACCAGCCTCAAAGGGAAGAATTTCTTCCTAATACCTAATCTAAACCCCCTCTTCCAGTTCAAAGCCATGATCCTCTGTCCTGTCCTTTACCACTGCAGAGTGCCATGCACTAACCACATCATACCCCCACTTCAACAGCTCTGTGTTGTAGAGAAGGATACAGAGCCAGACTCCCTTGTGCTTTTTTTATTTGTTTTAGTTGTGCATTTTTCATTGGATGGACAGGATCTCAGCCTTGGTTCAGGCTACTTTTCATAGTCTAATAGGTAAGAAATGCTTTGAAGAAGTATAAATTACAGGTTTACATTTCTAGAAGGAAAAGGCTGCCTGGAAGAAAGTTCTCCTTTCTTTAACCATATATATTCTGAAAAAGGTAATTTCTTCTTTTACTACATTTGGACTCCTGGAAGTGGATGCTGCTTTGAATTTCCAAAGGGTGGAAGTTTGGGTAAAAAGTTCAGACTAATTCCTCTGCAATGACATGTTTGTTTCTGTGTGCAGACAATTACCATTTATTATACAGTATCTAGCTTGCATGTTGAGTCTCCTTCTGGATAACTAGTTTTTAGATGTTAAAATGTTAAATTGACACCAGTAAGAGATAAAATGAAAATTTCCATGAATTTCAAGGTCTTGAGAAGAAAAGTTTACTGGAAAATATTTGCAGTGACTAGTTTATATTGATTAATATTTTATGAGATTTCTAATATTTAAAGTTAACAATATTAACCAGATGGGATAGAATTATTGTGTCAGACTTTTGTGTATGATTTCAGTCCATTGAAGAGTGATTAATGCCCAAAATATTCACTATTGGTTCTTGTCTCTTCAGTGTACTAGATCACTGCTATATTTTTCTCACAGATTGCCATGGTCTTTAGCCCATAAAGGACAATTCTAATCATCTGTGCTGTGCCTGACTGCAAAATGAGCATCTGCTTAAAAAAGACCTTTATGTTTTCAATATCATAAATTTTACCAGCCAAAAGTAACCAAGCTTGAAGAAGTGGATTGCTGTGTGACATCAACTATCAATAACCCTAACTGTATTTATGCAAAAAAAATTTCATCAATGCCAGAGTTATATTCCAAGGTACTAGATTATGAAAATCTTTCAGGAGAAGTAAAGGAAATCTCATAATTGCAGACAGATGATATGAAAACATGTCTGGATAAAGTTCAAGAAAATATATGGTTTAGTTCTTCTTTCCATGAGGGTGAAGTAAGCAAATGAGCCATCTTTTCAAGTTTAATGTTCTGTGACTATATATTTTATACTATCTAATGTGATTAACTTATTCTCTAACTGTCAAAATCTTAGGTGTGCCATATATTCAGTTATGATAGAATAGCAGACGCTTGCAACATAAAATATTGTTGTCCCAGCCAGTTCTTTCTTCTAATTTGGATAGCACTAGCTGTTCAACTTCAGCAGGAAAGGAGGTAAACATGTGGCTCAAATTGTGAATACTACCAGGCAGAAGACAATTGGCTGTAAGTGTTTGGGAAGAGTGCAGCTGCAGCTGCAATTGGTATGGGTTGGCTGTACCTTTTTATAACACCTGAACGAAACAAAAGCATCACATTCTCAACCTATGAAATGAAAAAAAAAATATTTGAGAGAGATGGTCAGTCATGTGTTATGCTTCCTTACCTGGACTGTCTAGACTGTGAAAACTGGGGGTGTATGGTCCTGGAAAGGGAAGGTGCTTCACAGAAAAGAGATTCCCAAAAGGAAGAGGTGATCTTGGGAAAAATATTAGGGGGGAAGGAGGGAGGGAGAAGGGAGGGCAGGGAGGGAAGGAATTACAGGAAGTAGAATGTGAAGATTGTGGCTGGAGAATAAAGCTGGGAAGTAAGGAAAAGTCCCAGAGATGTGTGGACTCAAATGCTGGTGATCCCCAGGTATGGTGTGTTCTGATAAAGCGTTCTGCTCAGCTTCCCTGGGTGAGCATCCACCTCCCATCTGGGCGCTGGAGACCCAGGGAACCCAGTATGGTGGGGGGACACAGTGAGCAAGTATGCCAGTAACTGAGTAAGGTGTAAGTGAATATTTCAGGTTTTAAAATTCTATTATCCAAATCCACTTTGGGTTTACTTCATCTCATCTTCTTTTAATCAGATTTGGGAAAAATTTAAATTTTTCTTACTAGAGATATGTGTTTGCTTTGCAATAAATTGCATCTGACTTTGTCTTTGACTTCTCTTCTTTAAATGTTTAGTGTGTTCTTAATGCTTAATTTTAAAGTTACACTGTACTTAAAGAGATTTTAAGAATTGCCTTAGTGTCATGAATGAAAATGTGTGTTTTTTTCAGTTATAATAACAAAATCCTTTCATATGTACTTGTTTACTCTCAGGATTGAGATTTTCATGCTTTTCACCAATTATTACTCTATTCAAGACTGTGCTCATCCAGATGCTATATCCTCTTCAGTCTGTATTTACATCTGACATATAACTATACTTTTAAATTTAACTGTGTATATATGGCTTAATTTATAACCTATTATTTCTCAGACAGAAAAGGTCAGTGTAGTCCAAAATTAATTAGTTAAATTATTTATTTTTGAAGCCTTGTTTCAGAATCAAGAGAATAAGACATAAAATTGGATTTGAAATACCATGTGACACTCATGTTTTTGATCTTCCTTTCCCTGGAAAGGATTAAGACCTGTATATAGATACCTGAATAGGAAATGACCTCATTATTTTTTCATATTTTGTCTCATATAATTATGTCCTTCTTCAGACACACTTTTGATCTATGTTACCATGCATAAATCATATCTGAGTTCGCAGAGCAATCTGACCTTGGGAAAATTGGGTTCTTTCAGGTACAAACTCCATTTCAGAAAGTCAACACAGGTTTTTAGAGATCTAGTTGCAGAAAAGGTTGGAATAGTAAGACATTATTTCTTTTGCAAAGTTTCATATTAAAATAATTTCTGAAGTCTAAGCATACCTAATTTTGTGCTGGTAAAATGAGCTACTAGCAAAACCTTTCAACAAATACAAAAACTTGGTAATAAAATCTACTTATCTTCGGTCTCAAAAAATCAGAGGTAAATTCCTCATCTACATGAAACTGTTTCTGAGATTATTCTATTTCCTCTCAGTCCCAAAAGGAATGCACAAGACAGGGAGCAGGGAAGCAAATGCAGCTTCCTGTAAAACCTCTTAAGACTTTATTGAGAAACCTTAAGATTAGCAAAGTTGTAAGGAAAAAGCTCAGTCAAGTGATTTGATGATCACAGTTTGCCTAAACATGATAATTTATCATGTACTAAACCATTCTCTTGTATATCTGAAAGCATTTAAATGAAATAACAAATTTCTACTAACTGACCTTTTGGATACCCACATGTGAAGGAAAGTTTAGGACTTGTATGAACTGAGTATTTTCCACTGAATCATAAGGATTAATTTGGTTAATTAATTAATTTGTTGAAATGAGGTGCCATGGAAACTGAGTACTTTCTAAGTCCACTCAGTGGATCTGAAGGAAATGAATTGAAGTATCTTGCTGGGCCATGAAGTCAGCCTCCCTGACTCACACAGAGCACGTGCACAGTAACTATGTGAGGTCAGATAAAGTTTTCATCTATCCCAAGACTCTCTGACAGTTACCCACAGCAGCTGTTTAGTGAAAATAAGCAAGAGAAATACTCTTATCCTATTTACAGACAGTTAACATAACCTTCCATCTCAAGCAATTTAGGGAGCTCCTGGCTGATTTTTCTTCAATAAATATGTCTAATTACTTTTTGCACTCATAGTTTGGGTCTTTCCCTTTTTGTGACAATAAATTCCACAGTTTACTCACACACTATTTAAAAAAATACTCTTCTGGTTTTTTAGTTGCTGCTTTATAATTTTTTTGGGTGCTTCTTAATTTTTATCTTTTTCCAGGTTTATTTTTTTGTAATTTCCAAATGTTATCAATTTCTATTATAGTACCCTCTCAGGTCACTCTTCCAATCACTCCCTGTATTTGAACTATGGAATGTCTTTCACCATCCTTGTTACTGTTCTCACAGTTTTTCCAGATTTAGTAAAACCCTTCTGAAAGAAGGAGGTGGTACAACAGAATTAGTGTTTGAGATGTGCATTTCTTATTCTACTGATACAAAGAAAGTTTTGAGCCCGTCCTCAGCAGAGAGAATTTTGGGCTAGTAATAAGAGTCTGCATACTTACATCTGATATTTTATAATTATCATTCTATCACAGAACCATAGAATCATAGAATATGTTGAGCTGGAAAGGACCCATCAGGATCATTGAGTCCAGCTCCTGGCCCTGCTCGGGACACCCCAAGAGTCACACCGTGTGCCTGAGAGAGTTGTTCAAACACTTCTCAAACTCTGCCAGGCTTGGTGCTGCGACCCCTTCCCTGGGGAGCCTGTTTCATCTGGGGTGTCCAACCACCCTCTGGGTGAAAAATATTTTCCTGATATCCAACCTAAACCTCCCCTGTCTCAGCCTCAGCCCATTCCCTCAGGTCCTGTCACTGCTCACAAAAGGGATGAGATCAGTGCCTGCTCCTCCCCTTCCCCTCACAAGGAAGTTGTTGACCGCAATGAGATCTCCCCTCAGTCTTCTCCAGGCTGAATAGGCCAAGAGGCCTCACCCGTTCCTCAAAAGATTTTCCTTCCTGACCCTTTAGCATACAGTCGATCCAGTTTTACATTAAATTTAATTTGTCTCATTTAAAATTGGAGATCATATATGTTTATATATGTATACTTATAAAAATACTCAGTAGAAAGGCTCGATTCATCTGAAGAAGCTTTTTAGTATGGATTCCTTATAGTATCTCCCGATACAACCTTGTCAGCGAAATTATTTCCTAACTATGAATTTATGCTTTTGAATTAACAAAACCAAGATAGTGGTAGAGATTTTATCCAGATACATTATTAGTGTTCGGAAGTTATAAATCTGTCTGGATTCATAAGTGGTACTTTATTTTAGTCCATTAAATTGGTACTACTTTAGTGTCTCTTTAGTTGTTTCAATACTTTCAGCAGAATTAAATTTATTATAAAAATGAGCTTCTGGTTGTGAATAGTGCATGGAAGTATACAAGATGACATATAAACATTTATGTTTGAGTCAAATTTATCTGGTGTTATTTTACACCCTTCTATTTCAACAGCCTTAAGACAGATGAGGAATAACCTCTAGATTTAAGTATGCACAATCATTATAGGCAAACTTACAGTTACCTTCCACATTCCCCTGCTTCTGGCTTCTAATCCCTATTTCTCTTCCTTCTTTCCATCTTTTTGTGATCTCACACACAAAAGATCTTTGGGTGGAGCTACTTTTAGTGATGTTGTGCTGTTCTGGAGGCTGTGTTTTTACACATGGATTCTCTTGGAAGCATTCCAGTTCTGTTTATACGAAATTGCACTGATGTGGCCAGACCACAGGTGTGAACAGACTGTATTACTTTCCTCCTCTGGGTCTTCAGGGTGTATACCTTGTATGCTCCTTTTGTAGACAGGATATGTCTTGCAGGAAATCTTCATTAATAAATCCAACTCACCTCAGGAAATTCTGAACTCCCCAGTCTCTACTCTGAGCACCCTTTGCTTCTCTTTAAACATGTTAAATGGCTGTTTCTTCATGAAAACTCTCCTTCCAGGGAATTTACACAATTGCTTCATGTGTGATCTGTGGAGGAAGGAAAGGACTGGAACAGGCTACTTAGTGGATTTTTTTTTGGTTTTGTTTATTGTGGTAACATTTTTGTCTCAGACAGTGGGAAGAGGTCTTGTCCCCTTTTTGGATGAAATTCAATAACAAACTTCCAAGGAATTCTTTCCCACTTTCTTGCACCTTATGAATGTGTAATTCTGAATGGCAGTGGTCACTGAAGAATGTTTCTCCCTACATTCCTTGGTTTAGTGCAACCGAGCTGGCAAGCATAGAGTAGGGGAGACAATGCTGTTAGCATTTGTGTCCCATTTAGCATCTCACAGGAGTTCTTGTGATAAGAACAGCTAGTTTCAGGTGTTTTGGTATCTGTTCTCTTCACTTATTGCCATGCCCATACCATATCTTATAATCTGTGTGGAGAGTACTGAGGTTGCTAAGTCACCATGTCCTATTTTAGAACATTGCAATACTTTTCCACAACATACTCTTCCTATGAATTGAACTGATCATTAAAGATCATTAAAAATATTGGATATTTACATTTACTTCAAAAATCAAGATATATTAGTTGACTGCATCATGACAGCAAAATATTTGTTTTTCATCTGTAGAAAATTCAATCCTATCATGTATCTGTAAGAAGACTTCCAGTAAACACAAGAACTAAACCCATGAGATGGATTTTAGTGAATCTTCATATAATACTGTTTGAAGTTCTCACCACTCTTATTCAATAAAAGTTAACTCTAAGGGTCTTAGAAAAAAACAAACTTGTAATGATCAAGAGGAGAAAAGCTCTACTGTATGTAAGGGGAAGAATATAGGATGTACTAAGTAATTTTACCTGTATCAAAGATGGGGGGTCTAGGATTCTTTAGGAGTTCTGCCAGTGTGAATATGGGTAACAAAGAGCCTTGAAACAGCTTTAGCTCATTATGGATTAAAAATAACAAACATGTAAGTGGGCTCTGAGAGAAAAATTAAATCTTTGTAACCTTAGGATCCTCTGAGTCACCACTTACTAGATAAATTAGATTCTCACTGGAAAGTTCTTAGAATCCCACATGAACTGGACAATTTGCACAGTGAGGATATTTCTGTCTCACTGTTGAAAATTCATAAGGGTATTTGTGTACCTAAATCTTATTCATCAGGGGTCTGTATTCTGATAATTTTCTAATCAGCAAATCAGAGCTAAACAGGAGTTAGGCACATAATTACCTTCACGGCTCTGTGACTGCATAATAAAAAAAAAAGTAATGAGAAGAAAATCTTCATACAAGATACTAGCTGAAAGTATTGTTCTCTTTTAACGGGTGCACAGAAATATGATTGACAATAAGGAGAAAATAAAGATTAGTGCTGAAGAGAAACTAGTAAGTACAATTGAAAAAAAGCAAACTCTTAATTGAATTATCTTTCCTACAATCATAGGAACAGAACTGATGCAGAGAAATGAATGAATCTTTTGACTATGTGGGAACACTTGTGCTACCTGGATACTTGAGGGATGCATAACCTGTGTAAATAAGAGATTAGAAGTACACAAATACATTGAGATCATATTTTGAACACAAGATTCATGACAGCACAGTTGTAAAAAAATCAAACACTAAAAGAGTTAAAGAGAAAGCAGCTTTATAAAGATGATGAGAAAGTGTTTTAGAAATGGTTTTAGGATTTTGTGTGAGATATGAGCACAAAGTTATTTGTTGATTTCATTGCCATGCCGGGGTAACTTTGTCTCTGCCAAAACAGAGATTTTTCATTTTCTTCACTCTGTGACCTTTTAAAATTGCAGGAGTTCAATGGCAACCAGTTTGGAACATCCATCATCCTCATTGCAGCTGCTCCAATGTCCCTGAGTACATGGGTGCCGAAATGGGAAAGAAATTAACAGTTCATTTGTGGAAAGTGTGCTTTCTTCCCCGAGTGCCTGATGAGACTTCTCCCTCCATGTGTCTCTTGCAGATAAATCAGCATTCATACTTCACTGCACAAAACCTACATAAAATAGGAAAAGCATACAGTAAAATATCTGGAAACAATGAAGAGAAATACAGAAAATTATTTTGAGTTCCTGAAGCAAAGGAAATGTGAACAATCAGCATTATATTTCAATGACAGACAGGTCAATAAATAACTTATACAAAATAAAATTTTCCTATATATAGTATTCAATTAAGAAATTAAACATTAAAATTTTTAAAATTAAAAATTAACATTAAAAAGAGTAACCATAGAATCTTTTCCATGGTTCAGTCATTCCAATTTCACATAGGCATTATTTAAAAGAAAAATAAATAGTATTCAGCTCAAAATACCGGTCACCTACTGCTGCTTTAGGACTTGTACTGAACATGGAGCATTCAGCCTTCATCCTTAGACTAAAATACCATTTCATCTTCTCAGGACTTTCTAAATTCATTTGAATATTCAATGCCAGCACCTTGGGGAGCTTCATAAAATAAGCAAAGATTCATTTTCAATTTTGTAAGATGGTAGATATAGTCTTTCCAAGATTATTCTACAAACTGACTGATCCCCTCCAGCTATTATAAAAATGAAGCAATATTTAATATGCAAAACCCCCTGAAACGCAACCAAAAACACAAAAAAAAACCCCAACCTAAAAAAAAGGTGCACAAAACTTGGTATTATGCCAAGTGTCTGAAGAGGAATATAAATGTGATGCATGTTCGAAAAGGAAGTAACCTCTTCACTCACTCCTACCTGAGCCCAAACACCTTTTGCAGTGCTTTAAAGTACATGAATGCTGGATTTAGAGCATGAACAACCTTGGATATACTTTGGACTGGACTCTTTTCTGTATAGACAGCAAAACAGAACTGCCTAAATATTTACCTCAAATGTCTGGAGAGACACACATCTGAAAAGAGACTTTATTTGACTTTGTTTGATAGCGTTAGCATTGAAATGATGATGATGATGATGATGATTTTTATAATTACTGTTAACAATAACAAGTAAAAAGCACCAATAGACTGGGATATCTTTGAACATCTGTGCTGTATAATATATTCTTATACTGTGCGAACCAAATATACACAAGTAACACCAAGATGACCACAACCCATGGCTGAAGTGGAAGGAGTAGATTTATCCTGCTATGTCTCTGACTGGAGGATTCCAAAGCACTAACTGAGACACAAACACTGCTAAGCTCATTTTAGGAGGGGCAAAAGCGGTGGGGCCTGATCCCTGCATTACATTTCAAAGGGCCTGAAGCACATGCAATATTTCACCAACTGGTGTTTTACAATCTCCAAACCCTCTTACCTCCCTTTCCTCTTTTATAAGGAGGCCCCAGTCTGTGGAAAAGCATCTTAAGTCTTTAACAAGATCCTGTTATCTACTCTGAAAATTCAATTTCTTTTCCAGCAGACAAAAACAACCCAAAAAACCCACAAATATGTGAATTCTCTCACAATGTGTATAATCTAATGGCTCCCAGGTGCAAGGTTGATTTTTGAGTGAAAAAAATTCTAAAACCAACTTATTTTTCTCTCTCGTCACCAATCTTCCATTTTTCAAATCTTTTTTCCCCCACATATATCATTTTAAGGAAAGGATAATCTGCCTGTGGTACTGACATTGATAATTGTTTCATTAGTTACGCAGAGAAGCTTTAGAACTAGTCCTCAGTGATGTGTTCATTTAGTCAGGTGTTAAGTGAGTGGTTAACCATAAAGTCCAAGGATCACAGCAAATCCTGCTATTGGTGTTTGAAGGCACATCTGTGTTTTTGTCAGGTGGTTTAAAACTGATGCCTTAGAGGCAGAAAATGAAGGTATGTCAGGGGAAGATCCATTTAATTTTGTGACTGAACACTATGAGTATCTTCAGGTTTATAAATAACTTCTGGATTACTATCATCAGTGACCATGGGTTGGGTATGGCCAGAGTGCTGCACTCAGGTAACCACTATGTGGCCAGTTGTATCACTTTCTTTCTTTTCTGCAGCTAACGAACCCCACTTGGTTGTGTGTCTTTGGCTGGCAGAAAGCAGTGTCTCTTTATCAACTTCAGTGGCTCATAACAGAACTCTTCAGACCTAATTTCTTTGATCTTATAGAATGATGAAATGTTGTTTATTTGGAGAGGGGGATTCTTAATGAAGAGATCTTATGGTTTCCTTTGGCCCCCCTCTCATCATTCATTTTTCTGAACCTCAAACATAAACAAGTGAGGGCAACACAGAGTGAGTCACTGGCACTATTTCTGACTCAAATCATTTGATTTTGAATTATTGTAGTCTTCTGGTCCCTCTGACTGTATACATTTGCTTGTTAGAAAAGACTGAGAAATTTGAAAATACCACAACGTGGTTAATCATCAATGCTTCTAATGACAATTACTGTTAGAAATTTTTGTCTGTACATCAAAGAAGCAAACTAGACATATGTAAAACAGCAAAAAGGCCATCTCAACAGTCTAAGCGTCATCAGGTTAGCCAAGAGATACAAAGATGGTGGGTAAAGAAACAAAAGGAAACAAAGACATGGCAAAACCTGTACCAGTATTAGAACAGCCTTAAAAAAAGCTGTAGTAATTAATTTTCATCATGTCTCTTTCAAGACCTATTTGTTTAAATTTATAATAATTCTAAAATGGAGATTTTATTTTTGCCTGATAGTAAAATATCCCTGCAGAAACCAAATAACTATAATATTTCTTGATGGAAAGGGCATATACTTGCTTCACACTGCCTTTCTTCAAGTGTATTTGGCCTCCTGAGACATACCAGAAATCCAAAAGAAATATTTTATTACTATGAAGATTGTGAGATATATGGCTATTTTATAATATTCACTTCAAATGAGTTTTTACTCCTGGAAATAAAATTTTTCCTGTCTTTATTAAATTACATTTAATTTAATTTAATACAGTTTTCAGAATATTGCACTACTATGAAATCTGGTGATTGTGATGTCTTTTCCAACCTAGAAATAAAACTTGAGATAATTTTAGTATAGGAGGTAATATAAAAGTGGATTTTTATTGGAGCTTCAGAAGCAGTTATGGAAGAATGTTTACAAAAGCCCATCCCCACATGGGTGAATACATTTTTATAGGTTTTAGGAAATTAGCATAATTAATAAAAAGCACCAATTAGGAGGCCAAGTGCAATTCCTCCCAGGTCAAGCCCCTTCTTTGGAGTCCCCCTCTTGGCACTGGCTGTACTTAGATCATGAAAATGTGTCTCAAAGAGTTGCTCCCAACCTTGGTTCCCAGGAAGAACCAAGATAGGATAAGGGCCTTGTACCCCCTGGGGCTTGAAGCTCTGGAATTTGTTTTGTGCTCCTGCCTAGGAAAGGACATTGAAAACTACTGGGAAAACTAGCTACAAATGCAATAATAAGCTACAGAGTTCAAAATATATGTGTAAAGAATACCGAGAATATATAAAAGAGAAAAAAGTAAAAACAAGTAGGCATCAATTCTATAATTTACATAAGCAACACCTTATTCAAGTAAACTTTCATTTTAATGATTATCTAAAAATTAATTTATAAGATCATAAACTACATTTCTGTATGTTTTTTCATCTTGAAAATTATACTGATTCTTCACCCTCCCTTGGGAACTGATATACTTCAGAGACAGAGACAAAACAGAAATTAGTCTCCTTCTAGATTAGGTTATTTTGAAAGACACTGAGAAAATGAGACAGGAAGGCTTTGTGTGCCCTCTATTACTTCATATACAGCAGTTACTTTCTAACAGTGGGAACCTAAAATATAAAGAATTGTCATTTTAATTAAGTATAGAAAGAACAAGAAATAGGACAGCATAAGTTCTATTATGTTACACATTTCACTCATTTTATGGTCAAGAGGTAATATGAAGATCAGCTCTTTTCTACTTGTTGTATTTCATCTTAATATATCATCAGACTTATTCCAGGAATGGTTAAAAACAGGAAATCTCAAAAACATCAAGTTTGTAGTTGACTCCATCAATGACCAGCTGCAATGGTCAAGAAAACTGAGGCACTAACGCTTGCTTTCTCAGTGCACAGATATATTGACAGCTCTAATAAGCCGCTGATGCATTCAATTATCAAGAAATTAAAAGTAGAATGTGAAAACAATTGTAATTTTTCTGCTTTATGTTACATTTCAATAATTTTAGGGATTATACACAGTGACCAGATCAAGATTGCAGATAGTCCTTGGTTACTTAATTTCATTTCTGGATACATAAATGTATGTTTCAGAACCATGAAGAAAACACTGAATGTGACAAAATGAGAGCTCTCCTTTTCTGAATCTGGTTGCCTCTCTGTGTACTGTATAGAAAAAATAATCATTGGCACAGATTTAACATTAGATTTAATTTGTGGCTATTGCTCAGACATCAGGCTGAAGCGATGAGAGAGAAACTGATTAAGATAGCTCACTCTGAAGATAAAACTAATTGTTAAATTGGGGTTGGATTCAGGTCAAGGATGGTGACTATGGTAAATAAAGAGAGATGATTAGACTACGGTTAGAAACAGTCTGGGTAATTAAAAAGGGACAGAAAGGTCTTCTAGAGTGACTGAAGAGCCCAGAGTGAATAAAAAGGGCATATAGACTAGCAATCACCAAATTCACACAGGGTCACATAATCCAGTATATTGTGGTGCATGTGTGTATGTACAGAGTGTTATTTCAGTGGGTTTTCTAGGCTACTTGGGTTTCAGTTTTAGGCAAGAAGCTGAAGTTTGAAACACCTGTGTTTACTAAACTTCCAAAATCTATTTCTGTTGAGACTTAAATTTTCAATAAAGGAAGTCCAGAAAAAAAGAGCAAATCAGGAAAAAGCTGCTGTATTTTCAAAAGTAACATTTAGCAAGATTTTTCTACTTTAAAAATAAACCAGAACTCAGTAATCTTACAAAGACTAAAAAAGGATGTAAACACAGAAAAGAATGGAGTATTCCATCTATTGACTCTTCCTATTTAAGTAGAATTCTTCTCTTCAATCTATCTTTGAATCTAGCTTTGAAGGTTTCAACAGAATTTGAAATACTTTGTACTTCTATTTTTCCCCCACTCTTTCCATTTTTTTTTTCTTTCTTCTTCCCTTTCCATTGGCTTCGTTTTGATGCTGCACAGTCTTTCTTTTCATGTCATGTTAGTGTTGCTGTGGAACAATTTTTACACACAAAGTGCTGTTTATATGTAAAGTATATGGTGTAGGGCATTGGCAGAGGTGTGGATTATCTGTCTGAAATAAAAGGACTTCTGCACCATTAAATTCCCACAGATGAGGTTCTTTCCTTTTAGCACCTTACGATACATCCATCTTTGTCAAAACCTATTTACTATAAATTAGCTCAGGCATATTTCTTTGGTGATTCAAGTCCTAGTTTATTACTCCTCATTACTTGATGTTCCACCCAATTTAATCACATCTGCATACTGAGAAATTGTCCTTAGACTCATTATTCTAGTCATACTGTGATATACTTGATGAAACGGAATTCTTAGCTATTTCTTTCTATTATATAAAGGAGTTTATCACTGCATATGTAAACTATGTTCTTGATGCCAGATCTAACACCATATCTTTGACATCATTATCTTTTTATTTGAAATTTATGAAAGCAAGATGCTAAAAGTGGTGTCTGCAGTAGAATGCCAGTAAAAGTTGCCAGGAATGTGAAAGCTATAGTTAATTCTTGGTCTATTCTTTCGGCTATTTCAAGACAGAATTATTTGAAAACAGCAATTTGTTAGTGCCAATCTCCAGACATCTTTCCTGAAATGAAGTCTTTTGACTAATGGGAATGAGGTCTGGTGGCTATAATTAGTGACAACAGCTAGTTTATATTCTTGACGCTCACAGATTTTTGCAGTGTGATCTGGAGTTATTATGTACATCAGCTCACCTATAGGTGAAATGTCCACAGCAGCACGATACCTAGTGTATTTTAGGAAAACCTTCTACTTCTTCATGTTAAAATGCTTTGGTTTCTGTAAGAAGAGTCAAAGCTTAAAGATGTATACCTGATTATTTCATATTCTTTAGAAAATTCATGTCTCAATCTAAACTGTCATTGGAAACAGTTACTATAATTTGCAGCCCATGCTTTACACCAGGATAGCTTTTCATCAGCATGTAATAGCAAGAACTTCTTGGGATATTGTTGTAGTTGTTGCTCTTTTATTATCTGTGGAGTAATAGATCTTTGTTACCAATTTTTTTTCCTATACAATGTATATAATGAAGGCTAAACTAAAACAAGGACTATATAAATGAATCTCCAGACTAAAAGTATATCTAAGTTGAAATTTAAGATTTTTTTTTCTCTCAGTTTTCAGTTAAATTACCTTAGGTTGCATGTGATAAGATCTGGATATCCATTCAAGCTTGCACGAAGGTGTCTTAGGTCCACTTCACTTTTATAGTTTTCATTGACCTCTAAATGGTTTGATATTTAGAGTTTTACTCGATAGCAGCAGTAACAAATAGATTTATTATATTTTCACTACAAAGAAAAGCTACTTCCTCATTCCAAAATTTGTCGTAATATAACCAGTATCTAAGAAAGACATTTTCTGAATATGTGAAAATTGATTTTTTTTCAGATTTTAAAAAAGTGTTTTAGTATTTCATGGTTCCAAAAGGAAAAGTAACAAGAGATAGAATAGAGGACACTTACTGCAGTATTTTTATTGTCCCAGAAATAAATGAATAATCAAATTCTCAGATTTCTGTAACAAAAAAGCTGTAGCTAATATATTGACTAATATTTTTCCTGGAATTAGAAATTCCAGAACTTGGTCATCATTCTGTCATTGCTTCTTGATTGGAAATAAATTCAAGTCATCTGAGAGCATCTGGTGGCAGATTAGGATTGGATTTTAATTTTTCCTCCTCAACCTACTTTTCTAACTAGTAAATAGTCAATTACATGCTGTCATCATGGTTCAAAATAGGCCCCACATTCTACAAGCTTCATTAAACCTTGTAGTTGTTTGAGATGAAACATATACTGAGATCCAATGGTAAGTTAGCAACAAAAAATCAGTGATGGGATATCATCTTTGCCTATAATGAGAAGACTTGCCAAAAAAAAAAAAAAAAAGCAAGAAGAAAAAAAGAAAAAGCATAGGCAGAAGAGAAGCCAGCACATTAAAATCCAGGACTGTATACATTCATAGAGCTGTGCCAGAAACTCTACTGGCCTGATTTCTGTCTTTTAAATTTAACCTAATGGAAGAATATACATTTTAAAAAAATTAAAAATGAAATAAGATTACAAGATTTCATTGAATTTTAGTGTTTCAGAATGGTTTTGATAAGACACTCTATCTGTATAATTTGTCATTAAGTCATTAATAAAAGATATTCTAATTACAGCAGTCACTGTTCAGGTCTATCTTTTACAATAATAGTTTCAAGTCTCTTAACCTGGTACTCAGGAATATATAAACTATTCTGTACCAAGTGTTCATTGGATAGACTTGAAATACTGGATAGAGATGATATTCATTATAATATATATTGATTCTCTGACCAGGAGCATATGACTCTTTGTCTTCTCTTATAAAAATATAAAAATAAATCAAAACACTACTATCCTCTGAGATCTTTCTTCTCTTTAATTTACTTCATATGGAATATTTTCATTATTGATAATCTGGCAATAAATCAAGAGAGTCGATCAATATTTACCTTAATATCTAGTTAAGTTTTGCTCTTAATAGAAAATGGCTTGATGATATATTAAGCACAGGATTTTTTTTTCAATGGATTTCTAATCAATATGGCAGTAGCAGAAATTAGTGGGTTGATTTCAGTGACTATATCATCATGTTTGAGATACAGCAATTCACTTTCTGCTCAAGCATGTATACTGTGTCTTCCCTTTGTTTTGGTTGAAATGAACAAAGGCAATATAAGAAACTACAAGATACCCAGACAATTCTAACTAATATTATGAACACTTCAGACATGTTTCAAAAATGGTTTCTGTTCAGTACAGCCTTGCCTATGCTTATCTCTTTCATCAAAACCTGAAAGAAATTGAAAGACAGGCTAATTAAAGAGAAACATTCAGAGACTTGAGAGTATGGATTGAAAGACTAATTACAAGTTTTTCAATACTCCCCTTTGTTTCTGTTTTTCATTTGTACTTTTCCTTCAGAAAAAAAGTCAATTTCTGCTAGAATTAGCTAATAATGTTTCATTTCTCATCCTACATTATTTTTTTTTCTTTATGTCTTTGGAGCTTCAACATCCTGTTAAGCAAAAACCAAAGTGAGGGAAATACGATCGTGTAAATTTGATGGAAAAGCCATGTTCCAGTGCTCAGTTTTATAAATTATGCACAAATATTGACTTACGTATGCTGTAAGACTTCCTAGAATAGGGCCCCAGCATGTGCATCTGTTGAAAGAGCCTGCCAAAAAAAGTGTGTTTCAGCCTCCAACATGTAAAATATGCATATTCAATTACAAAAAATCATGACATCATTTCAGAAAGGTTTCAGTAACTTGCTGCAGTCCCCAGGAAGCAATAACTTGCGTGCCAACAACTCATGTAAGATTTATGCATCTATTTAACTTAAACAACAACACCAAAAATAAATTAACATTACTGCATGGCATTTTTCGTAACACACAATGCACTGGAATGCCTTCTCCAAAGAAGGTTCTTGCATATTGCAATGTAAATGCAAGCATCTCTCTACTTCATGCACCATTTTGAGAGTACGAGTAGGACAGAAAACAAAAAGCTTACAGGTTCAAAATGCACTTTTTTCCCAGATGTTTTTATTTTGGATACTCTTTTGCTATAGCATACTTGACAATACTTTTCTCCAACTTCCTGAAAAGAACCAAAACTATAACCTTGAATATTTATGAAAAGTAATGCACACTTTGAAGCATCACCTTTGGCATTTTATTTCCATGCCAATATTGAAGTTATATTTTGGGATTGAGCAAATATTTAATGTATACACAACCCTCTGAATAAGAATATGAAGTTTCCATTCATGGATGAAGAAAACATCTTGTACTCACATTTACTTTAATTCTCAGTTCCTCTGTGCCATTCCTATGTGTCCTACAGTCCCTACCAAATGACTAGCAATAGAATAAAAACTCTACCTCATACCTAAAATAAATATAGATAGGCTGACCTAACCACAAGCATACTTTTAATGAACACAATTTTGAGTGTTTTATATAGCTGTAATCTAAGATTAGAAACATATGGTTCTGGTGGTAAATTAGCACTATGAAGATATATGGCAGTGAAAATTTCATGACATTTTCAGAACACATAAAGTACCCTGGGCTTAGATAAATTCAGACCTAACTCATTTTGAAACATGAAGGTTGTAGCCTTGTCAAAACAAGTCAGAATAATGATAACACTATAATGATTTATTGAAGTTCTTATGAGGAATAATGAGAGTTTTAAATTATCATCTGTGTTGGTGTTTCATCTGCATGGGAATCATACATAATTACATTTGAGAACAATAAAGCCTCAGCAAAAAGGCCAAATTATTACTGGGATAGAAAGACAAAACCCTGTGAAACGTTTTAATTTCATTTCAATAGATTTTTTCCTCTCTGAGAATATTTATTAAGGGGACAAAAAACAATGGATTTGGAAGGCAACTTTGTCTTCAGAGCTCCATCTGCTTGGGTGCAGATGTGGATCTATGGATGTAGAGCACTGTACCAACAGAGGAAGGACATTACTTTGAGCAATTCCACTCTGATTAGACTTAAAAGGTACCTCGCGTACGTGTGCTTCAGAGAGCCCTTTTCAATTTAATTAACATTTTTCAGAAAGCTGTATTTTGAGAAATACAGAGCATATAAAACAATTAAAAGTCAATTTTGAACACATATTTTCTAAAGCGAANAGCGTTTTTGTACCATTGTATGTATTTTAATTTTCCTATTAAATTGTAGTTCTGACTTTGAGCATCTCACTAATTTGCTTTCAAACCACAACACTACTACTACACAGTGAAATGTACACTACTACACACAGGATGTGCCATCATATAAACAGGAAAGATAAATGATACCATATAAGGGTACCCTACCAAGTACAATACTCTCATACAATAGGTGCAGAAGGCCATAAACCCATGATTTTCTTTTCCCATGTCCATTCCTGGTGACCTGGATGTGCTTCCTGGTCACCTCTGGGCCTAGGGAAGAGGCTCAGCTCTGGGCCTTCCAGGCCTGCTTTCCTATAACACACATAGTGTAACCCAAGAAATCCTTTCTAGGAAGCAGAATTTACCACAGCTGCAAATTGAAGATCATATGTGTTTGACTGATAATATCCATTTTACCTTGACTCTGTTGTGCCTACATGCCAATGAATTTAGGGGCTAAGAGACTCTTTAAGGGTCTCTGTGGCTCAAATACTTTACAATTAAGTTTAGATGGGAAAAACAAAGGGTAAAATGAAAGGAGTCATAAACCTGTGGTAAGTCTCTGCTACCCACAACTGAATGCCAGTATTTGTAGAAAAAGTGGGTCCAGCCAGACCAGGGTTTGATCAAGTAAAGAACTGTCCTATAGGAGCTATGAAATACCAAGAATTTAGATTTTGTCTCTCTTTCAAGCACTAAAAGCTTCATTTATTACTTGGTGGTAATAGTTACCTTGGGAGAGTTAAACAAGGCTTTTCTTTTCCTTTTGATAGGACTAAAAACAAAGAGTGGCATCATACTAAAGGAGATGGAAAAACAGATTTCATATAATCAAATGCAGGTATTTTGCCTATGTTCTGTTTAGCCTGGCTTAATTGGAGCTTTTTTAAGTCTTCAGAAAGGGATGAAGGAATTTTTATCAGCCTATCATCAGTGGAAAAAAGAACAATACATAGACTCCACCCTACCTGTCAGTAGAATGAAATCTGATGAGTAGAAAATGTATAGGCAAGTTGACAGAGAAAAAAATCCAAACATAAATGCATGGAAATATTTCCTTAACCAAAAGATTTACTGAATATTTAATGACAGCTATGATCTAAAATAAATGGAACCACATTAAAAATGGATTGACACATCTCTGAATAACATTCATAGGGTAGGCTCTACAGAAAATTACTAAATCCCTTTTTATCTTAAATTTTCAGACCCAAAATATTTGAAAATAATAAATACAAGGTCAGTTGCCACCAAACAGATGAGAATTTTATGGAAGTACCACAGTTGACCAGAAGTAACCTAGATAACCTTGAAATTATATACCAATCAAATTTAGTAAGAAAATTATATGCATACACAACAATAAAACTAAGAATTTTAATATTCTGGAAATAAAGAAATGAAAGATTGTGTTATACCATTATTGTCTCTCAGGACTTCTATCAGACTATGGATGACAGTGATATCTGAGATACAGTATTAGAAAGTGATATAAGGGATGCTGGGGAAAAGGAGAAAGTTCAAGAGTGAAAGGGACAATAGCACTGTGTATAAACCAAAACAAATTATCTAAAAATTGCAAGATATACTACAAATGTTTTTCCCTCACTATGATCAAGCCTGAAGAATATTGCTAACTACATAGCAAATGAGCAGTCCATCTGGATGTAGTAGCAAAAATGCAATGCATAGTGGAAGTGTGATGCAAGCTATTGGTACTGTAGAAATCTTTTTACTTCTTTTGTTTTCTATAGGCAGATGGCAAATAAATTCTAGTCAAATGAGCTATAAATTCCTTTGGTACTAGGATAGGGTTCCAACCAAGACATAACCAGTCTGGATTCTTAATTAGATTAACCTACAAAATCCTTGGACTAATAATTACTGTTTTATTTTCCATCTCTCAAGGGCAAATTACTTTCAGGACCTTTCAAGAGTATGATCCTATTAATCCTTCTGTCAGTAGCTTTTTAATATTGAAGAAAATAAATTTCAAGTATTACAATAACTAGTTAGGAACTAGAAGGGAACAGAGGTAGAGAACACAATTTACTCAAGTTGAAAACACGTACTGCCTTCTATAAAAAAACATTAATAGTGTGCTTTTACCACATAAACTTTGAAAGGACTACATAGAAGGTGTACATTCTTAAAGTTTGATACTTAGCATTTTTACTGGTTAACATTACTTCAAAAATTAAAAAATCCCCAAACACTATACTGTAAAAATAGTTGTCAATTTCAAAAATATTCCAAAAATTTTGAATAATAGCTTTCCCAAGTCTTATGAAAATTAATCTACATTTCATCAACCAAGGGATTAAAATCTCATAAGCATAAATAAAATAATGGACTTTTTCTTTCACTGTGAAGAAAGGGTGAGTGAAGACCTAGGTAGCATCAGAATCACTTAGCTCAATGTGATCATCCTGATTGTTGTTTCCCACTTTTAAAAAAGGCTCTTAAGTGTAACTCCAAATGTTTCAAATTTACTTGCGCAGAGACACCTCTTTTGGAAAGCTGTCTCAGAATTCCAGACAATCATATCAAAACTTTCAAGGTCATAAGGTGTCATATTCACATTTTGTCGCGTACTCTGATTACTTTTGAGGAATTCTATTCTGGCAGAAATTTTTCAAGGCTTAACAAAGTCAATAGCCTCTTGGAGAACAGTCTGACTCCAAGGCCTGAAGATCCTGGATTCATTTGCCTCCAGATCACTTTAAAAGTTGACCACTGAGAAACATCAATGAAGTTATTAAATATCAGAAACCGCATCTTTCAAAAGGTAAAAAGGAAAAAAAGAAGTATCAAAGTACATGTTGTGTGATTAGGAAGTAAGGCAAACTTTTAGCTTCTATACTTTTCCTATTACCAGTGTGACTTTTTAAAGGATAATTCAGATTAAAATCCCACATTAGAGTAACCTCTGCTAAACACATTTAACTTCATAATCAACTGAATTTAATTATTAACATCAAAGCAATAATTCAGAAATTTGGATCTATGATTGCACAGAGAAATGGTGTACAGTGAAGAGTAATTACAAGATTAACTGATACATATATCCTTGAATTCAAGAATGTTGAATCTGGTAAGTCATGCACTGATCCCCTTTAGATGCTTATTTGCATGCAGCAAGATATCTATAATACAGATAAACAGATCTCACATGGAAATATTTTTAGTTATGATGACTATAATTCAGTAACAATAGTATGGACTGAGTAGAAATACTCTGTCTTTCCCTAGGCCAGGTAATGTTTTAGACATTTTACACTGTGACTTGGTTTTGTCTGCAAAAAACACATTACCATGGAAGAGGCTGTGTAGACATAGCATGAAGGCATAGTCCAAAGCACCTTACTATTGTAGAAAACTAAAACAATACCAAATTCTACATTAAATCTGTTGATCTTTTTTTAAAACCAGAAGAGAAAGCTGAATTGTCCTTAGGGTTTGGTTGGTTTTTGGGTTGTTGTTGTTGTTGTTTTTATTTTCTTCTCCCCGTGATTAGCAGCAGAAACAGTTTAGGAAAGGTACAAGACTCTAGGTCAAGGGCACAGCTTCTAAAGGGAAATCAGTGTGGGTGAACTTGCAAATGACTCTGTGAGTGGGAAAAGATCCAGTTGCTTTTAAAATATAATTTAAAAAATTAAAACCTAAGCAATTTACTAGAAAAAAAAGTCCTTTTGAATACCAAGAATTTGTGTTTCTAAAACATTCAGATGTCTTTGATGACCCAACACTAGAATTACTTCAGTCTAAAGAAAAATTAAGCTACCAGCATGCAATTCTTTTTTTATTTCTTTGGGAGATTTGCCTTGATGTCCAAGACTCTTCCACCTTTTATGTCTGATGTATCATGTCATACCTACTTAAATATACAGATTTTCACCTAATTGAATAATAATATTTTCTTTTCATTAAAGATAGCTGTAAGTAGAAATGAAAACCTTGCCTGCAGTTTGGAAAGAGGCGTTAATAAGCACAACACTGAAGCCACATAAAATGATCCTGAGACCTCAAAAAGAAGAAAAGTTGGGTATATTTGAATATATGATCACTGGTAATTGAGCTTTCTCCAGTTTCCTTATTAATAAATGAAGAAATATCATAGATGAATGTAAAAATATTGGTGGACAATATTGTCAAGAGGTTTCAACAACCATGGTTTCTTCATTGAATTACACTTTGGCAGAACAATATGCTGCTGCCCCACTGGGTGTCCCCTATGCTATACTTTTAATAGTTTTTATGCTTTCAAATATAATTTCTTTTAAGCAATATTTTGTCTAATTTATATGACCAGCCAAACCAGAAGCTGCAAAGATAATATTTTTTAACTTCCTTTCTGATGAATAATAAATGTCACATAGGAATTGGAAAGTAGGATGTAGTTGCATGTGCCATCTGCTGCATATGGGAACAGAAGAAAGATATTAGACTTTAAATTAGGGGTTTCTTTCCTAGAAACTCAAAGATGAAAGGAAACCACACTGATCACTTGGAACGTAATACTAATCTGTATCAGTCATTAGAAGTCTATCAGTGTTTAGAAAATCTCACAATATGACAAGATACTCTGGAGAGCTCTCTAAGGAATATCTACAAAGTGTATTTTAAATAAAAATTAATGTCATTAATGTCATACAGTCTTCTGATTATTTACTTTAATTTCTTTTCTGTTTCTTCCAGTTGCCTAAGGCCTGTGGTAGCAGGATATGTGGAGGGAGTTCTGAGGTAAAATACAAAAACTTGCATGCTGAATTCCCTTACTAGCTGGCTATTTGCAAAAGCAAGGAGAGCTACATAATTACATATTTACATATTTAGAAATTAACTTACCAAAAAAACCCCTGAAAAAACTACCCACACTTTATGTCTGAAGTGGGAACTGTTAGCATGCCCATTCTAGCTGTGCCCACTTGGCCCCAGCTGTAACCAAAGAACCAAATGCTGACCTAACAATAAGTGACATGGATGTGCAAGGTGGCACAGCTATGAGACGTGACAAGGAAGGAAGTAGCTGTCAGTGGTGGTGTCCTCCAGGATGTGTGCAGGTGGGCTGATTGATGTGTTTCTGGCTTCTGTTTTTCATTTTACAGTAATAAAATAAATACCAAACTATGCTTTCTTCTGCTTTATCACTTATTGGTTGACTGCTACACACAGATTTTTAGTTTAAACAATTGTCTTATTTTTTATTTAATATCATGTATTAGCATTTATTTGAAATATAAGAAAAATAGGAGTGGAATAAATGGAAAGATAAGCAGGAGAAGAGTGCAATTGTTTTGACAAAGCAGGAGAAATCAGCTTCAGAACAGTTGGGCATTCACAATAAATAAATTTTCTGGAGAAAACCCTTCATACTAGACAGTATTTTAATATTTACTATTACCTGCAATATTATAGGACCTTGAAAGTGCCAACCTGAGATCAAGGTATCTTTGCTGTAGAGCTTTAATTAAAGTTTTTTATGAAATACATTGTACATGTGAAAATGTCAAAATGACAATATTGATGATAAATGGTGGCTCAAATCAGAAAAAAAAAGGTGAAAATAAAGAAAATATGAACTGAAATTAGCACTTGCTTATACACAGTATTTATAGTAAGCTGCTACCACTATAAAACCCAACACAGTATTATACATGAACAGAGGAGAAAATGTAGAACTATGGCACTATCCCTGAAAACTCTGTCAATGCTCTAAATTTGAACTTTCAACTTTCCTCTTTTTTTTAAATCCATATTTCTGTGATTTTTTGGTTCAACACTCGGATAACACACAGATGACCTGGGACAACTTTAGCTTGTAAGATAACTGCAGATAACTCATGTTCTGACTTGCAATTCTATCCACATTTCCCTCTGAGATGAAACCTATGTATGGTTATGGGGATAAATTGGGTCAGAGACCCTCCCTGCAGGTGGGTAAAAGAATGGAGCCACACCTGGCTGGGCTATTTCCAGCTTTCCATCATCAAGATGCAATTTCAGCAGTCCTTCTGCTGCAGATACCCAGCACTCTCTTCAGTGGCACTACTGGACATACCATGCAACCTTAGGGTGACATTGTAATGTAACAGTCTTCAAGCTATCTAAGGAATGATTTCTCAAACAAAATGACCCCAGGCTTGTGATGCAAGGGCATCACAAAGAGCTCACAAGAGACCTGGACTGCTATGACACATGAAAATAACCTGCTGGCTTTAGAGTGACTCACCCTGGAAAACAAGAACATGAGCCACTCAGTTCCCTTACCTAGGGAGCAAGGGGCCACAACTTGAGGAAGAAGTTTTTATCAGTGTATCTGTAACAGAAGTCCAGTAGTATTTCCCCTTGTATTGACATCTACAACCATATAACGGACCCAAGCAGAATCAGAGATTAAAAACCTGTGTCTGAAGTCAAATTTCATCTTGTGAGCTTTATCAGCTTCCTTATGCTAATTAGAATATTATGAAATATTACAAGAACATCGACTTCTGCTCCCTGCTCAGTTTTCCAGTTAATATTGACTTCCAGTCTATTAATACTGAGTGTAAGCAAATTAAAAATTGCCCAAAGCTTCAGGAGGAATATTCTGGTTGAGGAGTCACTTCCCAGTTTCTCCATCAGCAGGAAACCAGACTGTGTAGGGAACAGAGTTGTTGGAGCCTCTGAGCACCTCCACAAAGTAAGAAATACCTCAAACATCACAACTCTCCCTTGTTCAGCTTACTTTTCCAAGCATAATCACAGAAAATAAAACTGGAAGGTTTACCTTGTCTCCTCCTGCAGGGTGGATGAGAAACCAACATGCATGGACTGGGAGTATAGAGACCATACACCCATGACCTGGAGGGGAACAGCCCTATGAGCAGCTGACAAGGCCAGTGCTTCTCACCAGTGCCCAGAATAGGTAGGATGAGACAAATGCTGTCTGAAGGACCTGCCTTTACAATGAATTTCTTAAGTTTACACATGACAAAATCTATTCTCAGTGCCTGAGAGAAACAAAAGTGATTTGAGGGGTGGAAGTCTGACAGAATTATACTCATGTATTCTGTGCAGAGCTATCAAAAAATACTTGGAAATTCACACATAATTGAGCATTGCTTGTATTTTCTGAAGCTTAGCAGTCTTAGAATCTCAGTCATATCATTTCATGTAATTAATTTTGTTGGTTGGCAAGTCAGCCTCTAGTCTTTTGTTTATTGTTAGTTATTCTCTAACAAATAACATCTTAAAGAAATAGAACAATAGCGTGGCTCATTTTAAGACTGATTTTTCCCCCAGAAACAAGCTATAAGAAAGATGAATAGGTCAAGAATTGAAACACTCATCTGTATAGCATTGTATGTGTACCTGGTGAAGGTAAAACAAGGCATATTCTGTTAGAAAAACAATGGTTTGTTTCTCAGCTTGCTGTCCTTGTGTTCTGTTCACTGTACACACATTCCTCAGTATATCCTGAGTTCATCAGACATGGGTTGGGCTACATGGGGAGAGAAAAAGGTTGCACTGAAATACATCATGTGAGGCAGGCTTCACACATAGTTTTCGCAAGTCTCCAGCTTCTGCTGACATGGCTCTGATTTTGACAAGATAGGTCAGTCTAGTTCAAAAGCTGGAACTCATTATGGCAATCTCTTACAGTAAATATGTGGGAAAAATTAACTATAATGGAATACAAATATTTTTGAGCAACTGTTAAATGCTGGGGTTGGGCCAAATGGACAGTTGGCCTGGGGCACCAGATTTTTCATAGGCACACAGATTGTTAGTGAGCACTTAGTCCATCTATCTGTTACCTTCAATCACTCATGGGTGCCTTCATTCTGCCTCCAGGATGTCTGAGCCGAGACATCTCGCCACAGCCTGGCAGCAGGAAGCCTTGATGTAGCCTCGCAGATGAGAGGAGGCAGCTGCAGATGAATGAATGCATGAAACTAGAGAGTGATGCAGACAGAAGCGGAATCTGCATGTTACCATCTTGTGGGTTTCTGTTGTTTTGTCTTGGTCAAATAACAGTCTGCCCTCTGTGTGTGGGAGGGTGTGGTCCCAAAAGGCAGCTTTGGATGTAAAAGGGCAAGGTGGCAGAAGGGTTTGTTCACAATACATATTAAAAATTCTGATCTTGTTATTTTCTTTCTTCCTCTTTCCTTCTGTTCATCTGCTTCTAGGCTTTTGCTTTATGACTCCCCTCAAAATTACTTTCTTACAATTTCTGTCTATTTTTAAATAACCTTTATTTAATTTTATTAGTACTCTCAGTTGAAGTGACATTTAACTTGTACACGTCATCATTTGTCAGAAAATAAATAAATTGCATTTGATGATCTACTCAGTTTTTTGATAGAAAGCAATGTTTTTCAGTGAAAATTGAAGACAAAATGTAAACAGGTCTGGGTCTTGCCTAGGTAGGATAGTTTCTTACACATTTTGATATTGTGTCCCTTACAGCAACATTCTACATGGAAAAGACTGGCAAACATTAAACCAAGCTCTTAATAAACACCAAGAAAACTGCCAATTTAGAAACACTCAATATTGTGCAAGTGACCCATTCTGACCCTCTGCAACTTTGTTTTCAATTGAAACAATCACCAGTTCAAGCATGCAATAGAAGTGCCTCCCCATCCAGTTAGGCATTCCCTCAGGGAAAAAAAACCAACCAAACCCACAACAAAAACCCCCATTAAAAACTGCACGTGTTTGTGTATTTTAACTACCCAATACTACCTTATAACTACTTTATTATTGTTCAGTCAAACTTTAAACACACAATGATGTGCAAAGAATCTGCAAGAGGCCACTTTAGAAGCCAGGTGTTTGCCTGGATCCCCAAGAATAACTATATAGGTGAAAAACTGAGAGGACAACTGAGTTCCAAATGAAACCTGTGTGCACTGTATGGCATATGACAAGTAATTATTTGACTATTTTTTTTTAAGGATGAAAAAAGGATTATTTTGCAATGCACAGTAATAGCCTAATAGTCACCAGCAGTAATTATCCTGTTTTTGTTCTCATACAGGAATAGTTTCCTCAATCTACTTGTTATTTGACACAAATGTAAAATTCAATAGATAAACTCTAATGGTCAATTTAAAACAGTGATCACTTTGATCCATTGCAGACTTCCACTTGGCATCAAATAGGAAATATCAAGTTTTTCAATTATTTAGTTAAAGTTGTATAAAAATGCATTTTAGACAAAAATCACGCAAGAAATGAAGACAACTACAAATTTTAGAAAAAGAAGCAACTCACTAGGGTTCACTAGCATTGCCATAGGCTAAATACATTATAAAGCAATGTTTTCAATCTGGGCTGCATGTTTGGCATGTGTGTCTCATTTGCAACATACACTAGGATGCTGGAAATGACTTGTGGATGTGAATTTCAATGATTATTGTATAAGGCATAGTAATCTCATATATCTCAGGATTTAGTACCTTGTATACCTGTCTAGAGGTATACAGACATAGGAAAAATTTTAGAAGAGCAACAGTTGTGATGCAAAAAATGATATGCGATTATCCTTCCTTAATCTCTCTAGTTTCCTCATTTTCTCTCTTGAAATCATTTGGGGTTTTTTCAACACAAAAAAAACTTAGTGTGCCAATCAGTTTCTGTTAAAAAGATCTTCACGGAGTAAAAGAAGCAAAACTAGATCATAAATTATATTGATTATGATGCCTTTATCAAGGGAAATGACCCTGAGGAAGACTGTAGGGATGTTATTACAGGCTCTTTTGGTTATGCTCTATTTAATATTTGTTCTGATTTCTCTCACATAAAGGCTGAGACTTCTGCCACAAGTCTCTGCACACTGAAATTCTTAAATATCATACTTGTATTGCTTTGCCACAATTCATCATTCACATTTTATTCTGCTTTCTATCTGCATCAGCCACATTTATTGAATACTTTTTAACAAATCTCCCATTTGTATCTCTCCCTACTTCCTGCCTTTATTTATTAAATTAGACCATGCAGAACAGTAAAGGTGGGAACATCAAGTTGTTTTCATTTGCTGGCTCCCAATTAAGCATGCAGCTGCTGCACTTGAGAATAATAGCCATCCAGGAAGCCTCTGGTAAAGGAAAATCAAGGAGAGAGGTAGACAGAAGGATCCTTACTGCAGCAGTCCTCATGGATGACCTGTTTTAAGGAATCATTGGGAGCTGGCATTGATCTATTGTGGAATAGAAAGCTGACTGGCTAATGAAGGCATTAGTGGCAGTATATACAAGACAAAGGTTTGGTCTCCAGTGTTTTGACACAAGGTGCAGGAGCAATGAACCTTATGTTACAGCTACACCTCTTGAGAGCTGTATTTTATTTTCTTAGATGTATTAGTAAGGTGAGGAAACAGATGAATGCCAAACCAAAAATAATACCATTTTGAAGGAATATTAGTGTGAATACAATGGTGTAGAAATTGAATTAGCTGTGAGTCCCTGCTGAGTTGTATGAAATAGCTGTTAAAGCTAATTCTCATTGTAACACATAATGGCATTATTGATTTACTTGATACATGGTTAATGAGTGTAATTTTTCAGACTCCTTGAATACAGTAAATCCTGTTTACTCTTTTAGTGCAAACCTGCCTGCTGCCTGTAATTCAGCTTTTCTTTTATTGTCTCTTCATTGTTCATTCAAATAGGCCTACTCACATTCCTTCACTGCTAGGACTTGATAACATATTCTGTGGGAGCACCTGCGTGACCTTTTTATTACATCTCTGTTATCCTTTGTGACAGTTCAGTGGGAAATTCAAGAGAAACTAACAGCTGAATGGCAGGGGAGCATTAACCCCTTCAGGGACTGTACTTTATGACACTACATCATGGTAACATGAAGAATGGGTCAGGGTCAACTAGAAAGGTCATTATGAGGCTTTAAAGCCCTGAAACTCTAAGGAAAGAGTTTTGACAGAATGGAAGAAATTCAACAGTAAAGCACAAAAAGGAATCAAGGAAGCTTTTAAAGTTTTGGCACAAAATAAGCCTCAAAGGCAAAGGGGCTTTGGACTTGGAAAGGGCATTGCCTGCCTTGCGGTCATTCTCATGGTGAGCAAGGAGTCGAGATCTTTTCTGACACAAAAAGGATTGAGGGTAAATTTAATTTTAATTTTCACCAGATTTTTGCTTTTATTCTTAGGGATTTTAGACTGTGTGGTTAGGAGGGACATTATTAGTGAATTCCAAATTCCATTTTAGGTTGTGTATATTTCCTTGTGTTTCGATTACTGTCTTGATTTCCCAGGTCAAATATGTTTCAAAACCAAGAGTGGATATTCTCTGTGTATTTATTCATATCTTTATGGTACCAGTATGTGGCTATCCTCTCCCATATACAAGTACAGAACAATAATCAAAAATACTTTTAAAGGTTTAAATGCTTTTTAAAAAATTGTAAGGTGTCTTTCTTCCTTTATGTTTTTTGTGTCTTCACATGAGTTTGTTGGAAACTGCCATGAGCTCTGGACATGGGAGATCATGGAATCTCCTTTTCACTTTATTCCCAGGTTTATCTTGCAAGGGGATAAAGTGTATTAGAAAGTAGAGTTCTTAGAAATATCTGTTTGTACTCAAAGACACGACAATGTTCTATGTGCGAGTAAACCTGTTTTATTCCAAATGTCTGTTTTGATCTGGCACATTGCCTCTTGCTGCCCTTTCTCAGTGGTGGTATCCTTCACCACAGTGCACACACATCATTTCTTGACAGTCTTTGATTCTACAGAATACTCCCAAAATGAAGAAAATGAGTACTCAGGACACTTTACACAGTTTCTTCTAACGTCTCCAAATATTTGTGATGTGTAATGGTTCAGATGCCCTCTGCCCCCTCAGCAATCACACCTCAGACTGAATGCCTGTTTTCTTTTATTCAAATATTCTGTAGTCCTTAAACACTGATTTAAAATAATAGAAAAATTCAAACAGGCTTAAAATCCTACTCTTGCTGTCCAGGACCAACTCAGCTTTTAAAAAAATCATAAAATGAGTTTGGTACTAGTAGAGAATTTTATGGAATAGATTAAAAATTGTTTAAAAATATGATCTATTTCAGCACTTTAAAAATCCCTACTTAAATATTCCATTAAATTTTCATGCATGCACCCTGTCCTCCCTTTTCCAGTCAGGTCATATTATCAGTTTTAATTACCCTCCATGAGCATGTGAATACATTTTAGATTATGTCCTTTTTAATTCCATGCGTATTTTCTATCAAATATACAGTTACAGAGGAAATATGATAAGTTCTCTATTCCCATTTATCTGAAATCCAAAGGTCATACAGCTTATTGTTTGAAAAGCTTTTTCTTTCTGAACTTCTGCAATGACATCCAAACCACATTTCTATATTAATGTGTGATAATCATCAGTCACAATAGTAATAATAATAATAGAAAAACATATGTGATCTTCTCATATTTATCTATTGTATGAAGTACCTTACTCTTGAAAAGTACTATGAAGGTTCAAGGTTCACTCTTCATGAAAATCACCAGAATTTTCACGCAGATATTGTGAATTTCTTTTCCCCTACTTCAAGAAGTTGGTGTAACAAGATAACAGTAAAAACAGTGTCCAAGTACAAATCTCCTAACAGAAAATACTGAATGCTACATCAATCAATTAGAGGGTTTAACTGTCAGAGAGGTCCCTCTGTGGACCTTTTGTTCTGCTTGGATTTTATTTCTGTCCATATTCCTCTCATCTACCACATTCCTACAGGCAATGACTCTTACAAATTTATCATCAAATAAAACAACCATGAAGCTATCTTCCAAGGGTATTAGTCAACTGAAATAAAAAATGAACTTCTGATCTGTTTAAGCAAAACTCTTCTTCTGGGGTTGTGATTCTAAATTTTATGTACATACCACCACTGCAATAAACTGTCAACTTTGACTCCAGTCACAAGCGCACAAACAGATCTGGACTTATTTATAATGGGTTTTTCCCTTAAGAACTAGTCACACCCTGGGCTTGCTTTGATATTAATGAAAGATTACAAGAATGTGTTTGATATCTACTTCTATTTGTCCAGACTGCTAAAAGTATTAATGACAAAATAAATAAAAGACTAGAAAAATAATCTTGAAGTTCTTCATTATTTGTGAACCTCCATGAGAGTACTTACAGTTATTTATTAGATTAGATTAGATTAGAAGGTAATAATCACTCATAGGGTTTATAGCTTACTTACGTCTTAATTTTCTGATTGGGTAAATCTGGGTATTTTTTCACAAGCAATACTTTTCTTGTTTAAAGGCTAAGCACAAATGTATTGAATAATTTCAATACATCTGCTTTTAAATGAGGCTCTGTTTTTCTCTCTCNGTAAACCTACATAACCCCACTTCCTAAGACACTTTTATATCGATCACCATAAGGGTATGCAAGCATTAAAAAACCAAGCATACAAAATATTTTCACACTGGTTCAATCATTCCATAACAAAATACATTCACATTAAAAGTCATACCTATCTCTGAAACTACCAAATAACTTCTCTGACATTTTTGGAGAAAAAAACCTGTTTTGAAACAAGATGAATTTAAATTCTTCCAAACCTGACAATGTCTGGCTTGCTCTGTAGGTATAATTTAGCAGACAAAAGGCCAGAGGGTAATTTTTCCCTGATGTTTCCCTGATAAAAAATGAGCAGNGGGTTTAACTGTCAGAGAGGTCCCTCTGTGGACCTTTTGTTCTGCTTGGATTTTATTTCTGTCCATATTCCTCTCATCTACCACATTCCTACAGGCAATGACTCTTACAAATTTATCATCAAATAAAACAACCATGAAGCTATCTTCCAAGGGTATTAGTCAACTGAAATAAAAAATGAACTTCTGATCTGTTTAAGCAAAACTCTTCTTCTGGGGTTGTGATTCTAAATTTTATGTACATACCACCACTGCAATAAACTGTCAACTTTGACTCCAGTCACAAGCGCACAAACAGATCTGGACTTATTTATAATGGGTTTTTCCCTTAAGAACTAGTCACACCCTGGGCTTGCTTTGATATTAATGAAAGATTACAAGAATGTGTTTGATATCTACTTCTATTTGTCCAGACTGCTAAAAGTATTAATGACAAAATAAATAAAAGACTAGAAAAATAATCTTGAAGTTCTTCATTATTTGTGAACCTCCATGAGAGTACTTACAGTTATCTATTAGATTAGATTAGATTAGAAGGTAATAATCACTCATAGGGTTTATAGCTTACTTATGTCTTAATTTTCTGATTGGGTAAATCTGGGTATTTTTTCACAATCAATACTTTTCTTGTTTAAAGGCTAAGCACAAATGTATTGAATAATTTCAATACATCTGCTTTTAAATGAGGCTCTGTTTTTCTCTCTCTTTTTTTTTCCCCTTTACTTTTCTGTGAGAAACCTGGTGGGGGGAAACAAAAGGAAAAAAAAAGTAAACCAACCATCTCATTAGAAAATCAAAGTAATTAAAGAGAAACAGCTTCTACTTTTCAGCAATGTTTTCCATTTCATAGAATATAGATAGATTACGAATGTGTTGTATCTATGAAGGAGAGTAAGAAGGAACACCACCCCAAACCCACCCTTGAATAGCACTAATCTGGCTTGCCCTGTGCTCATGTTACAGGCCCCGGAGGGTCACGCTACTTGTGGATGGAGCAGGAGAGTGGGCAGATGAGTGACACCACTGTGAGAGGTGATGGAGAGCACTCCCTGAACAGCTGGTGCTCCCTGTTTGTGCCTGTGTGCACTGCCCGGGGCAGGAGGGGCCACACTGCCTCCTCCATCGTGCTCCAGAGCACATCCAGGACCCCTGGCTGTGCCTGGGCTGGCACCCAGGTGTGCTGGATAGAGGACAAGTCTAGCCTCAAGTATATGACTTATGTTAAGANAATTTTTCCCTGATGTTTCCCTGATAAAAAATGAGCAGCGTAGTCAGAAAATACACCAATTTTAGCTTTATTAAAAACCTGAAAAACATAGTTACCTGCTAGGTACCATCTCCTTGGTGTAATTTCTAGGTGTAAGTAAAATATAATGTCTACAATCACTGCCTAAGAGACAAGAAAACGTAATACCAACAAAAACTATTTTTGAATCATTTTTTAAATCACTAGAATAGTTAAAATAGCTTTAAAAAACCCCAACCCGAAATATTACGTAATTCAAAAACAGAGACTACTTTTGCTAAAACTTTGCTCATGTGGTAGGAAAATTGATAGGAAAAAACCCACAACTGTTAGGGGAAAAAAGAGCAATAGAAATGTGCTCATACAAATGAAAAAAGAGATTGGAGTATATGAGGTATTGATTTATAGGCAATCAACTAAGGTAGTTTAAACATAATAGGAGCAAGACAGATTCTAAATAGATAGAACTATTTGTGGATGGAAAAGGGAACATTTTATCAGATACAGAAAGGCAGAAGAATGGAAACATTTTTTCTTACATACTTTAGAAGTAGCAAGTTCAAATATGCATATCAAAAGAAGGGAGAACATCTTTTCAGCCCACCAGTCATTAGGAAGAAACAAACTCTGGTAACATGAGCAGGAAGGAAATAAGGATGCTTAATACTTTACACTGAAATCTCATTGAAGAGATAGCTGAGAATTTAGTTTCCTCCTCAAGATCATTCACAATTTGTTAAATAATATATATTTGAAGCAAATTGGTTACACTGGCTTTTGATACAGATTTCCTTCATATTTTTAAAAACAAGTGTTTGAAATTCATCTTTTTGCTATCAGGATTTAATACAAAAGATTTATAATATAGCAAATTTTCTCCAAATCAAATTACTATATAAAATTAGTCCTGCTTCATGTCATCAGATCATGTGAGAGATGTGGAATGTAGGCATCCATCTCAGCTAAGTGTCCAGATCTCACAGCTCAGAAAAGAGAAAAGGGTACCTAGAGAGAAGTAAATCCTCATACGATCAAACAGGTGTCTATCTTCCCATTGATAGTTATTTACAGTTTGACTATGTGTCTTTGAAAGTTAGAAAATGCTGATCTATTTAGATTCCAAGAACTACTTCAGCATCTTTGAAAGTAAGGGATTTCATTAAAGAGGGCTGTTTATTACAAGAAATTCTACCATTTTAGGCTATCATAAAGAACAGAAAAATAAATGCAGAGCTATTCACAATGAGTTATTAATATTTTCCTTTTAAATAAAAACACTTATGTAAAGGCAACATTTAGTAACATACCCTAAAAGGGAAAAGTTTAGAAGTCATTCTAAATTTTCTTGCACTAGATAATCTGAAAACAAATTGGAGTTATAAAGTGCAGAGCAATTGACCTTCTTAGATATTATATACATCACTTATAAAGCTAATTGCATTTTAATTGGGTTTTAGTAAATGGACAGTTTTGCAGTGAGATATTAGATTTTAAACACTTTTGGTTTTAATGAGTGTTAATTTTCCTGGTGATTTGCTTCAGCATAGAAGTATCATGACTGAATTAATTCTGCCTGAAGCTGTTCTACATTTAAGGTCATAAATGTTGGCAAGTAGTATAGATGATGAGGAAAAAATGATTAAAAAAATGCCCCAAAAAAACAAATCAAAATCATGGAAGTTCAGCTCAAAAAGAGAAAAAAACTCAAACAAAAATTTGCAATATATAATGGTTCTGCAAATGTTAGAAAAGGCATTTTGAGCTGCAAATGTTCGCATATTTTGAAGTAAATTTTAGTAAGATTTGACCTTTTTCTCTAACTATAGCCTCAGCACAATTCTGGATTACCCCTGAATGTTTGAGATAGAAATATTTTTTTTTTGTTCCCTTTTCACTGCATGACAGTCTCTTATTCATCTGCAGGACACATAAATAATTCTATTGAGATAACTTAAAAAAGTATATATTTTTCTAGCTGCATATAGATTTAACATCATTCTTTTGAAAACACTCTTGTGTCTTCTATTCACTTTCGTGTGAGCTCTTCCTACCTGCAACGCCGTCTCTCCATCAGCTGTTAGCTGGACTGCATGCAAGTGCTTTATAAAATCTCCTTGTTCCCCTTTTCCCATGAGCCCTGACCCTTCCTTCCAGGGAGGGACACCTGTTGCTTGGTCTCTGGTCACGACAGCTGGAGTTAGATAAAATGGAGCATTGAGTACCCTGGAATATAACCCTGAGAGGCTGGCTGGTGAGGCCTTTTCATCTCATGGTGAGCATCATTGATGTTCTTTCCCAAATATTTTCTGTCAAAGTTTAGCTGCTGTATCTCTCCGGACAAAGCCTAGGTCTCTCTTTCATTCATAATTTTTGTTGTTTGCCTGACTGTGTATGGTCTGGCTGCATGTGGCACTGTGTTACACTACTAGCTGCTACCAAGTCATTTGGTTGAGGCACATTCATCTTTTTTAATGTATTGTCTTGTCTCATCTTCAGGTGTCACACTGAAGTGTTCCCAGTGCCAATAAAGGTAACATAGCAGTTACCATTCAGGTTTATTGCAGCAATTTTACATGATCTTCTAATAGGGGGAATGTTAACCTTACAGAGAAGTGGTTCAAAAAAATGATATAATAATATAATAATTAAATAATGTTATAATCAGATAAGCCATACTTTTATATATATATATGTACATATATATGTACATGTACATAGACATCATATATGTGATTAGGCTTTTCTGGGCACAGGTGAGTAAAACAGAAGGAATCATAAAAAATCATATACTACTGTGAAAATAATTTTCTCCCAAATTGGTATAATCCATGAATTTCATTAGCACATTCTTTATTCTTTAATTATTAATGGAAAATAAATTAATAGACTAATAAAATAATACATGATAGGATTTTACAAGTAAGAACAAATATATCAAAAACTGTGAGAGGCAAAATATATATTTAATGTAAACTAGACATTTGCCTTGCATGCTTCAGGTGTTAAACTTCAGTCCATGATCTTTTGATATGTTAAAAACACCTCCTTCACGAAAAATCCTGCTGTACTCAACACTTCAAGCATTTTCGTTCTATATCTAACAGAAATTTTGAATTTGACTGCATTTTAGAGTATTCAGGGAATGTTTTAAATAGTAAAAGTATAGACATATAGACACAGTTTATTTCCTCATGCATCTTACCCTGTATAATAACTCTGAAGCTGATATTTAAAGAGGAAAAAAGCACTTTAATTTTTTAGGGGGTAGGGGGGCATCTACAGCTATTTCAGTTTTTATATTTATAGATCAACCCTTAATTTTTCATCTTCATGTATTTCTACTTAAGCATATATAGATACACTGATGTTACTATGGGTAACATTCAGATTCCAGAAATACCTACAATTAGTGGACCTGGATGGTTCAAATTAGTGATATGTGCACTGAAAAAAGTTTTAAAATAAACATATGCCAAGGAAAACATCTGGAAATTCAGAATAGCAATGATAATAGTTTGAATTACAAAGGGAGATTTTGACTAAAATGGAGAAGCGTTCAATTATTGTGTGACTAAGGTCGGTAGCCTACGTACAGACCAAAGACCACTGAAAAATGCATGCTCATTAAAGTAACTCGTTCAGCTCATATAAAAATCAAAGATCAACAGCTCCAGATGTGCAGCTAATGTAAAGGCATATTTGTATGAAAAACTGAGCGCTGGGAATGAGTCTGCAATGGAGAACTCCTTTTGTATGCTTCCTGTAAGCAAAAGCAAAGACTAAACAGCTGACATTCCAGCAACGGTAAACCACCTTTTAACTTTCTGAAATGCAATCCTAGTATACTTACCTGTGTAAAGAAACTCTGGACACTTCTAACACTTGGACAACTGACTGAACAGGCAGTATTCACTAAGTACTTCCAAAATCAGAAGGCATTGTGAAAGTTCACAGGATTTAAATTTTTTTTCTGTGAGATCAGGGAACTAAGATGAGCTGTTTTCCTGGAGGAGGGAGAATTATTTTCATTTTTTCAGGTGGATAACTTGACTCACTTTTTTGTATTTAAAAAAAAGCAAACGGTCCCAAGCAGAGTATAGGCTTCAAGATAATTTCTTCTGGAACATCTGGACTATGGGTCAGCAGAAAGAACTATACAAAATATTAACACTACTGGATCACATGTTTCTTGAGGTATACTTGGACCAGTACACAAGACTGTACTTAGAAATCCTCATCAAAACACCTTTGATCTAGAGGTTTTTATAAAAAGGTGTTGCGGGTTTAGAGGTTTGGGGAATTGAAAATCGGGTAGAAATATTGGTTGTAGCAGTTTTTTGGCTAAACGCTAGTACATCTACTAAAATTACTTGATTTTGTTGTGAGGTAAGGATTAATAGTAGGCAAGGCAGGTTTATACTTTAAAGAATATAAAAAGACATTTATTAACAGAATTAAAACAAGTAATAACAATGATAATTAAGAATCAGAACAAGACCTCTTTAGAACACTCTTCCCCCTCCCC